>OZ010696.1:10957583-11429953 GCA_963932265.1 Thymelicus lineola | reverse complement strand
ATATTTCGCAAGCAGCCATGGACATTTCCACGGGAGACAACGAGCCATGCCAAGCGATGGTGGTCGTGGAAGGAAAGAACTTCCTCATCTGCACCTTGCAAAAGAATAAATGCATTCAGGTCCCTTTGGATCTGTATTTCAAATCTGGTGACTCAATATCTTTCTTAACAAATGGTAAGAATTGGTATTAAATAAATGATATTGATATATCTCAGTATGTTAATGACGATGAACTGTAAGGAACTGCACAATTAATTTGTCTCTGTAGATGCAGATCTATACTACACATGCCACCATTGAATAGAAAGCCCTTATTGAATGTAGATGTCACATGGTGATATACATTATACCTACTCACATAGTACATTACAAGAGAAACTAATAATATGCCCTCATATTCATAAACAACATGTGCCTAAGTAATTTTAAGTGATGAATGTTATTTATATGTGTGTTCATGCCAAGCCTTCAATTTCACAGTCATTACTCAAGCTATGTAACATGTCTGTTATTTATATATATACCCGCAAGTAAGCTGACTTTTTACTTGCATTAGTTCTAACTAACTATGAAGTAATAATAAAATGTCTCTTTGTTGTACAGTGACAAAGCATTTAAGAATATTTGTAGGTTTCCCATAATTATATAAAGATTTTATCATTTGGAGCATCATGAACTTTGAACTCATCATACTTTTAAGGGGTCATACGTTGATTTGTTTAGAATAATAAGAAGATTTAGCTAAATCTTATACCATTAATGTCTCATTGCATTGAGCACTAAAAATTAACTGTTGTTGTAATAATTTCTGCATAGGCAAATGCAACATCCACTTAACTGGTTATCTGGACCCTGAATTTGAAGATGATGTGTCTGATGAAGAAGAGGAAGCGGAAGAGGAAGAACAAGAAGAGGAAGCACCAGCAGTCAACGATAAAAACAAGAGGAAACTGACAAACAATGTGGACGCACCTGCTAGTAAGAAGGCTAAGGTAACATGACTTGAATCTTGGAGTCTATCTCTGATCTTGGAACCTGTGTCTGTTATGGATAGCCTCAGGGATCTCAGATTATTTCACAATAAAAATACAACTTTTTTTTTTTTTTTACAATATCAATACATAATAATTGACAGTTCTGTTGTTGGGACCACCCTTTGAGCGTTTTATTGCTTGTGTTAGGTGGCCCCGCTCTTCCATAACAGTTTTGGTAGACTTATAACAATATTATTTAAGATATTATTAACTTACTAGAGCTATATTCCTTCTCTTTGCAAGTTTATATTTCCAATAATAAATTATTTTGCTATTTTTCGAGCTTGATATTGAATGACAGTGTTATTTTCTAATACATACTATGGTTACCAAAATAGGGTTGCTCATCTACAATGTACAATATAGGGTTGCTACATGTTCATTTATATAAATAGGCTTACACTGTTTCATATAACATCATTCTTTCGCTCTGTGACCAATATGAGGAAATTTTTTGGCTAGTTCCATCTCATGCCATATATATAGGTTATAATATGTATAATATAGGATATATTTAATAATATAATATAAAAAATGACGTGCATAAGTGTATCAGTGATACCTATATGAATAAAATATTTTGACTTTTGACTTTTTAGGTTAAGAATGTACATGCAGGTAGTGTGCTTTAACCATTATACTTAAAAAAATTGATTACATAAATAATTCCAGTTTTTACAAGTGTTTTTTGCTTAACTGTCATTTGTTCTATAAGAGAAATGCATCTTATTATTATATGAACTGGGCAATGACTAACTTGGAAGTGTCTGAGTAAATTTTATATTTGTTTTTAACCATACAGCAAGACAAGAAAGCAGGTAAGAAGGCTCCAGCAAATGCGGCTTCCGATTCTGATGATGAGGATGAGAAGGATCAGCTACAAAAATTCTTAGACGGAGAAGACATGGACACTGATGATAATGATGAATCTTTCAAAGTCAATACCTCTGCTGAAGCTACTGATAGGTAAGTAAATTGTAAAAAAATATCAATAATGGGTGATGCCACTTGATCACTCAATCTTATATTCATTTTAATGACTGGTATAGTTTTACAGTGTTTTATCATTATTCATTAGTAATTTGCCTTACTTAAATTGAAATGAAGATCTTAAATATAACTTAAAATTATAAAATAGTGGCTCTGATGAAGAAGAGGATGATGAAGAAGAAGAAGACGATGACGACGAGGAGGGCGAGGAGGAGGAGGAACAGGACAGCTCTGATGAAGCAGAGACAACCTTGGACACCAGCAAGGAGGAGAAAATCGACATGTCTAAGCTTACAAAATCACAGAAGAAGCGACTAAAGAAGAAACTGCAACAACAGAAGAAAGCACAACAACCTCAAGTGAATGGTGTTGAAAAGACCAAGGTATGGGGTAGTAGCAGGGCTATCAACTTTTAGCTGACAAATTCTAGGAGAAAATAAAGTATTGCAAATGGGCATCTATTGTAGGTACTGTGAGATTGCCAAATAGGACTTGTCTAAAAAATGGATTGTATATCGATAAATCGTACCCTCAGTCGAAAAAAGGCATAAGATGAAAATTGCAATTTTATAGGAGAGCAAAAAAATCTGTTTAAATATCAGTAAGTAGTCAAAGGAATTAATAATACGATTTCGTGCATAAAACTGTCAAGATTAATGATAAAAGTTTGAAAAAAATTGAGGATATGCAGCTTTTGTTTCTCTTTCCAATCATATTAATAGCTAAGTAACATGACTTATGCTTTTTTCCACTGAGGGTGCGAAATGTTCACATGCCTAGAGCACTGGTAGACATTTGATTTGTCTCTGTCCCTACATGGAGCGTCTTGTACTACCCAGTTAGCATCTATAGTAAATCTAGATTTATTTTGCTACATCAAAACATTATGGAATGGTGCTAGGTGTGACAGATATTTTTTGCTAAGAACTCAAACTTTGTCATAATTTCGTGTTAAAAATTTCAGAAGGAAAAGCCAGAAGCCCAGCCTCAACAGAAGGCAGAAAAGAAGAAGCCAGAGGCTAAAAAGGAGGTTCAGGAAACACCAGCAGACAAGAAAGAGAAGAAGGCTTTGAGTGGTGGTGTGTTCATTGAGGACATTAAAGTAGGCGCGGGCCCTATTGCCAAGCCAGGGAAAACAGTAATGGTTAGTTTCTTGATAGCATGTTGACTTACATTTAAATTTTAACTAAAAATTCAAAAGTAATCTATAAACTAGTATTGGAGTATTGAAAACAAAATCACTTTTAGTTGGTAATGTAATGTAATGAGACTAATGATTCCCCTGAAATTTAAGTGTTGATATTATTCATAGGTGTACTATGAAGGTCGTCTGAAGCAAAACAACAAGATGTTTGACAACTGCCAGAAGGGCCCCGGGTTCAAGTTCAGGCTGGGGGCTAAGGAGGTGATCTCAGGCTGGGACGTGGGGGTTTCTGGCATGAAGGTTGGCGGCAAGAGGAAGATTGTCTGCCCACCAGCAATGGCGTAAGTATCTCCTGATCTATGTGTTGCACTTAAGATTTTATATGAATCAATAAGTTATTTATATAATAAACATCATTTAGAGATTAATTGAACTTTAACCTTTGTTCTAAGTGTGCTTTTCTAGGTCATATTTACCATGTTTTTTTCTAATACATTAAAAGTAAAGCAAAGCATAGCAACAACCCATAATTGTACCACTGCTGGGCTCGGGGTCTCCTCTCACAATGTGAGGGATACAGGCCATAGTTCTACCATGGTAGCCAAGTGCGGATTGGTAGACTTCACATACCTTTGAGAACTTTATGGAGAACTCTCCGGTGTGCAGGTTTCCTCACAATGTTTTCCTTCACCAAAGCAAATGATAATTAACTCGTAATATGCACATAATATTTGAAAATTAGAGGTGCGTGCCAGGATTCGAACTCAGTTGGGTCCCTGCATTCAAGAGACCAAAATTCTAACCACTAGGCTATCTCTGTTATATAATACATTCTAATACATCGTATAAATTCTATGAATGGTTATTTTAAAATTGTACTGTAGGCTTTAGATAACATATTTCTTTCAAAGAAAAATTGTAAAGTTATATAAACATAAAAAGTTATAAAAGAGTGTCTTACTCAAAGCAAGATGTCGCATTCTAGTCATTATTAACTCCGGTTTATTTTTTTATATCCACAGGTACGGTGCTAAAGGCTCTCCACCAGTCATCCCTCCAAACTCGACGCTAGTTTTTGAGGTTGAATTGAAAAATGTGAAGTAGTATTCCACCGATACAAGTGTTTGGTGTAAAGGACATTGTTTTTAAAATTGATGTTTTTGGAAGATTGCCAGTGGTTGCATGCCGTGCAACATTTTAAATACTATGCTGACATGAGCCACCTGTAATATTGTTATTTATGTTTTTTACCGTTATGGGAGAGTTGAGACATTAATGTATGCCTCAGTCCCAGATTTGTCAATAGGTCGTATAGGCCGCGGCCTAGGGGCGGCAGATTTCAGAAGATGATAATTATAGAAGATTTTGCTATTAAAAAGTGCCGTAAAAACTTGTAATTCTTGTTTTCTTTACGCACTTTAGTGACTAATTCAGTGCCTTCCTTACTATGAATGGAAAATTATTATTTTAGAAAGGTATATGGGGCGGCGGAAATTAATTGGCCTATACTGATAAAAAATATAAATCTGGCACTGGTATGCCTGTTATAGGTGCCTCATGTTAGTTTATTAACTATTAAGTCATTAAAAGTTAGAGCTAAGTTACATTTAACTGACTATTCTTTAAACGTGTGTAAAGAATACAAAATACTGTTCTGTCTATCCTAGTAGAATATTTCACAACTTATTTCTTGGGTCATATTAGTGAGACAACAACGTGAACATCAGGTATTGAGAGTGAAATATTCTGCTGGGATGACAGACACATCATTACCGTAACATGTGTGCTTTAAAGATGTAAGTTTTATTTTTATGATGAATTATTCAAGTATGGTCTAGTTCAAATATCTGCAATTATACTCCCTTGACTAACTAAATCCTGAATTTTGAATATAACCCGCTATTGTTCATTTAATTTTGCATTTACTTTCTTGACTTCCAATATAGAATTTGATATCCTGTTGTAATAACAATTTGAATATATTAAAATTAAAGCAATTTTTGTTCGATTACAAACACTTTTCGAAATAACTTCAAAAAATCTCTGAAGTGAGTAGTTCATAAAGAAGTAGAGGCAAGAAACATCCAAGGAGTTCTTTTGCCTTTTCACAGTTACAGACAGCACTATGTAGTGTCCAAGCTGTCTTTCCTTTAAAATAATCTTCGAATTTATTTTTAAATTTAAATTTGGTATCTAAGAATTCAGACAGAATTTTATAATTGTTACACATCTACCCCTGAATGAACCACCAGTCAGTACAAACTATGAAATTTGGTACAATCTATTTGGCCTTTGACCTAGGAATGCTGTGAACTAGAGAAGTGATGTTGAGAAAACTAGCAGAATATTTTTAATGTACAATGATCCCATAGACCGGAGATTGTACATTGGACATACTTCGTCTTTCTGTAATATAAAGATTGACTCAATATCTGCAGTTGACTATGAGAGTAGCTAAAATATAATTTCTGTTTCTATGTTAGTTAAGAGCATTATTTTTAACAGTGTAAGCAGTTTTAATATTAGGAGTCCCATTGTAATCGAGTAGTACTATAGTAAGGTAAAGTTGCTAGATCTAACTAGTTCCAAACACTTCGATTATATTTAACCTGTTAAGTTCATTATGTAAGCCAGTAATAC
The DNA here is from genome assembly GCA_963932265.1 of Thymelicus lineola. Classification (NCBI taxonomy): domain Eukaryota; kingdom Metazoa; phylum Arthropoda; class Insecta; order Lepidoptera; family Hesperiidae; genus Thymelicus; species Thymelicus lineola. The sequence continues at coordinate 11,424,145 of OZ010696.1, read as the reverse complement.
TGTATTGTGAAACTGTTATTTACATTTGACAATATCATTTTCTTCTATCTACTTTAATAACTAAGGAGGTGATGTCATAGCAATTCAAATAATAGTTTCACACAATAATGCAATTACCTATTAATATCCTAATACTAGTAAGTACTATGTTATTAATAAAATTATTATTCTTTAGTTAACGGCAAAGAATATATTTTCACATAGCTCAATCAAATTCCATTAAATGTTATTAATATAAGGTGGGTGGACCATGGAAGGCCATGCTCCTTGTAAGGCCAATTATTAAAAAGTCGTATTTATTGCCATTCAATGACAATTTCCTTCCACTTACACTAACATCCATCGAATTCAAGTACCCAGACGTGGCGGCGAGTCCCTCGCACCGCTATTTTATCAATGCGGATCCACTCTTTGTTGACTTCGGTCATCGATGTTAAAATTGTTATATTTGCTCTTAGTAAAATGTAAGTTTTCAAGCAAATAAACTACTGTTTTCTTTATTTTTTTTACTCTAAATTGATAATATAAGGATTTGCTACGGCACTGAAGAAAAAAATATTAATTTATTTCCAATACAATTAAAATATTGTAGGTTTTCCTAGGAAAGCCAATGGTTCCTTGTAAGGCCGATCAAAAAGTTGACAGTTTGGCCTTGCTAGGGCACAAGCGTCTTTCTAGGATCATCTAGAAATTATGAAAATATTAACACTTAGTTTTTACTTGTAAATAAATATCTGGAAATTTAAAACAATGTGCAAGTTAATATAATTGCTACCACTTAGGTAAAGACCCCCAATTCCGAGGTGTTCTAACATTTTGGCCTTACAAGGAACAGACCCTTAAGAAGGCCATTTTAATCAGTTTTATATTTTTATTATTTTACTATAAAGGTTATTGGCAACTTATTTGATTTCGATTTATTACTCATTTATATTATTTTTAAAACAATTACACAAATACATTCTTAGTTTTACGACAGAGTTCTAGTAATGTTCGTTGATTATTTTTTATATGAATATATTATGGTAGGCATTTAATATTCCGATTTAATGAAAGACCTTTTTATGTAGTTTAAGTATATGTAGATATTTTGATTGTCACAATGTTAGTTTTAAGTTAAACGACTGATTTACTATATTGGCCTTATAAGGAGCCTTGTTCCTTGCAAGGCCATTTGGCAGAGGTTATTTAAACTTAAGTTTATTAAATAATGGTTAAACCTTTTATAAAAAAAAATGTTTTATATAACACATAATAAAACAAAGCGATACTTAACGATTTGTTTGATTCATTTAACTAGTAAATAACGAAGTAATGACTGTTTAATCGTTAGAGTGGCCTTCCATGGTCCACCCACCTTAATAGGTATATTTTTGATATCGAAACTAGTGGTTTAGCAATGTGAGATATTAAGGATGTTACAAAATGATGTTGCAGGCATAACTTGTATTTAGGTACATTACATTTTTTCAATTGTGGACATGTCAATAAATAGTCTGAATTCATTTTGTTTTTATTATGCTTGATACCAACTTTAATTAATTTATATTGTTATAAATTATGTTAACATTGTTAAATAGGTGGAACACAGATCTCAGTGATAATGGCTATAAATCATAGATTACATCTACGCATCTGGTGTAAAATGTCAAATAGTGGACAATCCTCTTCCTAACATTTCAAAATCAGTCGCCAACCTTGTCAGTTCGCACACATCTCACTTTTTCTTATGTACCTATTTCCTATACAATTTGTTACTTACACTTAAAACCAGTTATTAGTTTTTTTGATTTTTACAGTTTATCTGTGCGTATTTACTCATTGAACTCAGAAACGACGCGAAAACTACTCAACTGATTTTCATGATATTTAGCAGGTAAATAAATTATGATCTGGAATAAGACATAGGGTACTTATTATTCCGGAAAACGCAAGCAATTCCGCGTGCAGAGCGCTACCATTAAATAAATTATCACCTAATTTTAACTGAACTTCACTCAAATTATTATTTCACTCAATTACCTCATAAACTATCTATTTTGGAAAGAAAGGAGAAAATTAACCCATGTTATCAATCCGGTAAAATCCGGCCGGATTCAAAATGACACCGGATTGGAATCCCTAGCTGTTAAGGGAACTACCATAACCACGTAACCCAATTTTTCCGACTTTTTACCCCCCTCCCACCCTTCGTGACCATCCGTAGTAGGTATATGAGAAGACCCCCCCCCCCCCCTCCCCCTAGTTTTCATGTGGTAATTGATAAATACGGTTTTCAATACTTTTTTGCAAAAACAGAGTTAAAAAATAATAATTTTGCTTATATTTGACGACTTTGTGGCGCAATGGTTGCTAAAATATTGACTACGTGACAAAAACCTAAACCCCCTCTGTGACCAATCGTGGTGTTTTGAAGACTCCCCTCCCCCCCCCCCCTAAATGAGGCACGTGGTTTTGGTATGTTCCCTAACCTTATGGAGTTCCCTCGGCTGGAGTCAAATCTGTGTATACTATCAGGTCATGCTTGTCATCAAAACGACTCGTTGTCTTCCAGCCGGGGATTTGAGAGCCAGGTTAATCAAAATTTTTACGATGCGACAGCCGAAAAGCGACATGAAGATGCGTGGTACTAGGCGCACAGCATTCGCTGTAGTTGTTTTGGATTGCTAGAGGGTGTTAGAGGGGTCGTGGGTGCGAGCGAGAGGTACTTATAAGTAAGAGGTAAGTATAACTTCCTTACACTGTATGTTATTTCTCTCTTTTCTCTTTCTTGGCCAGTAACGCATGAAGGATGCCTTTAGTATTGCTGATGTCCATGGGTAGCCACTTACCATCACGTGGATCGTCAGATCGTTTGCTGGCTATTTTCTTAAAAAAATATCTGTCATATAAATATATACGACTATACGTCATTACAGGGTCACAAGGTTGTAACATAGTCGTTGTTATAAATTTATATGTTAGAATATAATATTTTCCCCATAGCACTCACACAATTGTATTGCTTTGTTGTTTCAGAAATGAAAAAATGTATACATTCAGTTGAAGAATTTCATTTAAAACATTATTTCTAGTGTGGGGGTGAAGAACGGTGACGAGTTTAATTTTACATACCTACCTACCATATAATACATATTTTTTCACAATTTTAATTTTGCAGCAAAATGATTTTATTCCCTTGCAGTTTTATGTTACCTAGTGGGTAACACCGTGACTTTTTTGTTATCTATATCTGTATATAATATATAATATGATAAATGTGTGTGGATACTGAGAATGCATTGTAAATTTGAAATCACTGAAACAACTAAAAATATGATTAACATATAACATTTCAATGCTCGATATAGACCATTATAGACGCGAAATTCACTGACATCATTTCTAAATAAACAAATAATAAATAAACGCTACACACTCGTAGCCCCACATAAGGATTCCCTGTGTCGTGGGTGCCATGGATAACACACAGAGACAAGAATACTCGCACCCAGACCGAGAACAGAAATTCAAACTCATCATTTAAACCGCCTCGCAGGGAAAAGCACCTAGGACGGTCATCTCGGCGGTCCGTCATGGTAGCCATTGCGTCCCAGGGGTCGTCAAATGTTTCAATGAAAAATTGTGAATGCGTTTTTTTATGGAAATTGGGAAACGCGGGCAAAGCTCCGTGTGGAGCAATATAGAGTATAAATACATTTATTGTCCTTCTTTGTATCGCGGATGGCATGAATAGGACAACGAACTTGATAACAAGCATTTAATGTATCTTTATTTATATAAAACCTATATTAAACTGTTTTTCCTTATTGACAGTCAGCTAGTCAAAGTACCTACTCCTATTATCTATACTTAATATTATAAAGAGGAAAGATTTGATTGTTCGTTTGCACTGAATAGGCTCCGAAACTACTGAACCGATTTGAAAAATTCTTTCACTGTTGGGAAGCTACACTATCCCCGCCGGGTGACATAGGCTATACTCGTATTATATTTTTTTTTAGTATTTTTCCCGAAGTGAAGCGAGGGCGATTTCCTGGTAATTTATAAATTAGAGATAATTATGTATCTAGATAAGTGTAAAAACTAAAACCCGGCTACGATAAATCTCGTGCTACGAAAGCTAAAGCCGTAACCCTCCGTAGCCTTCGCCGTAGTCGGTCTGTTGGGTAACTATTGCGTCATTTAAAAATGTTTTTTACTCAGCTCAAGCCTTGCATTACTTTAATAGTCATTTCTCATCCCTTTTACACCATGTAGGTATTACAGCTGTGCAAAATTGGCACTGCTTAGTTAATAAGGAGGTAGGTATATTTAAATGAAAAGAAATATTTAAGACATCAAAAAGTACGCTCTACCTACCTTCATAAATGCAGTATTTGGTGTGCGCCTTTCTGATTGAGATCTTATTGATTTTATATACAAAAATCAGGTTAATTAATCTAAATGCAATTACGTTACGCAGGCATATTAAATCACATTCGGCCTGATAAGCATAAAGGGAACGCATCAGATATTGACGGTATCTATAATAAATTATGATGAATATATCTTATTTGATTTGATGGATCAGTTCTTCGTCGTAACAATTTTATTGATAGCGATTAAAGTGGATTCGTAAAAATAAATAATTTTGTGTCATTTAATTACCAGCTTTTATTTATTTAGCTTGCAATGTAGGTGTATCTTGTATATTGAGGATAAATCTTGTAAGCTGAATAATAACTAGCTCCTTTCATTCTACGAAGTTCAAATTGGAACGAAGTTCCTTATCGCGCGTTGTGAAAGGGGCTAGACGGAAAATTACGACACTTTTTGATTCTTACGAATGACGACACTTTTTTTGAAGTGATTCAGAGAGTTTTACAGAGATGGCGCTGTAAAACTTTCTGAATCACTTCAAAAAACAATACTTAAATCGAAAGGAACTTCGTTCCATCCGGGTGTCCCTTGACACCTCTCATGACTTTTTTTGCATATTGCTATGGTTCCGAAGATAATGCATTTTTATGATTGGTATGATCTGATAATACTTTTAGGGTTGCTTCCAGACGAAGGAACTGCTTAACGGTTAACAGCACGTAATTACATATATATACAATACAATACAATACAATACAATATTCTTTATTGTGCACACTAGAAGTACATAAAATATTACAATTTTAGTATTATTGACTTTATTAGGAACTAGGTACCTATAATCATAAAAAATGGTGCGATCAAACTTAAAATCCTAAAATATTGAGACATTATATAAAACAGAGTTATTTATAAATATTCTGTATCCAATAAAATTTAAATCCATAAATAGTTAGGTACTTTTCAAAACATTGAATAAAATAACAAGTCGTAAAAATGCCTCAAGGTCTTCTTTCGTAATATATCGTCATTGTAAAACAAAGCATTAACAATCAATGTACTTATTAATCTATACTAATATTATACAGAGGAAAGATTTGATTGTTTGCATTGAATAGGCTCCGAAACTACTGAACCGATTTGAAAAATTCTTTCACTGTTGGGAAGCTACATTATCCCGGGGTGACATAGTTTTTTTTTACTATTTTTCCCGAAGCGAAGTGAGGGCGATTTCCTAGTAATAAATAAAATGAAAAAACCTACGTTATTGTTAACTATGAGTATAATTAACGTAAGTTTCCTTCTAGGGTTAAACTACAATATTAATTAAGTTTACCTATAAACTACGTATAAGGTTGCCCCCACTTAATAAAATAATATTTTGTACCTAATTATTACAGCAGGTACCTATGAATATATAGGACGTACTGGGGTGACCGATATTTCACACCACAAATATTATTTTTCGTAGTACTTAAGTGGTAAAAAGAACACGTCTTAGCATTTCATAGCTACAATATCAATACAATACCTAGGTATAGTTTGCATTGTGGTTTTATTTGCTAGAAAAACACAGTGAGAAACCGCTAGATATCCCCACCAGTGGCGACTTCTTAGTATAGGGTTCTTTGAAAGAATTCACCTGATTTATTTGACGGCCTGCATAATAATAATAAACTCTTTAGTTACGGAACTCTTGGTGTAAAGAGAACAAGATCAAAACGTTTAATATACCAGATTGTAAACACTGATACGAGGTTTGATTATCAAATTATTTCCGACTATCGGGCCTCATAATCAGTACAAGCAATCGTCAGGAATTGCAATGATTATTAGAACGATATAAATAGGGGAAGTGACATATTATGTCCTCGTTCATTCTCTTGATATCAAAGTGGTGTGTCGTATTCAAGAACAAAGAATAAACTCTCGCGCCGACATTATGAGAGGTAAGTGTTTTACTGGATCATTATTTTTTTAACATAAGATTAGTATTAGTATTAGTATTCTCAAAGTGGATATTAGCACGTAAAATAAATAGCAGCCCAAAACGTTCTTTTATTTAGAAGTACGGGTGCAACAAGAAATACCTACCGAATAATTTTTATTGGTAAAGATGCACTTTGTATTATATTCTTATCATACCTAATAAAAGTTGTTCCGTCATAAAACAACTCAACGGGACTAGTGGGATAGACCCAATATTATTTATTAACCACTAACTAGCTTGTAAGCTCACTATCATCAATATAAAATTACTTATACTGATTGGGGTTTCAAGGGGCTCCATCCATCCATCTTAAATCTAAGGTAACCTCCCTGCGCTCGTAGCAATACTGAGCGCGTGCCCTGTTGAAAAAGGACAAAGCTATAGGGCATAGCGATTAGTCCTTCTTGGTAGCAGGTCGTTGTATGCGTGGTGGTAGATATTTCTAAAAGTTTTTATTTAGTTGACCCCAATGTTGGCCCTGTTTGTTTATTTGTTTGGGTCAAATCTTGCAAGTCTTATTCGACGTTAGGAGTTGTTTTACATACCTACTGCTTTAGTTAGTTACACAAGTTTGGCTCCAGCTGAAGGAACTCCTTAATGGTTAACAGCATAGTGCTAATGTTTTACCTTTAGTATCTATTGAAACTATAAAACCGTGTATTTAATTATTTAAAGTATTAATTTGAAAGAACTTGCTAGCTACCACCCGCCTTCGAAAATCAGCAGTAATTTTTTTATACGTGTTTTACTCCCAGTTTCAGGAAACGGGAAAGATCTATAATATTATCATAAATATCTAGTTTTTACTGCGAGTTCTGAGATTTTACTTCAAAAAAGTGTATTGCAACTTTGGTTTGCAAACAATAGATTTCAACATAGAATTTTGAGTCCACTTAATGTTTATTTATTAAGCGATCATAGAGTTGGCATGAACATAAATAAATCTTTTAAAGAAATAGAAATTTTAACACTTTTCAAAAAAGTTCCATCGGTATGACTTATTAGGCGCCAGGTTGACTAATCGTACTTAGAATAACTGAAAACATTAAGATATTATACACATACCAAATGACATACTTATAGCGTTTTGGATTTGACATTAATTTGGTTTTGGTATCTGCTAAAATAGGTTTTACCTTTCTAAAAGTAAAAAAGTGATATTACAATATCATTAGGTACGTACCTACCTGATATTAGTAGGTAACATTTCCTTATAGGAAAGTGAAATTCAGTACAAGGCAACTACTCATGCTAGTACTAATAATGGTATCAGTGATATATATCATTAAATCAGATTTCAAGGAGATATGAATCAAGGCAAAGATAAACTTCATAGAAATAACAAATGAGTGGTCATGATAAATCGGACATAGCGGATAGCGGTGGTTGTTAAACGTAATCTGATTGGGTTTGGTTAAACAAAATGATAATAATTAGTAGGTATGTATAAGGTACTAGTGGATACTAGTAGATAAAAATATTTTATGGGAAAGTCAACCGAATGAGCCTGATGCATTATTTAAGTGGCATCAAACCATCTTCGCATTATTGCCTTTCAAATGAAACCAGTTTGGGGAACATCGGTTGAATGGTTTCAAAGTCTATAAAGGACATTTCCTGTTGCCACAAACATTTTTTGTGTTTATATAAGTATACATAGACATTAGGCTAGTCATAATTATGAGCAATCTTTTATAAAGAAAACATTTTAAATTACTTATTAACCACAGTAAATTACCCAAACAACTTCACGATAATATGATAATGACTTTGTTACTAAATGCCTAGAATAGAATAATGTCAACAATTAAAATCACATAATCGGCCTCTAATGACATCGCGAACACCATGCATGTCCCAATGCATTGGCGTCACGTGGCTTCAATGTTCAATGGATTCGTTCGATTTTGAAAGGAGAACCGGGGCTTAATTTTGAAAATCGAATCTCCGGGGCGGGACACACATTTTGTTAGAGATGTCTGTTCTATGACATTATACTTCAATGCTCTAACCTTCTTATTTTTATCTTTTTCAGGCGCAGTAACAATATTTATCTGCGCAACCACATTAATCCTCGGAGAAGCGCACGTCTTAAAAAAACTTGAAGACGAGGAGCCAGAAATCATTAACGATGATCCAAGTCTAGCACCTATTATCTGCGCTGCTGAAGGTTCTAATGGAGTTCTGGTCGCTCATGAAAACTGCAGTAAATTCTATGTATGTGACAATGGTAGGAGTGTAGCTATGCCTTGTCCTCCAAATCTTTTCTACAATCCAATCAAGAAAGAGTGTGATTGGGCTGAAAATGTTAATTGCCCTTCCAGACTTCCCGACGTCGAAGTAGATGTCAAGAATACCAATGCTGTAATGCATGACGACAGTGTCGAAGATAAGGTAGTAAATGACAATTATAATTTAGCCGACACAATTTGCGCTGCTCAAGGATCTAGTGGCGTTTTAGTTGCTAATGAATATTGCAATCGGTTCTATAAATGCGATCATGGACTTAAAGTAGCCTTCCGTTGTCCATTGAACCTTCTCTACAGTCCGATTAAGGAGCAATGTGACTGGCCCGACAATGTTGAATGTGGTACGAGAATAATTCCTAATCCTGATACTGACAAGGATGATGTCATTGCTGACGATAGCGAAATTCCTGATGACGATGCTGCTGCGGATGAAGATAAAGTGGTAAATGACGACTATAATTTAGCCCCCGCAATTTGTGCTGCTGAGGAGTCTGAAGGAGTTTTAGTCGCTAATGAATATTGTAACTTTTTCTATAAATGCAATAATAAACTTCCAGTAGCTCTCCGGTGTCCATTGGACCTTCTCTACAATCCTAGGAAGGAACAATGCGATTGGCCTGTCAATGTTGAATGTGGCACGAGAGTAATTAAGCCCGATACTGACAAGGATGACGACATCCCTGATGACGATGCTGCTGCCGATGACGACAGTGCCGAAGATAAGGTGGTAAATGACGACTATAAACTAGCCCCCGAAATATGTGCTGCTGAAGGGTCTGATGGAGTTTTAGTCGCTCATGAAAATTGCAACAAGTTTAATAAATGCGCACATGGAGTTCCAGTAGCTCTCAGTTGTCAGTTGAACCTTCTCTATAATCCCAAGAAAGAACAGTGCGATTGGCCGGAAAACGTTGACTGCAATGGCAGAATAATTTAAGAAACATCTACTTCTTTTTACTCTTTTAGTTATTGCCTAATATTTGGATTAAATACTTTATATAAACTTTCTTTTAAGTAACTTATTTGATTGTGTGTATAATAAAAACAGTTATTTATTCAGTTGTCGTATTTATTCATAAACCCTTCATCAATTTCCTTCATTTAAACTATATAACTTACATTAAAAGTTAACTATTAAAATTAAAAGTTGCCTCATATTTAGGTATTCCAGGAAGAAAGCCATGAGAAGTTAACATGATATGATTGGCATAAAATAGCAAAATGAGTCATACATACTTTTAAATAGATAAAATTAAAAAAACGCTTTCAAATATCTGTGGACAATATTCTTTTCATCCTTATTCACAAGGCATTAGTGGCACTAGGTCTATCTTTAACCTAGATTTAATGAATAGCAATAGCTCAAATGGACACTAAATTTAAGTTTATAATATCAATAAAATCTAAAGTATAGTAGTAATAGTAGTAGTAACAACCCATAATTGTCTCACTGCTGGGCTCGGGTCTCCTCTCACAATGTGAGGGGTATAGGCCATAGTCTACCACGCTGGCCAGGTGTGGATTGGTAGACTTCACACACCTCCGAGAACACTATGGAGAACTCTCAGGTTAGCAGGTGTCCTCACGATGTTTTCCTTCACCGAAGGAAGTGATAATTAACTTCTAATACGCACATAATATTTGAAAAATAGAGGTGCGTGCCAGGATTCGAACTTGGGTCCCTTAATAGAAAGTTTATATGTCTACTAAGTCCACTGTTGATATCATAATATCCCGAGAGTTTTGTTTCTGGTACAATCCAAATCCAAGTTATGAGGGTTCAAAAAACGACGAAGTGCTTCGAGAAAAGGCAGGTAGTGCCCTTGCGCTTCGTTTGGCTCGTCTTGGTGGGAACACTACCGTGCTCCCAAATGCGGGAGGCCAAAAAGATGGTAACAAGGGCACACTTCTACTACTCTACAGCTACCTTCACGGTGTCATGGATGGATTAATTTAATTTAGGATGAGGCCAAATGAACGTAATTTTTGAACGTGTCAGAGCACAAAAATATTTTTTAGAATTATTGTCTGTCTGTATGTCTGTGTGTTTGTCTATCCGGGCATCACTCATGAAAACTTTTGAATGGATTTCGATGAAAGTTGAAGTTGTAAATAACGCTAATAACGCTTCACACTCATAGCCCCACACTAGGATTCCCTGTGTCGTGGGTCCCGTGGACAACACAAAAGAAACAAAAACACTCACACCCAGACCGAGAACAGAAATTCAAACTCATCATTCAAATTTCCACCTCGCTGGGAATCGAACCCAGGACCCTTGGCGCGGCGATCCGGCATGGTAACCATTGCGCCACACGGGTCGTCAATCGGTCGTCGGGTATCAGTCTGTCTGTATGTCTATCCGGGCATCAGTCATGAAAACCTTTGAATGGATTTCGATGAAAATTGTTGAAGTTGTGTTTCATATTTCTTCGAAAACGCGAATCTCATACATGAAAACTGAATCAAACTAAACCAGTGAGATCGGTCGCGGTGGACAAACGATCACCGTCATCTTGAAATACATCAGAAATAAACTCTTAAGTGTTCCGTTTTGACCTAGAACCCTAAAAATTTATTTGATAAAGACGACGCGACGTAAGTATGTATTAATTTTTAAAAAGTTTAAATAATTAACTAAGTAAATTTACAAAATAAATGCAAAACTAGTCGTAGATACAACACTTTGCCATAGTTATTATTGACTTTTAGATAATCTTACTAATAGAAAATATAGAACTCATTTCCATTTCTCGTAGCTCAGTGCTACGCGTTGCTACGGCGTAGCAGATTTTATGTTAATTTACTTTGGGGCCGTCCATTAATCACGTGACCTTTTTTTTAGCATTTTTTAACCCCCCCTCCCCCTTGGTGATATGTGGTGAGGTTTAAGCCCCCCCCCTCCCCCAACATCACGTGTATTTTTCCTTTCTTATACTCTGAAAAGGTACACAGATACAGATCACCTACTTTCGACATTGTTTTAATCCAAAACATGCCGAGCCGGGCAGTCGGTGGCGGCGCGTGAGGCCTTCGTTCGTTGCCTGGCCACAGAGTACTTCATCACTACGTTTGCCTGGCAACGGCAAGTCAAAAGTCACACTACACGCTGCTTGTCTATTTAAAAATCGCGCGTTTGAAGAAAAAATAAATACTCGTGATATCTTACTACACCCCCCCTCCCCCTTCGTGCTATTTTCGTGATTTTTGTCAAACCCCTCCCCCCCCCTTCAAGCCTCACGTGATTAATGGACGGCCCCTTTGTGATAATGAGATGGCTTGCAACTTGTCGGTTACTAGATTCTCCGTGACAATCATCGGCAAATGTAGCGGATAGGTCTCCTAGGATCCTGGGTACGCTTCAAGGTTCTTGGGGAAAATAAAAACGCACCGTCTTAATTCAGGCAAATCCAAGGCGGAGGCGAGGCGTCGCAAAATTAATGTTTTTTTCCGTTTTTGGAGTCACTTTGGACCTTTTCGTTCTGATACTCGAACTATGTGCTGAACGCACATATGTCCGCACGCACAATATTATGTCATCCGCATCGGCGTCTCATATGATTTCATACAAACGCGCGTCCGGTGCGGATATATGTACTATGTATGTGCGTTCATCATAAATCGAGCGTGTTAATCAACTGATGTTCAGTGATCTCCGCATACGGATATCTTTAACACCATGAATATCAAGTTCTTTCTATCTTTCTTTTTCTTCTCCCTTTCTTTGCCGGTAACGCCTTTGGTGTTGCTGATGTCCATGGGCGACTATAGCCACTCACCATCAGGTGGATCGTCAGCTCATTTGCCGGCTATTTCCATAAAAAAATCAAGTAAGGCGAAGGTAGAAGCGAGAACATAATTATTGGCAATTGTGACCTTGTGATCCGACTAATAATACAAATGTGATAAGGTGTTTGTACGTGGAGTTGAGCGTAACATACACAATTAAGATATTTCCGGGTAACTACCGTGTAGAAGCTTCTTCCATTCTTAAGTTCCCTTTAATTATAATACCGAACCCAATTAATCCAGTTAAGTTTTAACAGGTATTCATTTATACCTTTAGGAACTTTAACACATCTGACTAGCTGCCAGCTTCCTAAGAACCAACCGTGTGATAGCGAATTCACCACTCCCTTCTTCGCCCGACTTCTTCTGCGTCGTAATGTTTCTCATATGCATGGTCTACAAACACTTCACATAACCACCATAACCTTCACATTGCTCCTTTGCACATTTGTCAGCATCAGGCGTTAGGTTTGCAAAGACAAGTATAACTTCTATAATATTAACATATTTCTGTTGCAACTGTTTATAAAAACAATGGTCTATAATTAGGTGTAATATTTTATATCCTATTAAAATTTTATTGATATCCCTGAAAAATCCTTTCAGTATGAATAATTATCAAGTAGGTACGATGAAAAACAAAGGCCGAGAGCCATTAAACGTAAAGTTCCTACAGTAGTCATGACCGATTAATTAGTAATCACGATTAAATGTTAGTAGAAATACTATCTTATCAACGTCAATAAATCCGTGTTTGTATCGGTGGATTAAATAAATAAATCACTTATATTATAGTGGGCATGATGACAGATTTTGAAATACGGTTCTATATTGTTGGGAAATATTCGATTATTATAATTACAACGTACCTGTACCATATTTCCGCAAAAAAAATAGGTTTATAAAATAAATACACTTTAATTTTAAGTTTAAAATTCGCACCAAAACACTTCAAAGTGTTATGGCGTCGCTTGTAACGTCACGTTTAAATAAAGTAATAGACAAGACGTCCTTGTCAGTCATTTGTCAGTATAGTAAAATTCGTTTATTTACTTAAGCGTGACGTAATTCGCTCTGAATCTCTGATTGAGACTAATTGGCGTTCAAGACATCATGTCGGCTTGCCGGATTTTGTAGTTTTATTTTATCAAAATATAATTAATCTCACTCATATTAATACAAATAAATGAGTGTTTTGCAATCCATTAATAGAGCTTCATTAAATAAATAAATAATTTTAATGATTTTTACTTACTGCCATCATGCCTATTGTGTCTGTTTTGTGTTTTTAATTTTACAATTTTTCACAAATAATTATGTACTTAGTAGGATGTTATGCACCCTTTATAAGGAGGAAAATTAAATTACATACTAAGGACAGTAAGGACTTACTTTTACTCATGCATTATTTTATAACCTAATACAATTTGTAGAGAAGTATGAAAGTAAAATACATTATGTCTTGACAAGGAAGCTACAAGTGGACAGCTAGAATTTCATTATGAATATTCAGTACAATAAAAGATACACATAACCTATTCATACCAGAAGTGTTAACATATCTAGCACGCATCCCTATAGAGGAATAGCATCATGGAGTAAAAAAAATATATTGTGACAGTTAAAAACAAAACAACGGAAAATTTTCATAATTAAATGATATGTTTTATTACTCATGTAAGAGGCAATCGATAAATAAATAATTTTGTACTATTTACAAGTCGTACAAATAGATAGGTCTGAATTCCGCGTGTTTGTTGAAAGACGTCGCACAGCCAGCTCTGTTGGGCCAATCGCACACCTGAAAACCAGAAAAAAATAAATTAAAATATTTGCTAACTAAATAATTAACAATTATTTATCTTCAGATGTACACTTTAAAAATATAACATTACACGCGCTAGTAAGCATTAAAAATCTACGAAAGTTTAAATTTGTTATAGAAATATTTTAGAATATTCACTATTTCACAAACTTTTCATTTTGATTTTGTATTTTCAGTCTTTGTACTGTTACAATGTAAAACTTTTAGCAATTTGATTCTGAGCTTACAAACTGAGTTATTATTTAATTAAAAAAAATTTTTAGACTACAGTTAACTCTCGTGAAGTAGTACTCTTCCGAATCTATAACTTTGCCTTGAAATTTGAAATGGATTTACATATTATAAAATGTAAAAATATCTTTAAAAAAATACAAGAAAGAAAACGTCGTGAACTACTGTATAAAATGAAACATAAATTAAACATCTTTATCACACGTATTAGTCACGTATAACGTTCAACACTTAAATTGATTGGATTATAAATTAAAGGCTGATTGTCTAACTTGTATCAAAGTGAGCATAAAAATTGTTTCATTATTTTTAGTAAAAGGGAGAGAACCCTTTGAGTTTTCTAAACTTTTATTGATAATTATAACAAAACGAACTTCACTTTCTAAAATAAAAACTTATCTGATTACTTTACCTGGACTGTCGTGTTGAAGTGAAGCTTGCTGGGGCACTGTCTTAGCACCTTCTTGCCCCACACGCAGTAGTAGAAAAGATTGCAGTCTTCCTCGTGGGGAAGAAGCCAGTGTATATGAGGGTTCACTGGACAGCCATTCTCTAAGAAGTCCGGTTGAGGTGCAGGTGTTGGTTCGGGTGTCGTTGTAGTGGGTTTAGGAGTTGTTGTAGTAGTTGTTGTACTAGTAGTAGTGGGTTTAGGAGTTGTTGTAGTAGTTGTTGTAGTAGTAGTGGGTTTAGGAGTTGTTGTGGTAGTTGTTGTAGTAGTAGTGGGTTTAGGAGTTGTGGTTGTTGTTGTTGTAGTACTAGTAGTAGTGGGTTTAGGCGTTGTTGTAGTAGTTGTAGTAGTAGTAGTGGGTTTAGGCGTTGTTGTAGTAGTTGTAGTAGTAGTGGGTTTAGGAGTTGTTGTAGTGGTAGTACTAGTAGTAGTGGGTTTAGGAGTTGTCGTAGTAGTAGTTGATGTAGTAGTTGTTGGTGTGGTTGTCGTTGTTGGTGTCGTAATTGTAGTGGGATTTGTTATTGGCTCGGCTGTACTTGTTGGAACGACCCTGTCTGTACAGTCCACATTCTCTTGCCAGTCGCACGCCCATAATTCTAGGTTGAAGAAAAGTCCTGCAGGACATTGCATTGGCACTGGCTTGCCGAATGTACACTTGTAGAACATGTGACAATTTTCATGGCGCAAAAGTTTTTCGATCTCCCAATTTTCTTCCTGCTCCGGAGGACATTCGTTATCGAAAATTTTAATTGCGTTAACGGCAGTTGCCGCGAGCGCCAACGAGAACACCAAAAGCACTGTAAATAAATATTTTAAATTAATATCGTATTGTATTGTTAACAAAATAAACTTTTAATTTGAAACTAATATAATGAACACAAAACTACTTGTACCTTTCATGATTGCCTGTATGAGTGCTATATGGCAGAAATTTGCAAATCTGGTTGATTTTATAGGCGATAGAATTTTAGCCTCTTTATCTTAAAAATCTTTACAATATAAACAGATAGTAGCTACTTAGTGACGTATATTATAATGTTATCTGTTCATCGACACTTATATCCAGATTCTATAATTATTGAATCGTAAAGAGCGTTTGTATATATATATTTCATAGTGATTAGTCATTATTTCAATTGATTTCTATGAAATTTTTCATATATTAAGTATAATGAACTAACCAATTCGAGACGCGTTTCAACGAATTACATGGGAAATATGTAAAAACC
This sequence comes from Thymelicus lineola, assembly GCA_963932265.1. NCBI lineage: Eukaryota > Metazoa > Arthropoda > Insecta > Lepidoptera > Hesperiidae > Thymelicus > Thymelicus lineola. The sequence continues at coordinate 11,408,022 of OZ010696.1, read as the reverse complement.
TAAACCTAATATCCTTATTTTCGTCATCACCATCATTAATACACAGTTTTAAAATTTTCGAACGCAAAAGATTTGATATCCAGAAATCAAATGTGACCACACATTATACCATCTACGAGTATATACTCTACTATCATACCATCTTTGATATCAAGTTTCCATGTATGGAACTTTTGTCATCGGATTCGAATAAAAATTTATAACAATAAACAGCTACTAGTGTATCGGTAGACCATCGGTGCTTTACGTGTAAATATAATGTAGATAAGTAGGATAATAGTATTTAAATAGGAAAATATATTTACATAGCTACCATAATCTCTTATCGTCAGTATTGGAGAGATATTAGATATTAATATTTTTTATACAAATAGCCGACAACTGAGAGGACTAGTGGGATAAACCTGCTGAAGCAGATGGATGCTGATGAATGTAAATTACCTAAGTACCTACCCTGGGTAAGGATCAGTTGACAGCGATGGTCTCCGAGTCAAAATTTATTTTTAGAATTATGTTTACTTGTCGCAAGAATTCCTGGAATCTCCGATCTGTACAATTAATCGAAATCAAGATAGTTATTCGTACAGCGATATGAACGAGATAGTGCAATTTAAATGATTGTTCCATTAACAATAATATCGCGGAAATATTTGCGACTTACGCACTCTATTTTTGTCTTGTCATTACTTGTATTTTATACTTTTAGATAAAATTGTAAACGGAGAAAACAATATCTACTTCATTTGATAACACCGCAAATTATTATAGATACTTAGATCTTAAATATTATATTAAACACTATAACTTATAAATTTAAACTTCTACACTCATAAAAATTCACATTGATCTTGATAGTAAGAATAATGTATTGGGTAACAGTGTACAAATTAAGTTAATTGTAGATATTTACAGAAACCATGCGTGCAATGAAAATAAAATCGAATTTCACTTTTAATTGGGCTTCAGCATCTTGTCCATCTTGCAGATCTGACGTCTAGACAATAGCAATATCGTGGTATTGAGAAAAACTGATACTCTGTGCGGTCTATTACGTCGTCAGTTTATCTAATTTCAGGCAAACAGATCTTAATAGATTTGTTGTAGTGTAGTCTACATAAAGTGTAGTCTATATTAAAATAGTCGATACATTATTTCCATAGAGTCGGGAGGGCGTCCTCGTTTTGAGTGGAGCAGGGGAGGTTAGGAGGGCTGGCGATTGGCGCCGGCCTGGCGCGCCCGACGGGAGCCATAGTCGCGGAAGCTGTAGTTGTACAGTCTCTGCGCAATCCGTACTCTGCGCTCGTCTGAATAGTTTTAAGTCCTCCAAAAACCATTAGAGACGCATACTGAAAAACCTTTTTCCTTACCAAACGATGATGTATCACAGTCTATTTTTGATCATCATTTTGAATCATTTAATCATCGTTACACCAAAAACCACAACAACAAAACCCAGTGATGTCAGCATTAAGAAATCCCTCGAAGAACATCAGTTTCAGTATACGTTCTCCGCGATCAACAAGAGTAAAACTAAAACTGGACCTGCAAGAATCACTAATGTTAAGCCGGAACAACCTTCTAAGCCTATCCTGGTTAACAAAACACAAAAGCCAGTTATGATTCATCCAGATTTGTGAGTATTAATTATTCAAAACCGCTTTAGACATTTGAGATTTCATAACAGCAACGTTGCAGGTACCATCTACTTTTTTTCGATTTAATTATAATATTTTTCTTAAGTGCTATTTAAACAAATAATGAATAATTTTTCGTCTTTCTTTGATGCAAAATGTTAAGCCTTTAAACCAAATATGTTTCAGTTTATTTTTTCGGTAGTATAAGAGTTAGATACAGTAGGAGAAGTGGTGAAGTAGCAAGAAGAAGATGGAAAAACTTCAGATACAACGCGGGTTTTTCTTTAAGTTACTTATGAAGAAGTGCTTAGGTTGGCCGCGATTGGCCCGATACAAAGTCATGAAAAACCACATCCGCCAGAGCGAACGTTTAAAATGTTTATAAAATGCAGTGAGTTGTCTTTTTCTTTTTAAAGAGTACACATTTGGGCCGAGAAGATTTCGGAAAAACTTCTACTGAATGAAAAAAGAGTGGTGCGAAGAGATGTCCTACTCAATAGCTTCTCAGATGTAAAGTATGAAACTCGTAATGGTTCGGCTATCGTAGAAGAAGCAGCTAAGACATTAGAAAAATTATTAGTTAAGAGAGGAAAAGTAGCAGAAGCCATTATGCGTAAAGCAGAAGAATTGGCTGTGCAAAGAACAGATGTACCGTATCGGTACACGTTCGACCATAGTAAGGTCAATATTATTGTGTTTTATTATTATTATAGTGAAGTTACCATTGAATTACGAGTTACATTTTTGGGTATGTTCTATGAAATTGAATGACCAAAAATATTAATGAAATTATTGTTTATAAATTTTTATTGAACAGTAATATCGTTTGTAGAAACGTTTAACGATTTCACCATGGCCGTGGCCTCCTGGCCACCAATACCTGCAGTGCAATGTCCAATCTTTTTTTTGAATTGATTTGATTACTCGTACAATTCCAATTACAATTCAATTACACTGATAATGAAGTTCAGAATAGAAGTGTTAATACTTAGGTTGGATTTTAAGGGATTAGTAATAGGCTACTTACAGAAAATCAATATCATTACCTAAGACTAAGTAACTTAGTAACCCGATTATCTCTTCGGGATACCTTATTAAATACTAATGAATATCCCACTTTTACTTTTAAGGTTATTTTTTTATTTTTCTTCAAAATATATCCTCCATGATTATCGATTTTACCTACATCAATATTTCCAAAAAATATTTGGCAAAAAATACAAAATGGAATATCTACTTACAATAACAATAATATCTTTCAGCATTTGGATCTTTTCAAGGTCCCTGCACCCACTGAAGCTAAATGCGAATTGCCTATGAGGTGTAAAAGCTTAAAAAAGGTCAAACTGAATAGAAACAAACACTTCGATGGGGACGTCTCTTTGGAGTCCACCAGCGTGTACGTCGCTGCGGAAGTGTTTGAATGTGGTAATTGTTTACTAATTATATTCTTACCTCCTGATTTAACTCATAATACTATTAAGTACTACTCTGTTAAGATATACCAGGAAATTAAAGCCTTAACTATTCCTTTTCTGGTACACATTTCTTTGGTTTTAGTTATGTGACTCGCAATCCGTAAGCAAAAGATTATCTAAGTAGCGTTGCAATAACATCTTTTTAACCGACTTAAAAAAATGAGGAGATTCTCAATTCGTCTGTTTTTTTATGTTTGTTACCTCAGAACTTTTGACTGGGTGAACCGATTTTGATAATTGTTTTTTAATCGAAAGCTGGTGCTTGTTATGTGGTCCCACTTAAATTTCAACGAAATCTGATAATGGCATCCATGAGAAAACCATATAAGTCTTTATGCATTAAGTATTTGCGCGACAAATGGACGAATAGCTCAATATCACGCCAAACGATTTCGATGATATTTTTTTATTGTTATTGGAAAGGATGTACTTCATTTGAAGTCGGTTTTTTTGTGTTAAAATTATGTTTTTATTCTAATTACAAAGTATAGTTTATGTACACAACTCCGTACCTTTCCCCACGCAAAACAACGGTAAAGGCAGAATTGACTCTGGCTCATCTGGCTGGGATGAATGTTTCATAACCTAATTGCATCTTATCATAAGATACTTACTTTCATGGTCAACATTTAAATCCACAACAATATGCTTCGTAATTTCATAGAATGTTTTACTGAAGAATTAAAAATCTATTTCAGATCCACAAGTGGTCAAACACTTATACTGGTCGGAAGGGTTGCTCAGAACATTCAGAGAAAACTATGCCCAGGACGCTTCACTGGGGTTTCAATACATGTGTAGTGCTAAAGGATTCTTAAGACATTATCCAGGTGAAGTTTAATTTTAATTATTTAGCAATGAATTCTTAAGCTTAAGACGGAGGCTTTCGAGCTTAAATTAGTTCGATAGGGTAGACTTATTGTCAGTTATATCCTCTATCGCTCATTTGAACTGCATAGGAACAGTACTCGTATAAGTAGTTAAGCTTTCTTTAATAGTCCGTTATTTGTTCATTATCTTACTTTTTTATGCTAATAGCCGGCAAAAGAGCTGACGATCCACCTGACGGTAAGTGGCTATCGTCGCCCATGGACATCAGCAACACCAAAGGCAGCACTGATGTGTTGCTGGATAAGAAAGAGAGAAGAAAAATAAAGAAAGAACTGGCTCTCAAGTCCCCAGCCGGAACACAACGAGTCGTTTGGCGGCTGACTCATGCTTAAGGGTGGTAGCTATCCAGGCGAACCCCATGGAGAAATGGACATGGGCTTGGGCATTGAAATGCATAAATTGAGTAATCAAATTGACGGATTCGAAACGGTCATAACTCACAAGATAAAGTCGATTTGTCCTTTCAGCGGCATCATGGAAAAGCATGTACAACTTGGAAACTGAGGGCGAAGATATATACGACTGTCGTTTGCGGCCGTGGTATGTGAGCGCGAGTGGGGCTCCGCGAGACGTGCTCATACTGTTAGATGCCTCGGGCTCTATGAATGGCTCCTCGAATGCGTACGTCGCGGAACAGTTTGCATTGGCGCTCCTCAATGCTCTCACCGATGACGACAAAGTCAACGTGTTGGGATTTAACGTCGGTGTTGAGTCACCCGTCAGCTGCTTCAATAAGAAACTTGTGTCGGTATGTGTTTAGGTTAGGATAGGATATGAAAGGTGCATGATGGATCGAAATTTTGTATAACAACATTATAATTAAAGAAACAATAAAATGTGTGATTGATTATGTATTCAAATATTAAAACTTGTGTGTTTAACTAGAATGCTAATTTCTAGAATGGGTTTCTGAAGCCTATGATACTGTTACTTTGATGCTGTACTTGCAATACAATGGCGCCATCTTTTTCTGAAAAGGAAGCGCATAATTGATGGTATGCGTACTAAACGTAAATAAACATGGATACCTTGAGATTATTTAAAAAAACCGGATTTAAGTGTGTGTCAGATAACGCGCAATGCGCGCGTTCCGTAATTCATCGACTTACTTTTTGACTTCCGTTTAGCTGACAGGGTAAGACGACTATAATGGTTCCGTTTAGACTACGAAACCCTAAAGAAGTACATTCAAACTGTTCAGGCAAACCACGTGAACACAGCAGCAATGATGGCAGCGTTGAAGAACCAGAAGTTGGTGAACGAGACGTGGATGGACCAGGTGCTGACGTACGCGGTGCGGCTGCTGCAGGAGCAGGGGGCGAAGCGCTCGGAGCGCCCACCTGCGTGCCAGCAGGCCATCGTGCTCGTCACTGACAGCCTCTACGACAACTACACGGAGCTGTTGCGGGAGCTTGATCCTCAGGGGCGGATAAGGTAACGATAACGTATAATAATAATAACATATACGTGTACTTATGTACGCGCGTGAGAAGTTATACTTCTTTGGCATGAAAAAAAATTCAAAAAACAATATTCAAAAACAGCAATATTAAAAATAAAAATTAATTAATATTTTGAAATAATTTAATTTACGAATCTCTATAGCCAAACTATATGTGTTAAGCGCCATTTGTGATTAATTTTGTATCTACATACTTGTAAAAACACCATCTATGTTCTATTACGAGACTATTACGATACCATGCCACCTAGAACTAACTTCACGATGTAGAATTTAGCTGTCGGTGTGCGCGCGCATCGTAAAAATTCACTCTCATAATTTTTCTCCATCGCGCCAAAAGAAGTATAACTTCAATAATATAATATTAATAACGCACACACACACACACACCCACCCACACACACACACACACACACACACACACGCACTATAACACAACACACTTATACACACTTGCCACTTTTATTTTCCTTTATTAATATTTCGTCTTGGTGGATGAGCGGCATACCCAGAAACAGAGAGTAAAAATTTTACCCTCATATTTTTTCCAAACGCAACAAGGATTTAAAACTATGATTGTCCTTTATTTTTCCTCATTTCTTCCTTAATTCCCAAATAAGCGTTAGTAGGTATCTACATACCTACTACTGATGCAATGTAGCTAAGAAAATTCGCCAATAGGATAGAATATCTTGCATAACGAGGCAATAAAAAGGAAATTCTCCTGTTCGTGAGCCTTATCTGTCACATAAATGATTTGGACCAAAGAATCGTCGCTTTGCTACCAACTATTTAAGCTACAGGCCACAGTACAGGCTATATATTATCACTCTGACGTCATTATAATTTAATGTCATTAAGTAAATTCTTTACCCTTTGCTTCCATGACAAAAACATTGATTGAGGAAACTTACGCACCTGACAGAATCCAAAATGTTTTACAAAATGTGTGAAGTCTGTGAGACAGCAAGCAGCAATTTAGCTTGAGAGGCAGTTCTTTCTTTCTTCAGGCTTTTCATCCTATGGCTTCACGACCCTTTCGGCCTGCGTGACAACACGCGCACGCTGGGCAAGTGGCTAAGCTGCGTGCGGGATGGATACTTCGCGGAATTCATCTCGCCCAATGACGTCACGGAACAGGTCATCAACATCTTGAGAGTGTTGGAGCGGCCGCTAGTAGGACAGCGCTCTCAGCGGATGAAGGTGTACAGCGATGTTTATGCTCATGTTGAGGTGAGTAAACTACATATATCCAACCAAGCCAGCAGTTGGACCATGCTATGGTAAGTTAGCACAGTAGCCAGACAGAGGTGCGCTGAGAGATTCGAGCGTTTGAAGTTGGATGTGTGACTGTTAAGTGGCAATATTGATTGGGTGCTTCCATGCTTCGTAACGTTAAGCCGTCGAAGCAGGGTTATTGTTACACAGCATTCGTTTAAATGTTGGGCCACGAGTAGTCACCACCACCATAAGGTGGTCCTTATGGTAAGTGGTCACCATCGTCGCAAGAACAAAAGTAAGACCTCGACGGCGATTCCTTAAACAGCAGTAGCATAAAGGTCGTAGCTGACTATTACGACACCGCTCCCATCCAACCGAAGTATGAGAATTCAAATATAAACTTAAAATCGTGCTCTGTAGGTGCACTTTACAGTAACAACAAAAATTAGCAGCCCGCGCGCGGGAAGCAAGCTAACCGCAACCTTCCTCGTCAATAGTTAACGTCTGGCGTACCGCACACGTAAGCGAGCGGCCCGCATGCTTTAGCACGGCGGCTGCTGGCTTGAAGCCCGCTAACGGACGGCGTACGTGCGCGGATGGATGGAGGTCGGCCCGCCCCGCCGTACTAGTGGGCCTGGCCACACTCTCGAAAGTAGCGAAACGCGATTGCGAGATGTTTCAACAATCACTGTTTGTCTGTCTGTTTGTTTCGGCTAATCTCCGAAATGGCTGGACCGATTTTGACGAAACTTTCACTGGCAGATAGCTGATGTAACAAGGAGTGACTTAGGCTACTTTTATTTTAGAAAAAAAAATTGTTTTAGAAAAAAACGAAGTTCGCCAAATCAGCTAGTCTATATTAAATTGTAAAGAATGTTAGTTAAACATAGACAGAGATAGAAAGCATACTGTACATACATAACAAAAAAGACAAGTGCTTCCAATCGAGACAGATCGCAACTGGCTCCGTCGTATACGTGTGAAAGGCAGTAGCCTGCTAGCTGTAGCCGCGGGGAAGCGTGGAGCCTGCTAGCAGTAGCCGCGGGGAAGCGTGTAGCCTGCTAGCAGTAGGCGCGGGGAAGCGAGTTGTCTGCTTGCTTTACAGGCGGTGTTGTGCGGTTGCGGTGCGGGATCAGTGTCGTATTAATGAGCTACGACCTTAACGCTGCCGCGGCGATCCTTGTTACCTTTTTTTAATAATTCTGTCGCACAATTCGCACAGCGCTGCAGCGCTCCGAGAATACCTCAGAAGAAAACTTATTACTTAACAGTAATTATGACCCTAAAAACTCTTCATAATCTTATTCATCACAATTTTGTCTGCTTCCCCGTGGAAATACTGACATTTTCAGGATCCGAGGCGAGCTGAATTCTATTGGCAAGAGAAGGAGAAGGCGGAACAGTTTTACCGATATAGCGAGTTGAAGTCACATAGGAAAAATGGAATACTGAATGATTCACAATTCTTCATGAACTTCATGCAGATGACAAGTCTTGTAAGTATACTGTGGTATATGTTGTGTACGAATCATTAATTACTCGTGGGTGTGTGTGCGTGGGCGTGAGTGTGTGCGTGTGTGCGTGCGTTATATTTTACATAATGTGTATGTTAAGAGACGGTTTAATTAGGTATTTTGTTTCTTCGTGTGGTCCAAGAGACGATTTCTAGGGGACTATGAAATGATGACATAACATATGTTCCATATATTTTTTGTTTGGAATATGTTTTATCTCACTAGGCATCTAATCTAGGCTTGATAATCTAATTTGACTACCGATAACATCATTCCTTTGATGTTACCGTGGACAAAAATACTGAATACATTGCTTGCAAATAATTGTTTTATTTTTCTGTGTTTTTTGTATTTTGTATTGACTACCTGAAGTTGTTGGATAGTTTCGTATTCCCACACTTGCATTCAATTTGTCGCGGGTGGCATGGACGATACACATTACAAATACCCGTAACGCGAGAAAAGCAATATTTATCTGTCATATAAATATTTTCCCCGGCCGGGAATCGAACCCTGAACCCCTGCTTCGCAGACAGGATCACGGTCACTACTAACTAGGCTACGGGGTCTTCTATCTGCTTGTAATTTATATTAAATTATTAATTAAGTAATTAACTTGTAAGGGATCAGAGCATAACTCAGTGCACACAATATCGCACGCTCAGTGGAAAAAAGGCATAAGATGAAAATTGCAATTTTACAGGAGAGACTAAAACTGTTAAAATATCAGTAAGTACTCTAAAGAATTTGCATTACGATTTCTTGCACAAAACCGTCTAGATTAATGATAAAAATTTGAAAAAATTGAGTATATGCAGCTTATGTCCCTCTTTCGAATCATATTAATAACTAAAATTTTAGGTAAGACAACTATGCTTTTTTTCACTGATGGTGCGATATGTAAAGAGCCAATATTTCCAGGATAAAAATGGATTTTATAATGAAGACGAAAATTTAAACTATCGACTGCAAGTGAGCGTCTCCGTTCCTGTGTTCGACAGTATTAGAGTTGAGGTAAGTTATGCGATAGGGCACTCGAATTAGTAAAAATACTGACTCAATAAATTGTGTCATTAATGGTTTGAGCTTGTAATGTTTTATGTGGGTTTGAATAATCTATTTTTGCATTTCAGAACATTACAATCAAGCTGGACGAGGTATTTAACTGTTTTATTTTTTTAAAAAAACATTAACCACATACCCTACTCTGTGGTCTGTGATTTAAAATAAGTTCTTACCGCTTTAATGCAATGCATATCCATCGCTTCTAAATTGAGTCTTTTATATGCCTACTTAGTTACGCTTTAAATTATGTAGGTACCTACTTAAGTATACGTGGAAATTTATCTTTGTCTTTATTTCAGGAAAAACAAAGGAATTCTACGAGAACGGTACAACATCTTATTATTTTTACATAGTGGTTTAATACAAGTAGTCACGTTGAATTTCATAGTTATTCCATTAGTTTTTGATGTACTTAGAATTATAAATAGGAAATAAACTAGCTATATGACCTTGACCCTGGGTTGACTGGTAGAGAATGCCTCAAGGCATTAAGTCCGCCCTTTGTAAAAACCTGTTTTAGGTCTTGCAAAAAAGATTAAATAAATAAATAAATAAATAAATGACGGTAAGTGCAGCGCCAGCCTTAGCCCTTACACCACCTTAGGGCAGTAACTGTTGGCCTCATTCGTCTCGTGACCACACTCTACCTTGTTGGGGCCTGCCCTGAGTAGGTCTCTATCAAACAGTAGGGGATCGGTTCGGATTAGATGGATGGAGTGTTACAATCGTAGCGGTGTCTAAAGAAATTTCCGTGGAAATTACTTTCTAAATACTCATAATAGCTATATATTATATTAGTATATTCATTAATTATTCCCCAGTACCCAGTAAATCGGCTCCTTGGCGTTGCGGGCGTGGACATACCTATCGACCATTTGAAATTAATATTTTCCTATTATCAGGTAAGATTTTATTAAAATACTCAATTTTTACTCTCATTTTGTTCTCTTTATTTTTCTCAAATTTTATTCTACTCGTAATAATAAAATACTCGTAGGAAGCTATGATTCATTATATGTAATAGTATAATGCCATATTAAGTACGCAATTTAACTGATAATAATGTATTTACGCTGCGAGATAAAACGGATTAGGAGAATCCGATAGACACCAATATTAGCAATATTCCTGTTATGAAATTTTCATTCAACAACACTTAGAAAATATAATAGATAGTGACAAATTAGAAGCTGAAATAAAACCATTATCATTATCGCATATTGGGCAATTGAAATTGTAATAAAAACTTACAACTTACTGTACTGCTAATATGTTATAACTTATAGAATAACAAATAATTCTGCGTAATGGATGTGTTCGCGCAAAATATTGAAATTGGAATATACACACGTACTATAGGTATATAGTATTATTTATAGACTAACCTGAGGCTACGAGCTACGAGTGCTACGACCACTCAAATAAATTGATCTTAAGTTTTTAACCGACTTCAAAAAAAGGAGGAGGTTCTCAATTCGACTGTTTTTTTTAATGTTTGTTACCTCAGAACTTTCGAGCCGATTTTGATGTTTATTTTTTTAATCGAAAGCTGATTCTTGTCATGTGGTTCCACTAAAAGAACGAGATCTGACAATGGCATCCATGAGAAAACCACATACCTAAGTCTTAAAGCATTAAGTATGTGTGCGACGAATGGACGAATAATTCAATATCACGCCAACCGATTTCGATGATTCTTTTTTTACTGTTTGAACTACCTACTCGCAATAACTTACAGCTGGGTCCGGGAGGATCGCTGTTCCTTCTCGACCATCGCGGCAATATTGTCTTCCATGATAACGTCAAGCCTGTGGTAAGTTGGAATTTTTTTATATTTTTAGAAGTTAGAGACAGTCCAGTATAACACACCTCAACTACTGACGTAGTCCAAAAGACAAAATAAAATGAATATAAAATTTGAAATTCACTCTGTTGCTCCTGTATCGCCACTCTAATTTATCGCAGTTTGACGGATACTTTTTCACAAGACAGACCATTCTCTCCATACGTCAAACGAGGCGACATGCCTGGGCTCTGGAGACTGTACTAACCAGTGTTTGTACCCCACCAGTTCGACGGAGACGTGCTGAAACCAGGCTACCGGACTGTGGACTTCTTGGACCTGGAGCAACCAGCCGTCGAGCACCTGCCCCGCCACTACCCGCGGGACTGGCTTGATGTACGTACAACTCATTGAAGTATACTGTCATAGAACAGACATCTCGAACAAAATGTGTGTCCCGCCCGGGAGGTTCCATTTTCAAAATTGAGCCCCGGTTCTCCTTTCAAAATCTAACGAATCCATTGAAAATTGAAGCCACGTGGCGCCAATGCATTGGGACATACATGGTGTTCGCAGTGTTGGTTCTATACGCTAGTACAACTACAAACACAACGTGTGCTAATGTAGCGTCTATCTGTTATCTTACACTTTTTAACCAATTTCAAAAAAAGGAATTTAAAAGGTTCTCAATTCGACTGTATTTTTTTTATGAACCATACAGAACAGTTTATTAGGACCATCACCATGAAAAAAACAATTAGTTTTATTTTTTTTAACGTTAAAGTACCAAATAAGAAAAATCGAATTTATGCCAATGCCATGTATGGAAGAAAAAAAATAAAAATCGATTGACAAACAGGAGAATAAGGAGTATACTTTATTGTTTTTCTCTTACTCTGATTTACAGATAGATTGTAAATTGTATGTCTAGACCAAAACGCTATAAGTGATGATAAGACAGCGCATTGGATATACACATTTTGCTAGATTATGTCCGTCTTTTATTACTATGTAAACAAATAATATTTATTTCGAAATGTGACAATTCTTAAACTATTATAATTTCTCATAATTTATTGACATCATAAAACGCACCGTCGTAGGCATAAAATATTATCTTATCAAATAGACTTATCGACTAAGTACATGTATTGTTATTAATGAAATCACTACGTTTACGGAATCGCTTCTAACAAAACAATAAATCGGAATTGGAATATTTTACTAACGCGGCAGTTCACAAAAGATAACACAATTCATAATTACATATACTTATGTTCTTTTAATATCATCTATATTCTTTCATCATTAAGTGGATTATGAATCATGATCACGGTGAACATTGCGATAGCGGGAATAAGACTTATTCTTATCCCCCGTGTGGTGCCGGGTTCACTTCGTAGAATAGCACTACCTACCTCTTCCTGAGATGTCGTAAAAGGCGACTAATAGGATATTCCAGGAGACAGGCAACAGCGTCTTCCTGAGTAGTATTAACATCTACTGCGGTCACTAACATTGTTCTATCACCGGGAGGACAAACACCTGTCCCAAGGTGGTGTCGGGTTTCTCATCCACACACAAGTCCCTCGTCAACAACATTGTGCGAGTCGGGAGCTTTTTTTTGTTAAAATCTTAGATTATAATGTCTAAGGTACAATATTTAAAATCGTTATCACATCCATAGTTCCGAAAAGCGGTAATAATCCACGAGCCGTCGGGAAACAGGACGATGTACAGCAAATACATATTCAAAGACGGCTTGCGAGCAATGTTAGAGATGAGGGAGTACTTCTGGCGCCGGGTGCTCGACCACTACACCCTGGTGGTGGCGCTGCCGACACACAGCCGGAAGCACGCCGCGCCACAGGCCGCCTTCACCCAGGAGTTAGCCGCTGCAGCGTGGACCACGATGAACAATACCAACTTCTCCGTCAACCCTGACTGGTGAACTACTTTTTTATGTCAGTTATTTTTAGTAACCCCCGACGCAAAAATTGTGTGTTATAAGTTTGATGTGTCTGTGTATCTATGGCATCATAGCACCCAAACGAATGGACCGAATATGATGTGGTATTTTTGCTTGAAAGCTGACGTGATAGAGATGGTTTTTTAGCTATGTTTATTGTAAATGCGACTGTCGGTTTTTTTAATTTATAATTATGTGAATAGCATACGGAACACACGAGACACCTTGTGTTAAATGGTCACCGTCGTTCATGGTCTAAGAAGAGAGAACATGGAAAAGTACAGGCTCTCATAACCCCAGCCCAAAAAGAAAGAAATAAAGAATGAAGAAGATATTTGTACAATTAATTGCTTACACGCCATAACGGAACCGAGTCCGGCGCTAGTCAGACGGATCATAGAATAAAATAATAGTTAAACCACAATAATATCTATACTTAATTCTCCTGTCCAGGTTATATTGTCGCCACGTGGAACGTCACTTTGACAATCCGGATACGGAAGTGTTATACTTCATCCAACGGCGTCGCGACGAACCTAACTTCGCCACGCAAAAATTAAAGCACCTTTTCTCTCCAATCCCTCCGAGTCTGATGGAGAAACCGTACCAATGTGAGTATCAGGATCCTTTAAAACTAACTTGATATCTTGACTCTTAAGCTCTTGAGATTAGAGGTTAAGATTTAATAAGTAAATACTTAAACAAAGATTTCTTGTTGCTGGTGGCATGAATTCAAAAACGTGATGTAAACATGTTGGCTCAATAAGAATTCTACATTATCGATTTCTAGGCAACGAGAAGCTAATGGCGAGGCTGTGCAAGGACGCAATAGCCACTGATGTGTGGCTACAGGAGCACAAGCACCCTGGTACCGACGGCGGACTTGGTTCTGTCATCGCATTCTTCGCCAGCGGTAGGTCTTAGGTAGTAACAATGTTCGCTTGCCATCATTCTAATGACCCACTACTGAGCACGGGTCTCTCTTGAGGATGCCTAGAGCATACTCCACGAAGTGCTCCAGTGCTGAAAAACATTGAAACGCTCAATAAATTTTGCCACCAGCAGTCGCTCATCCAATTACCGACCGTGCCCACTGTTGCTTAACTCGATCGATCACTTAGACCAACACAAGCCGCCGGGGTATGAGCGCTTCGTTCATTTTATCCACCATGTATTGCTGAGCTCTTTCTTCAACTATTTATCGTCATGATTTAGCCAATTTATACAAAACCTTAATTAATTTACAGTTAAACCTTGCTAATAAATCACTCCATCTATTGGTGAAAATTATATGAAAACCCGTTCAGTAGTTCTTGAGATCTTGCGTTACAGCTTCTATTTCTGTTTCTGCTGATTTGACCCAAAAACTGCTAAACCAATTTTGACCTGTTTTCACTTTTACAATGTTTCTCTGTGTATTATTTATCATCAGTTATTAGTAATAACTTATGTAACTCAACTACGTTCTCCCAGAGAGCGGTCTAACTCGTCGCCAAGTATACCACGCTGTGTTCCCGGACATGGACCTCCCTCACGGCGCGACCTGGCCGCGCGGGCCGGCCGAGCCGTGGTACGCGCGCGCAGCCGCCACAAACACGCTGCTTGTGCACGCGCCCTTAGCCACCGTGCGCGTCATGCGTAATAGTGACGTCGCGCCTGCACCGGTAAATATCGCCATGTTGAATTCTCCTGGGTGCATAGATGAATAGTCTTTTAAAAGTAGACTGAATTGTACCAGGTGAATAAACTCGACTGTACTTCTTTTTTACGCTGTGCTATTGTTATGTCGCTGCTACATAGCTATAGGCTGGGGCCCCGTCTATTTGGTATGGATGATACGGCGTAGCTACGCCCTTACTTACACTTTTACTATCTTTAGATCGCCACTTAAAGCCAAAGATTTCTAAAACTAGATAATGCTGATAATGTATAATGGAATAATGGTTTAAGTGACATTAGTTGTACTAAGATTATGATATCATCCACATGTATCTAATAGTATTTCAAGGGCTAATGTATTCTAATAACGGATGCATGTTATTACAACAATCTAGATTACTTCAGCTTATCTCAATCTTATTCAACAGTTTTACCTACCTAACTTTCTAAAACGCACTAAAGTTCTGAAAATAATAGGTACTTCTGGAGTCGACCTGAAAACCAAAACAACTTTTAAATCGCTAGCTAGGCTATCACCTATCACTGCTCTGACCATTATAGTATAGAGTCTAGTTTAATCTATACTATGTCCAAGCTATAGTTAGGGTGTTATTGTGTTATTGGTGGCGGATTATCGCTAAGGCAAATTATGCGCACGTGTCTATCTATAGTGGCGTGAAGTAAAAAAGGTTGTTTGGTTGACGCGGGCTCGGTGGAAGCAGACGTCAACCGTAGAAGTTATAGGCTCTAGGGCGCCTGGGTGTCACGTCAACATAGGCGAGCTTTTTCAGAGGGGCAGAATGTCCAAAATGAGCGGCAAGAAGTACTAGTAGCAATCCTAAGGCGCTCGGAATTTACGTCGAATGACCACCAAGAAACGCCCGATGTTAGCGAGCTTTTTTAGAGGGGGGGGGGCGCTTTGAGCTTTGGCGCTTTTTTCCCTGAGGCTCTGTAGATATTTAATCCGCCTCTGATTTCAGATGGGAGTTCTCCTAATACAAATACCATAGGAAAGTATAAGTGTTCGTACGTTACGTTCCAGCTAGACGTGACCTATCAATGGCTGACGGCGGCGCGCGCGTTGACGCACCCCGCGCGCGGTATCGTGGGGGTGGCCGGCTTCCACTTCCACCAGAGATATATGGACGAGTTGCTCAGTGCAGTCACTAACTTTCCTGTAAGTCGTACCAATGTATTTTTGCTCCTTCATAGCCCTAAGACTTTTTTATGTACTTATAGATCATGAAAATCGAGGTTGTAGTGCCACGATTCCCAAGACTTTATCAGACCTGACTTTTTCTGCAATTTCTCTTTATTCCTACCGTCCTTGTTTACGATGGGGAAATCTGTTATAGTAATATGCGGGTTATGTGGGCTACTCCCCACGAAAAGCTCCTGGATATTATGTGAAGGCGTCGGTGCCTCTTTTAGAAAAATGTTACCAGCAAATACGACAATACCTGTTTGGCGTGATGGATCGTCGCGCCAAGGATCCTTCCTGGGTTCGATTCCCTTCGAGGCGATTTGAATGATGAGTTTGAATTTCTGTTTTCGATCTGGGTGTGAGTGTTCTTGTCTCTGTGTGTTGTTCATGGCACCCACGACACGGAATCCTAGCGTGGGGCTATGAGTGTGAAGCGGTATTAATTAATTAATACGGTCAGAAGGGAGCTTCGAGCTCTTCGGATTGGTAATTGATTTTTGGACAGATATTTTTAAGTCTTTTTAGCATCTAGAACTAATCTTACATCCAATGAAACTATAGTCAAACGAATGTTATAACCGGAAAAGTTGAATACAGTGCGAAGAAGTGGACAAGAGCAAATGCGAGCCGCGGTGCGATGGGACGGTCTGGTCGTGTGTCCTGATAGACGAGGGAGGGTGGGTGGTGTCGCACATCGGGCGGGGGGCCGGCCGGGGGGTCCGGGAGACCCCCGCGCGGGAACACCTGGCCGCGCTGTACCCCGCCGCCATGGCCGCGCTGCTCGACGCTGGGGTCTTCAAGCTCAACTGGATCCATGACTACCAGGGGGTCTGCTTCCCTGCCAGTAAGGCGGTACGAACTTAATTTGTATTTAGGTATCTTCATGTTAATTTTTAATCAGTCGTTTGTCTAACTGTCTTTTAAATATCTTTTCTGCCTCAATTATTCCTACCATATTGGAAATCGATTGCTTATCAACGATAGCTTTGCTATAGTAGTCAGACACGGTCTTGGATTCGATTGCCAGCCGGTGCATAAAGAAGTTTCTTTACGAATCTTGGGTGTTGTAGTGTCTTATGTGCGTGTGACTCGCGGCCGGACTTGGATGATAATGACAACATGTTTGTTTGTTTGTTTGTCTCAGGCCCTGCCAATGATGACGTCGTTGTGGAGCACCACGATACTTTTATTGTTGGTCTCGCAGGAACTCGCCACCATGTTCTGTTTGCTGGGCTCTAGTAAGAATTTTAAATTACTTACATTTTACAGGTCTGCTTCTTTGCCTACTAAAAACCATATCATATCATAGCCACAGTAGATTATGTTAACGACAGCCGGAGGACTCAAAAAAAACCAAAGACTTTTAAACTAATTTAATTAAAGTTAAAATTATTACATTTAATAATTATTCTAAAGAAACACTGCTGCCTAATGCTGAGAGCTAACAATGAATGACAATTATTATAAAATTAAAATAAAATGAAATATGGAAATGCTGATCTGAGAATTGTGAAATTAGGCTACACGTGTAATCGGTCACTCGCGGTGGCGTGCGGAATCAGCGGTCCTCCTCCATGTAGGGCACGTAACACCTCCACCCCCAGAGCAGCAACTATTTGAGAACCTTTAGCGAAAAAGTTGCTGGCATGTCGGGTTTGCCTGGCACGGCGTGATTCTCGTCCTGGTTCCTCTCTGCTTGGTTCTCTGAGCTGGTGGTCTTAGCTTTGGTCTTCTGCTTGCGACGTCGGGTACAAGTAATTACCATAAGTGCAGATATTATAACAGTTACGATGATATAAAGTGGTATCGTGGTGTGATATATGGTTGAATCTTCATGGTCCAGTTTGATTGGGCTTTGAAGGGATATTCTGTCGTCTAGGTGATGCAGGGATTTTAGGTTAATAGTGTTTAGAGTTATGTGAGGGATTTCGTCATCTTCTATTGCTTCAGGGGTATTCAGTACTTCAGTTATCTTTAGCGGCTGGCCTTTAATCTCGTCGTCGGTGTTAGTAATGGTTATGGAGTCCGTGCGTAGCGAGCATTCCAGTGGGATGGTGGCAAGGTAACTTCCTGATAGAGATATGAACTCCCGGCGGCTACACTGTAGTTCAACTTTCGTCGGTATTGGGAATATCAGGGTGTAGTGACGGTCATCCAACTGCTCCATTGCTTCCTTGTTGAAACTGATCTTGGTCGGGTGGCATGACTTATCCAAGGACTGGTTGATTATAATGCCCTGGATGCAATCCGGTTGTTCCCGCAGATGATGATTGCCTGTTTCTTCACAGAGAAGGTGTTGACCAAACTTCGGGCATTCAGCCTCCATGTACATGAACGACTTCCTATCGGTTGCCATATAGGGAAAGGGTGGTATGAAGGTTTGCTGGAGTTTATTAGGAACAATTGA
The DNA here is from genome assembly GCA_963932265.1 of Thymelicus lineola. NCBI lineage: Eukaryota > Metazoa > Arthropoda > Insecta > Lepidoptera > Hesperiidae > Thymelicus > Thymelicus lineola. The sequence goes on along the minus strand of OZ010696.1, from coordinate 11,389,735 downwards.
TAGTCGGTAAAATTCAAAATTATTAGGAGATAAAATGGGAAATTTAAAAACTATTACTATCCGTTTATCAGTAAAATAGCTACCAGGTTTAATTATATTATAATAATCTCTCAATTCAGCATCTGGAATTTCATTATTACTGTATATTTTCTTAAGTCTAATAATTATATTCTCTAAATTATCTACACTTAACATGCTATGATGTGTGCTCGATGCACGAATAAATGCTAACATATTTTCTAATCTTATTAATTCTAAATATAAATCATCTGCGTTTTCACTAATAATAGCTAACAACTGAGCAAACTTGGCAAACTTAACTTCGGAAAAATTACGTTTATCTAAGATTAACATTAATGTATCATTAAGTCTATGTTGGTTTTCTACTAAACTAGTTATTATTTGAGTATACTGAGACATCCAATCTTTATTAAGACTAATATGACTGTTAAGTTCGGACGATAATTTTTCTTCATTGCTTTGTAATAATTTAATAGCTTTGTTATAATTTTCGGCATCAGAATGATCCAAGTTACCTGTTACACTTTTAATAAGGGATCCTAGTCCGTCGATTAATCCTCTCTTAACGCGATTGGGTTCTAAACTCTGTAGTTGGGTAGTTATCTTAATTAGCTTCGAATTTAAGTAGTCTATCTGCAATTCAAATATAGGAAGAGTGTTGTTATCTAGCCTAGATCTAAAGAAGTCTAGTTGGTTGTTAATACAGTCAAGCTGTCGTTCTAAGTCAGAAAGTTCTATGTACTGTATAAAAGAGTGGTATTGGGTAATAAGTTTAGCTTGTCCAAGTTTAAAAGGTAGAAGTCCAGGTCCATTGTCAAGTTGCTCAAGTCGTATCTCGGTTGCCACTGTCAGGCAGATTAACAGCAGTAGTCGAATCCTGAAACAATTTTTTTGTCTTAGGTACTCGTTTGAGTCGTGACTTGGCTATGGGTCTTTTCTTTTTGGATGTGTAAATGTGGATAGGGAGGTCGGCAAGTACAGTGTCCTGGGTGTAGCGCGGTGCTAACTTTTGTCGGCTGGCTAACGGGTTTTTAATGAAAACCTGCTGGTCTGGCTGGTATTCGATTTCTGGCTCACGATCTTTATTTCTATTAGTCATTAGGTTGGTACGTTCTGCTATGGTAGATTCGTTGATGAGCTCATATACGGTTTTCATCTGGTCGCGGTGAGTAAGAATGTACTGTTGCATGAGGTGCTCTGTCAAGTCAATGTCCAAGGGGTCTCTGGGGTCAAAATGTCCTCTAACTATGTCATGGGGTCTACACTTAGTAAAACTATGAACTGAACTATTATAGGCTAACAGCGCATAAGGCATTTGGTTAACCGTCGGTTCGTCTTTTTGTTTCAGTCGTAAAATACGTAAGTGTTCTAGTAATGTCGAGTGGAATCGTTCGATGATACCATTGTCATTGGGGGAGTTAGCTAAGGTCTTGTGATGGTTGATCTTATGTAGCCTTATAAACTCAGAAAAGAGTTGGTTGGTGAACTCAGTCCCATTGTCAGTAACTATAGTCAGTGGTAGTCCGTGATGAGTACAGTAAGTCAGTAGTCCTTGTAAAATGCTAATTGCCGTACCGTCACGTAGATGATAAGCTTGTCCATACTTCGAAAAAGAGTCGACAAAGGTCAAGTACTTCTCGTTCTGGGCTGTAAATAAGTCTATGTGGACTATTTCGAAGGGTTTGGTCGCAGGTGGTACAATATTGAACTGGGGTCTAATAGGATTTCTATCGTATTTACTCTGACCACAAACTGTGCATTCATTAATATACTTGGAGATCTCTTCTCTCATTTTGGGCCAGTAATAACGACGGGACAGAGCTAGGTAACATTCGTTAATCCCTCTATGATTCGTCTTCCCTTCGTGGTAATGCTTAATTATTTCCTGTTGTCTTAGGTATTCTTTAACGTCTTCTAGCTCAGTTTTTGCTAAAACTAAATTCATAGAAGAGCTTTTAAAGTTACGTTGAAGAATAGGGATAATAGAATACATTCCTAAGGGTGGTGTAATTTTAAGGGCGGTTTTGATCTTAGGGTTGACGTATTCTTTAATTGCATTAACCACATCTTGTTCTAATGTCGATTCTGATACTTGTATATGTGTCCGTGTGTGAGTCTCAAATGGTTTAGTCGCTGTCGTTCGTCGTTTAATGTCACCTACAATAGTAAAGCAAATTTGTCTATGGAATTTATTCAGGGGTTCGTCAGTGATGGGTATCTCAAGGATGGGATCCTCGGCTGATGTATGGATTGTCGCGGTAGAGGAACTAGGGGCTTCAGGTATAACTGAGAGGTCTATTCCACATTCTTGAAGAAGGGATTCGATCTCCTCATTGTTAACTTGAACTCGCGATAGAGCGTCTGCGTTAGTATTGTATTTTCCCTTTTTATAGATAATGGTATAGTCATATTCACTAAGTTTGAGACGCCATCTAGTCAGTCTCGAGTTAGGTTCTTTGAGGTTCATGATCCACTGCAGGGGTTTATGATCTGTTAAAATTTTAAATTTACGGCCGAATAAATAGGGTCTAAAATACTTAGTAGCCCAAACAATAGCTAAGAGTTCCTTTTCGATGGTACTATAATTTAATTCGCTATCGTTTAGAGTCCTGGAAGCGTAACAAATCGGTTTATCGGAGCCTATTGAACCTTGGGAAAGGACGGCTCCTATGGCTACGTTTGAGGCGTCTGTCGTCAATATGAAGTCCTTAGTAAAGTCAGGGTACTGAAGTATGGGGTCATTAGTCAGTAAGGTTTTACAAGTTTCAAAGCAGTTTACATAGTCGGAATCTAAAGTAATTTTGTTAGATTTTTTAAGGCATCTAGTCATGGGTTTAGTGACACGTGCGAAGTCAGGTATGAATTTTCTATAATATCCTAATAATCCTAAAAATTGTTTAATTTCTTTAGGGGTCTTAGGTAAGGGGTAGTTTTGAATGGCTCTAATTTTGTCGGGGTTGGGTTTAATACCATCCCTAGTAATTACGTGGCCAAGATATGCAGTTTCTAGCTTTAAAAACTCGGATTTATCCATCTGTATTTTAAAATTCGATTCGCGTAGTCTACTAAAAACTTTTTCGAGATTAATCATGTGTTCCTGAAGGGATGTACTGAACACAATGATATCGTCTAGATAAACTAAACATATCTCGTTCTGCAATCCTCGGAGTACGTTATCCATTACTCGTTGGAATGTGGACGGGGAGTTCTTTAAACCCATGGGCATACGTAGAAATTCAAAATGCCCATGTTCCACGTTGAAAGCTGTCTTAGAGATATCGCTGGGGTTCATTTCGACTTGGTAAAAGCCTGATGCTAAGTCAAGGGTCGTAAAGTATTGGCACCTACCAAGTTTGTCGAGTACGTCCGTTATGTTCGGTATGGGATACTTATCGTCAATGGTCTTGTCGTTGAGTTTTCTAAAGTCAACTACAAGTCTCCATTTCTGTCTACCAGAAGCGTCTGCCTTCTTGGGGACCACCCAGATGGGAGAACTCCATGCTGAATCCGATGGTCGGATAATACCTTGCTCCAGCATCTTGGAAATCTGGTCTCTGACTTCCTGACGGTGTACATGAGGATACCTGTAGCTTTTTGTATGTACTGGGATTTCGTCATGAGTTCGAATATGATGTTTAATTTTGTTAGTGAAAGTGAGGGGTTCGCCTTCAATGTAAAATACGTCGGCGTAACGACCACATAACGACTGTAAATTGGCTCGTTCCTCAGCGTTCAAATGGTCAGTTCTAAGGCGAGATAATACATCTTTAACACGGTCTAGGCTTTGTTCAGTTCGCGTGCACTCAGCATTGTATACGTCAAACTGGATTGGACTGTCAAAACTAACTGTCATGACTTTGTCTGTCACATTTTTAATTTCTACGATACAAGTCCTATCCGTCACTGTCGTAATACATTCAGAGATAACACAGTTGCATAAGAATTGTTCGGGAATTAATATATCACCATCGGGATAAGAAATAGGGATGTTAATTAAACGGGAAGAATTAGGGGGAATACATTCGTGAGAACTTGGTTTCCTACATTGGTAACGTAGTAGAGGTATACTTGCATTCTCGGTGAATAAAACGTCATGTTTAAGATCTATTTTACAGTTTTCTAATAAATCTAAACCTATAAGACCGTCAAAGTAACTATGAAATTTATAGATAAATAACTTGATGTCTCTTCTTACGTTAAACTCCGGAAAACTGGGTATCGTAATTGAAAAATCATGAACACTAGTTATTTGTGAATTAGTAACTTCGAACGGATCATAATTTTTAAGTATGTGCGAATAAAATTTTTCAACGGCTTCAGGACTTATAAAAGATTGATTCGCACCGGTATCTATAAGAAGCTTAAGAGGAGGCTCGTATATTTGAATAAAAGGTAGTTCTTTCTTAGAATGTAAATTTAACTCTATTCTGGTCCTACATTGTGACGGCTCTTGGGAAAATCCTGCTCTTTCTGACTGGTGGAAGGTTGTGGTGACTCAATAGGAAGGCTGGGAGGTGAGTTATAGTACTGTGATTCGTTTTCGTACGGTAACTGTGTATTCTCATAGTCATAGTAATTGTAATCGTACGAGTCCATGTAGTTGGTCTGGTCGTCGTAATAGTAGTCGGGGTAGTAATTGTGATAATCGTCATAAGTCTCGTTAAAGTTAACTTCTCTAGTTTTAAAGTAGTTAGACGGAGGGGGATTACCGTAACGTTGCCAGTCATGTCCAGGGACTCTAGGTGGTATGGGCTTGGACACGAAGTGGCTTACTCCACTCATAGGCTTAGGACCATTATGATTAGGTGATGGATTTCTAGGTGGGATTCTAAAACCGGTATTGTTATAATTAGGTGGTGGCGCACCGAACATCTTTTGGGTGTTAGTAGGCATGCGGTGTTGCTGCATGGGTGGATTAAATTTGAACGGTTGAGGCGGGGGCCTCATGGGCTGCTGCCCTACGGGTGTCGGCCACCTGGGTGCAGGTATTTGGAAATTTTGTGGTGGTCGTGGTGGTGGAAATGAATTAGAGGGATGTGCAGGGACTTTGGGATTTACTTGGTGCCTATGGGGCTCGTGGCGCTGTTGTAAGTACGATATGTTCAGTTCTTCTTGGACATATTCGAGCGCCTTCTCGATGGTTACGGGACGCATGCAACGTATACGGGAACCTAGTGGTTCTTTTAACCCACGCACGAACGCCTGCATCGTTACCTTTCTATAAAGGTCCCGTTTCGCAGCCACCGTAGTCTCTAACGTCTCATGTAACGTCACGTACGTCATTATTGTACTAAATAAAGTCATGCAATAGTCATAGAATTCCTGGGGAGATCTATTACCCTGAGTAGCGAGGGAAAGGTCATTATACAAAGTCGTCTCGTCGCGTTGGTCAGAGAAGTTATTGATTAAACTAGCGCGGATACCTGCCCAACTATCTGGTATACCGTTAGAATTGATCGTACAGGCAGCGGTCCCTGTTATTTTATTTAAAATGCCGTTCAACAAACAAGTATTAGAAAATTCACTACCTGGAGCACTGCTTAAGTACTGGGTGGCAACCTGGTCACATATCTTAATAAATCTTGTTAAAATATTGGGGTTGCCATCAAAATCAGGAACAAGACGAAGAGCTTTAAAAATAGTGTCTGGGTCAACAGCCATGGTGTTTTCTAAATTAATTGAACTAAGATTATCTAATTCTAAATCTAAATCTGATTCTAGATTTCTAATGCTATCACTAACGCTACGGCGAGCCTGACGAAGTTCAGACTGCCGGGCCCTATCAGACTTAGGGTGGAAAATGGTGGAAAGGATTGGCAACACTAACAGGAAATGCAATTCAAAGCACTTACATGTATTTGCCTTCTCTGGTCTTTTCCGGCGCTGATTTTTGAGTGCGGCCTCGGCTGAACGTTGGATGTTCTGGATACCCCGATGAAACACTTGAAAGTGTAAGCAGCTGGTCTTCGTCCGATTCTTGGTCTTGAGCCTAACTACTTCGAGATATCCTACCGACTGCGCCAATTATGTTAACGACAGCCGGAGGACTCAAAAAAAACCAAAGACTTTTAAACTAATTTAATTAAAGTTAAAATTATTACATTTAATAATTATTCTAAAGAAACACTGCTGCCTAATGCTGAGAGCTAACAATGAATGACAATTATTATAAAATTAAAATAAAATGAAATATGGAAATGCTGATCTGAGAATTGTGAAATTAGGCTACACGTGTAATCGGTCACTCGCGGTGGCGTGCGGAATCAGCGGTCCTCCTCCATGTAGGGCACGTAACACGCCTCTATATTTAAATTCAACAATTTTATTCATATTTGAAATTGGTCATAAAATCGTGATATTGACATGAGATTCGAGCATTATCCTATTTAATTGGGATGTTGACTAATTTTAGGATTCGATTTTATTTCATAGATAGAACCTTAATATTCAGGAAAAAAATATTATAAAAATAATAATCTTCAATTTAAAAACAAAAATTGGTAAATAAAAATCATTATCAAATTTCCCACCAAAAACGTCACGTGACGTCACTAAACTATATTCAAAGTGATTGTCCAAACATAGTCTATGGAGTCGAAGCGGTCGCCATAGCCGAAATCGGTCGGAGACATCATCATCATCATCATATTCAAGACTATTGATCTACTGGTTTGTTGAACTTCCATTAAAATATGAGCAATGATGTCATAAGCTCAAAATGGCGTTTGAGGTCACGTGACACAGTACTAATTTCAAAATTTTAAATTAATTATATATATTTAATTTATTGGGATTGATTACGACAAAAGAATAATATTATAGGCCCTTAATACCTGTTTTCCTTAATACTTTAAACATAAATTTAAGTATATTAATTTACAGTTAGTGTGTGTCAACATCGCTATTGTTATCAGGCGTGCTCGTGCAAGCGGACACCCGCAAGGAGCGCGACAAGCGCTGGAAGCGGGTGCAGCGCGACTTCGAGCGCGAGCGGAACGAGCGCGAATACGAGCGCATGTACGACCCGCGCGTGTTCGTCAAGCGCACGCGAGTTGCCGCTTGCGACCGCATGAGGGCGCTTTACGTCTTGCAGGTACCCACACATATTGTAATTTATTTATTTATTTAACTCTTTATTGTACACCAATAAAATAATATAACTACAATGTAGAAGTAAACAAGTGAAGCAGACATATGAGGTACAAAAGACGGTTTTATCGCTATACAGCGATCTTTTCCAGGCAACCTTAAGACGTAATATATTTTTAGTAAAACTAAACTGTTGTCCATGGCACCCACGACACAGGGAATCCTAGTGTGGGGCTATGAGTGTGAAGCGTTATTTATTTATTTATTTATTATTTATTATACGTGGAAGACATTAAAAAATAGATTTATTGGTACCTATTTATATTTATACCAGTAACCACAGATCTCATAACAATATTTTTTTAGATTATTTTATCTCATAATCTATTCGTTTGTTCGCGCTGATAGAAACGGCTTAACAATTTTTGATGCGGTTTTTACTGCTTTAATACCACTTATACATTGAATTAATACCACTTATACATTGAATGGCCTTTCGAGATTAAAGTTCTGCTAGATTGTGATACTGTAGCTCTGATTGTATCAATGAGATCGTTTTGATAAAATCAATCCAGTAATAAATTAAAGATAAGAGATGGACCATAGATAGTCATCAGTTATCAACCTCAACGTCTCACATACCTACTAGCCGCGACACCAAAAAATACTTAATATTATCTTTCATTTCTGAACACGATTTCATGTCTAGTATACACAGAAGTGTATAAATGGCTACGATCACAGATGACAGATAAATAAATAAGGTAGATAACTCACCGCCTTGTATTTGAGTGAGGAAGAAAAATACCGTGCTGGATTACATAATTCCTGTATTTACAAGCTACCACGCTATACGTCAAAAACCATGCTGATTTCTGCCAGTAACTTCCAGACTGGCAGAAATCAGCATGGTTTCACTCAAATACCTAGTACCTTATTTATTGATCTGTGGCTACGATATGATGAAACAGCAATGATATTAAACTATAGATACGTTATGCCCTTACAAATCAACCAAAAAATCTGTTCCGACCGAGCTACAACACACACACGTTTATCTTTTGTTTCACCACATCAATCACTATTACATTGGTAAATTATGTAAAAGGGATGGCACTACTAAAACCATAATAGTGAAAAAGACAGCTAGACGGCCTCACTTAGAGACAGCTATCAACTGTCTGAATTAAAATCGCTACACTTGTCTAAATTCGAGTGAAATTATTTCAGCGCCATCTTGGCATATCTTGTATATAATATCATTGTGAAACAGTATAATAATATACAGCTACGATATGTTATGATGACTATGATGTTAGCGCACGAGCGCGGCGATGTGGGCGCTCCGGCAGCGCGTGCGGGCGTGCGCGTGGCCGCTGACGGGCGCGCCGCTGGCCGACACCAACCTGCTGCTGCTGGCGGTGTACACCGGCTGCCCCGCGCCCGCTGTGCCGCCGCCAGACCCGCTGCTCAACAGCCAGGTAATGCTGTGTTTAACCTGGTCCGCTAGGGTCAACACTCAACAGTATTAGCCTTTCCAATAAAAATAACGAAGGTATACTTTGTCGGATAAATGTGAAGACATATCAAATTTTAATAAATTCGTAAGTCAGATAGAGCAACACTCTTATTCGTAAAGGTCGTAGCTCACTTATACGACACTGCTCCCACCCAACCAAAGTATGAGAATTCAAATATAAACTTCAAATCGTGCTCTGTAGATGCAACTATTGAGTGGCAAGGTTGCGGTAAGCTTGCTTCCCGCGCGCGGGCTGCTAATTTTTGTTGTTACTGTAAAGTGCACCTACAGAGCACGATTTTAAGTCTATATTTGAATTCTCATACTTTGGTTGGGTGGGAGCGGTGTCGTATAAGTGAGCTACGACCTTAATGACATACCCATTTTACATGACATTTGGAGTAGTATTTGTATTTGTCGAATCATAAGCTGCCCATACACGGTCAAGTATTACTTGTCAAGTTTGCAGTTTGCAAGAGATAGCTACAATGGCCAAATAGCCATAAACAAGTTTACTGGATGCCGCGTCAAGTCCGCTGCAAACTTGATAAGTATACTTGATCGTGCATGGCCAGAATTATCTGTCATGTTTTGCCCTGACCCTACTTCAAATAAGTGTTACCCTATCAGATTTTTTTGTTAATTAAAATTTGAGATGTACCTACCTACTCACATTTATCCTACCTACTGCCACAAAAATGAGGTAAAGCTTTGCCCTGTGGTGGTATGGTGGTGTGGTGGTGTGGTGCAGGTGAACGTGTCCGTGTCGGAGTGGTCGGAGGAGGACGCGGCCAGCCAGCTGGCGTGCGGCCGGCACCGCGTGTCGCTGCCCGCGCGCCCGCCGCGCACGCCCTGCTTCCCGCACAACTACACCTTTGTAAGCAGTTAACAGTACGGCCAACGTATTTTGGCGCGTCTCAACTTCGAGCAGAAGGCTGCACAGTAACATAATCGGTAGCATCTCAGTCACACGTTAGCATCTTCGTATTCAGACGCAGCCTGTGTTCAGACGCGCCAAGATACGTCGGCCGTAGTGTACTACAGTCTTAGAGTAATAATATATACTATAGAGCGCGAGTATTACACAAACGGCATCGTACGCATCGTAGGCAGATGATCTATAGATACGTATATCGATGCGTGTATGACATATAGGGATGTATCAATTACGTGCCGATCGGCAACGAGGTATCGATAAGTTATTTCGATAAGTTATCTTATTTCCTACTATTAAACGAGATTTTTTTGTATAAATATGTATGTTTATTTGTATATTTGTTTCTAATCACTTTCTCGATAACAGTACTAACGATTTCGATTTTGCAATGTAATGGTTTACGAGGGCAACTAACCGATCTAGCTAGGTCTCATATCTGGGAAAATTCGTTTTCTCTATTTTCACATAAGCAAGCTCATTTGCCCAGGTACTTATTACACCATTTGTTGTACTACAGTACATTAGTTATACCAATGGCACCCACAATACCAGATTCTCCTAGTGGTGGGGCTATGAGTGTGATCTATATTGTTGGTTATTTAAAATACGAAAGTCACTCAGTTTTTTAGTTTTGCACGAGTGTTCTTGTTATTTAGATAGTAAATTTTTATGGTACAAACAACCGAAGAAAATATAGACATAGACTCAATTAAATAAATGAATAAGCAGTTTAGACGTGATATTATTATATAACATTCCATAATTTACGTTTACGCTAGAGATAACGATACCGATATTAATGCTGATACATCGGCCGTTATATATCAACCGATACCGTTATCGAAAAAAGTCTTAGAAAAACGTCTTTTTCAATGCTGCCTCATACTAAATGATTTACAGTTCGTCTGCAAATAATTCAAATAATCTTTGCTTTTAAAAAATAATGACGTTATGTAGCAAATTGATACTTCCTTTGATAAATATTAATATTTTTTTAATAAATAAAATATAATTCATTTTATTTTTACACTCTTATTTGCTGTTTAGAGATTAGGCAAACCTCTTTTTATCCTCTAGCAGTTAGGATCATTTGATATCGGTATAGCCAATAATTTATGGCAATAATCGCATCGGCAAAATCCGTTCCATACAAAGTATATTAAATATCGACTACAGCGTTAGTCACGTACATCACTAGAGTCTCGCGTGGGGAGCGCTACGGGAGCGTGGGTGAGCGCGGTGCGCGGGCGGTCTTGTGCTTGCCCGCCCCTCACCCCGCGATGCGAGATATGTTTTCATAAAAATAAATACAAAAATCAACTTACCGATGATATGTGATACTGGATTTCAATTTTGTGTGTTTCCTACTATCGTTTTTGCAAGATGGGACTGCACATTTGACCATTTTGATAGGTAAATATTTAAAAATCTCTCTAGAACCGCACACCGCTAGCATTCAATTACGACTACAAGCGCTCGCGGCGGGAACGTCGTGTTGTTCTCACCCGTGCCTACTGTTCCCACTTCGTTGCTCGCGCTCTATAGTATATATTATTACTCTAAGACTACAGTAGACACTTAGATCTAAGACCTAAGTACGAGTGAGCGCGCAATATGTTAACGAGTGCAACATGCTACTGCGACTACTCTAGTATCAGTCCTGGATTTGTCAATAGGCCGTATAGGCCGCGGCCTAGGGGCGGCAGCGGCCTAGGGGCGGCAGATTTCAGAAGATGATGCTTATTATAAATGATTTAGCTATTAAAAAGTGTCGCAAAAAAATGTAATTCTTGTTTTTTTACGCAGTTTCTTAGTGACTATTCAGTGCCTTCCTTACTATGATGGAAAATTATTATTTGAGAAAGGTACACGGGGCGGCGGAAATAAATTGGCCTACACTGATAAAAAATATAAATCCGGCACTGTCTAGTATTATATATTTTTTTAATTGAAATAACCGGCAAATGAGTTCACGATCCACCTGATTATAAGTGCTATCGTCGCCCATGGACATCAGCTAAACCAAAGGCATCACTGATGCCAGCGAAGATAGAGAGAAGAAGGAAAGAACTCTTATCCCGCAGCCACAACACGACGAGTCGTTTGACGGCCGACTCGTACCGCCGACCGAGGGTGGTAACTATCCCACGTAGGAATAATAATAGTAAGATGGTATTACAAGTATTGCAACACGCCTTAACAGTCCAATTTTACGTAATTAAGGAAACTAAACTTAAAAATCCCACAATTTTGTATTACCAAGTGTGATGAAGATCCATCCATCTTTTATTTCCACCAAACGTAACTAAAAGAACCAACAATGCTTTCGCAAAAGAACCGCATCAAAATCAGTCCTCTTGTTTAATAGTTACGATGCCACAGAGACACGTGAAACTTATACACTTTTTTTGCGTAGGTTCTTAAAAATAAATGCTTATACACTCATAGCGCTCAAGCACATTTTGACGCGGTTTGAAAATAAATAAATATCTAAAAGTAGCGTAATTGGGTGTTTCAGGAGGCCGGCTACAGACAGTGCGGCGAATGGCTTCCAGATCCGGAAAAAGATGGAGGCGAAGAGACACACGATGTAATGACATTACATGATCAATTGCCTATAGTAGGCGGCTAGGCGCGCGAGTTGAATGCAGTCTGGGTCTGAGGTGAGGGGCGGATGCGTGCCACAGCCACCCGCTACTTCTTGCCTCGAACGCTCAGAGTGTAATAAACAAGTTATATTATGTTAAATTTGAAAGTCAAATTTATCGATATATCACTAATTAATTAACAATTGGTTCACAACACTAGCCACATTCCTAAGCCACATTCAACGCGCGCGGCTACGGTACCAATATTTTATAAGTTGAGATATCGTTCGAAAATCATTGAATTTACAACAACTACAACAACAATAAATTTAATTTAATATTGCAGGAACCCGGCTACATGCTTTGCGGCAAATGGATACCGACGCCGGAAAATAGCGCGGGTAGACTGCAAGTTTGGTTCACGCTATTATGGAGTACCATAATAATAGGAGCTTTTTCTTGAATTGTTTAGCCAACTTTTCGTTGGAAATGTTTCCACTATAGTATTATCAAATTGTTTCTTAATTATGGGGCTTCAATTCATAACTGTTATGCCCGGTGTTCACAACATGACACGTGATCTTACCATTATTTGACGTGTCTTAATGTGTGTCACTAGAAACAAAAATCACGTTTCTGTCACGTTACTTACAACTGGCAATACAGCTGCCAGTCGCAGAGTTGGTAGCATTGAACTAATTGTAAGTAAGTGTTTTTATAATTTCAAAAAACATAATCAGCAATAACTAGGGAGATAATATAATATATTACGAGATAAATTAAAAAAAAAGCAAAGCAACAACCCATAATTGTCCCACTGCTGGGCTCGGGGTCTCCTCTCACAATGTGAGGGGTACAGGCCATAGTCTACCACGCTGGCCAAGTGCGGATTGGTAGACTTCACACACCTTTGAGAACATTATGGAGAACTCTCCAGTGTGCACGTTTCCTCACGGTCTTTTTCCTTCACCGAAGCAAGTGATAATTAACTTGTAATACGCACATAATATTTGAAAATTAGAGGTGCGTGCCAGGATTTGAACCCGGGCCCCCGCGTTCGGGAGACCAACGTTCTAACCACTAGGCTATCACTGCTTAAATTAAAGCAAATTAATAATTGAAATGAATTAATCAATGCTACCAACATAATACTAATGTGAAACACACTATACACATCGATGTATGACTCGGCGGGAAAGCAGTATACTTAATTATGCCTTTTATTCTGTAATCTGATACATAATGTTCCGACTTCTCTACATTTACAAGATTGTTCTGAATGCTTCTGATATATAATATCATTGCTCAACGAAATGTGATGCAGTCATTAAATGATCATTTAAGATGACAAAATAAAAATTGTGGTTTAATTTTTCACCTATTTTTGAAGCGAAACCTTCTTTAGGCGCGTTGGGCATTTTTGAGATGGGAAAAACCATTGAGCTCGCGACCTATAACCGACCCCTCTGTATAATAATTGTTAGCGCCATCTCTGGCAGATGGCGCAGCTGGACTAACATTGATATTATAGATAGAATTAATTAAATTTCATATTTCATGTATTTCTAAATTTACTTTTTAAGCAAATTTTGTATATAAAATAATATGCATTATTTTTCATGTCCAATAGCGCATTAAACAAAAATTGTGATATAATTTTTGTAGTAGTAGTTTATAATAGTGAATAAAAGACATTTCATTTAAAAGTATTTCCTAAACTATAAAATATTTCCTGTCGATTCAAAAATACACACGTAATTGTTCTTTTCACTTGTCGGTACTCCCGGAGCGCCACTTTTTTTTAAGTTGTTATTTAATGACAACCAGCATATAGGTTAATAATATTTGGTAACCAACTCCCGTTTACTGTCATTTCAAGAAATTTTTGTCACTAAAGAAATACATTAATATGTAACTATAATTCAAGCGGCTTTTGTAATAAAGAACAAAACGACAATGTTCCTAATTACTTTGGTTGTCAAAGAAAACGAGAGATTTCCCCTAAATTCATGAAACTATTCATGAACTATCACAAAAAATTGAAACTTGGTCCTTCGAGCAGGAAATCTTAAGTTCAACGGAATAACATAAGTGTGAACCATGACAAAAGAAGAATGAAGACATGAGAAGAGTAGAAGGAAAATTTAATAATAGGTAAAATAAATAAAATAACTCTGTATCCATAAATCATTTATTGTGATGTATTTGGTTCGGATACGTCATTTGCTGATCACGCCCGCGGGCGAATCACAAGTCGTCAAGTCACATTCAGTATGACGTACGTGAGATACTGTTACAAAATACACATTCATCTACCCGTACATAATGGAATGGTTATGTATTGTTTAATAAAACAATCATAGAAAAAATCATACACGAAAAATACCCAAATATGTGTAAATACTCATTGGTTACATTTTGACTTACTAGAAAAAGGTATTTCCCTTATGATAAAACATATTATAATTAGTTTAGGAAACAATTTGTTTAAAATATAGGTAAATCTAATCGTTTGATATTCAATAAATAAACGATACTTTTTACAAAAGGAATAATAACATTTTGGTAACACATTTAAAACATTAAGATGGTCTCAGATTGTTTTCTTATAAAAATACGTATATATTCTAAAATCAGACTTTAATTACATAAAACACAAAAAGACCGAAATTTGTTGACGAGTAATGACTCCCGATTCAATACTAGATTGTTCGTAGCTGCCTAATGATTTATCTTATTTAATCAAAATATAGTATTTATAAGACATTTGCTACAGTATTTAAAATTTCTGTAAGTAATCAACTGATACTACGTGTCTATTATTATTAAAATATTATCTCTCAACAGCATGCATTCTGATAGCTCAATCATCAAAAATACTTTAATTACATACGTTCTGAATAACATTTAAACTGTATCAACTAGCCTCTTTAATACTAAATTTGGAATATGTCCACTATTTCTTGTACTATAATAAAATATTATCTTAATTATGAACCTCAGACGCTTCGATTGCCTTACAAAAAACGACGTTATAACCAGCTACGTAAAATGCTTTTTGAAATGGTTGACAATGTAATCCGCTTTTTCGTTTCGTTACGAATTCCTTCGATTCCGTAGGCACCCGAAGCGATCTCAGGTTGAGAGGTTATGAATTATTATTATCGAATTTTATAATTAGAAAAGAAATTCAATAACTAGCTATCTATCATTAGTAGAGTTCAATCGCTTACCAGTTTCCTTGTAATCATTTTCCAATTTGGCACCATGTTAATTATACAGAGTTGAATGAAAAGTCTTTGCTTTCAAACATAGTCTACATTCTCGGACACTATAATAAAGCCACCTCGTAATTTGATGTTTTAAAAAAAAAAACTAATTTAAATTTGGAACATTACTCATAAAAAACAGTCAAGCATGCCAGTAATGAAACCGCATGAAATCCACGTTCCATTTTTATACGATTAGGTTGACTTAAATTGATATATGGCTTTGTTTTAAATCGTGAGAAAGATTTTTCGACTTCTTTTACTGAACAGGTTCTAGTGAAACTTTACAACAAGAACATAATAATAGTTTTAACTATTATTATTAATACAAATAAATGTTATTATTGTTATTTTATGTAATGTAATAAGCTATAAAAACCATAAATACCAACCAAAAACATGGTGACTCGATTTTGGTGTCCGGGAGTATATTTGTAACTACTATTTCCAAGGTATAATTTCTTAAAACTACTTAATAACTAAAGTTGTAAAATTAAATACATTTTACATGTGAAATCAAAACAAAGAGGTTCAAACAAAGAAAACTTTCCATTCAGCTCATTCGCATTATACTCTAACAAAATATACATCGTTATTTTACAAGTTAGAGAGCATTGATTTTAATTAGAACAATTTCAAAAGCATTCCAGAGGGAACCAATCTACGGCCCGCTCTCACATCCTCACACCCTTACACACGACCTTTAAATTGTGATAGAAAATTAGTACTAAACTACCAAACATCATTTACGTTGAATATAATACTTTAGTAAGTATCATAAAATATGGCTTATCACAAATTATCCACTTCTTAATATATGAGAAATGACGCAGAATTAATGGTCCTGCTATGTTATTTGGTTTAGAGTGCATATGGTTTTAAAAGGCTATAGAATAAATAATTTACACAACGTAAATTTTTCACTTGATCTGACAACAATGGGAACAAACTAAAATACTTATATACCTACCGTACAAACAGATGGACACCCATGTTTAATGCCATAATGTACTGAATTGACCAATTGATTTAAATTCAAATGACTTTGAACACAGTACACAAAACAGCATACTAACCAAGTATGGTATTTGGAAACCATCAAATACTAATGAAAATATGTTAAAAGTTCAAAAATTGATTAAAATCTTTACATAAAAGGGATCAGAAAATCACAAGCACTGAAAACCATAAAACATAGTTCAGACTCCATAAAACTCATAACTTTGAGGGAGACCTTAAACTTATTACTGCATAACTACAAAACTAGTACACGAACAATTTTATTTATAACCGACTGTTGTCAGCGATTAAGACATTTGGTAGTCATCAGGGCTTGAAAACTAATGGAATGCTCAAAAGTCAAAACCTTTTAAATTTTAGTTTCATTATCTCCTCAACGAGTATGAAAAAATTTCAGGCAACTATTTCGTTCGATTAATCAATTCTGAATGCTCTTCTGGGTTCATTTTACCCAGTTACAACATAATTTCAATTAAAGATTTATTTCCAACTACAAATTAATTGAACTTCACTTGTATTTACACATTCGATCTCAAAATGTTCAACTTAGATCTACAGTTGGACCTTCCGGAACAAACCGGTTTTAACCGGTTTTTATTTTCCTTTCATCTTACCCAGTCGACATTGTTTGAAACCGGTACTGCCTTCTTTGGCATTGGTGAACCAGACCCTTACTCTATATTACTTTAGTTCTTGTGTCCACGATAAAACCAAGAGAGTTCTTAAAAAGTATATCTTGATACCTCATTATTAATTATTTCACTAAACCTAGCTGTAGTTAACTACACTAATAATATCGCAATTTAGTAAAATTGTGCAATAAAATAAACATTTCAAACAAGAGATATAAAAATCAATATCATATATAAGAAACGTAACCAGCATTTCTTCTTTGGTAATTTTGTGAACTTACTCAATAGAGCGTGACGTAGAATTGTACAGTTTAACGTCATAACGTATTCAATAAATAATATACAAACTAATATAAACCTGTGCAACCTACGCCTTAAAAAATAAAAAAAACGCGAGTACCTACTTATGTACTTGCGTTAAGTTTTATTCATAAATAAATTAAATCCCACCTATCCTAAAGAAGTATTACTTCAAAAAAATATAATTGCATTGACCTGGTAAACTTATCACTATAAATCATTTGGAATGGAACGCAACTTACCACCATACAATATCAATCGTCTCGATTCGATCCTGTGATATCGATTTTCGAAAACACTTCGATTCAAACACATCGTGTAGCGATACGATCACAATTATAACATAAAAATTAATAATAAGCAAAAAATAATACCTAAATGCTTTGAATTTACTCAAAGCCCCACTTTTACGTAATATCATTAAACCGCGCCTTCAGAATTATATCGACCATATAAATAATATAATATATGAAGTGAACACACTGAGGCGGCGTTAGCGGGCAGTGTGAAAGAGAGCGAAGTAAGTCTATCCTTTGACTCACTATAAAATGTGTTTCAATAAACAATAAAAAATGTTTCTTATTCGCGTGAGTCATACAAATCTTAGGTCACCTATAATTCTGTAGTGCGAATGTTATTAACACCAGCGCCTACATATCTGTAAAAATCGATTTTATACACTAAACAAATCGCAAGTCAGGTAAATACGGTGACACTCGATATAATAATAACTTCGGCGGGTATTTAATGGTTAACTAAGAATATTCCTGTTGTAGGCTGTTCCATTCAAATTACAGGACGCGATCAGGCATACAAAATCAATATTATTAATTTTATTTTGCCATTAAGAACAAATTACAATCTGGCGATTTTGTTGCCAATGAAAAATCAGTGTAAGCGAGACAGATTCATAAAAAACTAAGCTACGTTTTGTTTTGGATAAATCTGAATCATGATATTTTCTTATATTAGAAACAAAATCTCGCATTTAGTAAGCGGTTGTATCATCAATTTTCATTATAAAAATAAATAATTTAACCTGTATCGGTTCGTAATACTGCCAAGAGTTAATTACTTAAAGCATTGACTGCTTCGACCTTGCCTCGATTGTTAGTATTCTGTTGTCGATGTGTATGGGAACGATGACCGATGTGATTAGATTCCCAAAAACGACATTCAATGTTCATTCACAAACAAAGTTTTCAACCGCTAATATTTATCGATTAAAATTCACGCTTAAATTAAACGTTACAAAAATTTAAACAGGATTAAAAAATTATGATAAATCGCAAAATGATACTTCCCTGAAAAGTGTACTTTGCGACATATTCAGTTGTTGACCGCATCGCGTCCTAGTCGGGTCGGTACTGTCGGTAGTCGGGTCGGGTCGCTCACTCCTCCTCCGACTCGGTGTCGGAGTCAGGGATGGTGTTAAACCAGTTCTCCCAGTTCGACGGCGGCCCAATTGTAGCGCCTCGTCTGAAACGTGGCCACAGACAAACCATTTACATTTTTTTTTATCTTATAACCAGTCCTGGATTTGTCAATAGGCCGTATAGGCCGCGGCCTAGGGGCGGCAGATTTCAGAAGATGATAATGAAAGATGATTTTGCTATTAAAAAGTGTCGCAAAAAATTGTAGTTCTTGTTTTTTACGCACTTTTTTAGTGACTAATTCAGTGCCTTCCTTACTATGAATGGAAAATTATTATTTTAGAAAGGTACATGGGGCGGCGGAAATAAATTGGCCTACACTCATAAAAAATATAAAGTCTTATACACTCGTATCCCCGCAATAGAATTATCTTCCCCATATTCGAAACGTTACGTCTAACCTTATGTTTCACAGTCATCATTCAAGTATTACTTGGCTGAGTGAACGCATAGCATACCCTGTAAATGGTCATTTGATGCGGCAAATTTCACTCTTATTACTTGACAAATTTAATAAATCATCATTTAATTTTTTGCCTGTCTGGCTTCACCAGGTCTCTTAAGTCTATAATATAGTATAGCAGTCGCAGTATCTCGTTGCACTTGGTGGCATATTGCGCGCCCACCCGCACTTATACCTAAGACCTAATTACGAGTGAGCGCACAATATGTCAACGAGTGCAACGAGATACTGAGATACTATAATATAATATTATAAATAACTAAATAAATAAATAAATAAACGCTAACACACTCACACCCCCGCAGTAGATTTTCACCTGTGTCACGGGTGGCATGGACGACGACATAATATATTGTATAACACATCACAATAACACCCATAACACCCGAGTACAATTACTTTATCAGTCAAATAAATATCTGCCCTGGCCGGGAATCGAACCCGGGGCCCTCGCTTCGCAGGCAGGGTTGCTACCAACTAGGCTACCGGGGATATCATAATAATAATAACACGTGGTATGTAAGCATGTAACTCACGGGTGTCGCGTGACGGGCTGGGGCAGCGTGGCGGTGGCGGGCGGCGGCGGCGGGGGCGGAGCGCGGCGCTGCAGCGTCTGCGTCTGCGGCCCGCCCGCGAACTCCGCCCCGCGCTCCTCGACCCACCTGCGACCCGCGACCACACCGCCCGCTGTCTCACACTCACTACTCGACTAGCGTACGGTTATCTCCCAACCACGGAGTATAGAGGTAAAGAGAGCCATCTCTGTGTATAAAAAGTGTCCGTAAAATCGGGTGGCATAAATTCTATTGAACTCAGCAAACTTCACTCCGCAGCTTCGTCTACAACAGCTATGTTCATATAGTAGTTATTCTGACGCCAGCGCTATTGTCGTAGGATGGTGGTAGATACTAAAACCTCTATTTTCAGTATACAGCTGGACACTTTTTCAACTTTCCCCCATGAGATGGCTCTTCTTACCTCTATACTCCATGTTCCAAACTTATTGACCGGGTTGAAGTTGGCATAGCTGCGCGAGGGGAGCGCGGGTTTGAGGGTGGCGTTGCATAAGACCGAGGCCGTTTTCTTCCACGGACCTCGGCAGCGCCGTCCGCCTGACGCCCACATCTTTGTAGAGGGCGTCAGAATTGAGGTAAAGACCCAGATGAAATATCTGGGTCTAACGCTCGATGGCAGGTGGCGCTTCAGCCCGCACTTCAGCGGACTGTCGTCGCGGCTGCTGAAGGCCGCAGGGGCCCTCTCATGGCTGATGCCTAACATGGGAGGGCCAGGCGGGCGATGCCGGCGGCTGTACGCCGGTATCTTGAAGAGCATGGCCCTGTACGGGGCGCCTATCTGGGCAGACTCCCTTCAAAGAAGGGAGAATGCTACAGCCCTGCGGGCGCCCCAGAGGGCCATTGCGCAAAGGGTGGTGCGGGCTTACCGCTCAGTAAGCTTCGCAGCAGCGTGCGCTCTGGCTGGCACCCCTCCTTGGGAGCTCGAGGCATGGGTGCTAGCCAGAGTCTACGAATGGACGGCGGGGCGAAGAGCACTCGGGGAGCGCCCTGCCCCTGAAGCACGTGAGGCTGTTCGGCAGGAGGCGAGGGATGCCGTCGTCCGTCACTGGATGGCGGATCTTGCCCCCGCAGTTTTCGGCCGCCGAACCCTCGATGCGCTCGGGCCGGTCCTGCAGGATTGGCTCGAAAGACCGCACGGTTTCCTCACCTTCCGGTTGGTGCAGGTGCTGTCCGGGCACGGCTGTTTCGGCTCGTACCTTCACCGGATCGGGAGGGAGGAAAGCCCGTCGTGCCATGACTGTGGCGCGGCGGAGGACACGGCACAGCACACCCTCGAGGTGTGCCCGTCGTGGGCCGAGCGGCGCCGCAGCCTTGTTGCGGCGATCGGGCCGGACCTCTCGCTTCCCACCGTGGTAAATGCCATGTTGGGAAGCGAGGAGGCGTGGGTGGCGGTCGCCTCCTTCTGTGAAGACGTAATGTCACAGAAGGAGGAGGCGGAGCGTGCGCGGGAGAACGATCCTCTCGCGCCGCTTCTCCGTCGGAGGAGAGGCAGGAGAAGACGGGTGGTCGACCACCCTCTCTCCTCCCGGTGATGAGCAGCGGGCGACAGGCGCGGGGGCGCCCTCGTCCGCATTGCACCGCTTATCACCCAGACGAACGAGGATGACTGAGCACTCACAGTCATCCTCGAGCCCCTTCCCGTGTGTAGGAGGGGCGTGAAGGGCCCGCCGCTGTAAGGCGGGCAAACGCCGGCGGGGAACTGGAAGCAAAGGCTATGCCGATTCCCAGAACCCCGCCACCAAAGGCGATGCGGGAGTGCCGCTGGGTTGTTTAGTGGGTATACCGGGAGTTATCCCCGGGAGTATCACATACCCCTTCCGTCCCCCGACGGGTGGGGATGCGTAATGCATTTTTCCCAGCGAAAAAAAAAAAAAAAAAGAAAAGGGGAGCGCGGGTGATCGACTCGCGCCTAACTTCAGCCCGGCCAATAAGTTTGGAGATTACTACTGTACGTCACACTACATGGCATAGCAGGCATAGCCTCAAGCCAATGCCTCGATATAGTCCATTTATTAGACGAATCCTAATTGATTAACAATCTTACACTGCCTTTTTAACCCCCGACGAAAAAAGAGGGGTGTTATAAGTTTGAAGTGTCTGTGGATCTGTATGTTTGTCTATGGCATAGCTCCCAAACGGATGAACCTATTTTGATTTGAAAGGTGACTTAATCGAGAGTGTTTTATGTGTGCTATGTTTAATGTGAATAAAACTGTTGAGGTTTTTTAAATTTTAATTTAACTTTATACCGTTGTTTGTATAATAATTTAAAAATAAGGCCATCACAAAATGAAAATTATTTTTAAAGTTAGATAATCATTTCATAGCAAAACCAATTTCTGCATACTATCAGTTATTTTTTAAACTCATTTAAATTAATCTGCATATATATAAAAGGCAAAAGTGATTGATTGATGTATCAATTCATTTTTCGTCACAATGTGTCTCTCTCTCTCTCTCTCTCTGTGTGCGTGTGTGTGTGTTTGTGTGTGTGTGTGTGTGTGTGTGTACCTGGAGCCGCTGGCCGCCTTGCAGTTCTCGCACTCGTTGCGGTAGTCGTCGCCCGGCGCGCTGGCGCCCTCGTAGCTGCACACGCACGACGGCTACAGAAACAATGCCCTTTAACATCACTCTAGTGTCCGACGTTATTATATTACAGATATTACATGAGATATTACACAAGCTAGAGCGCACGTCCGTTCGCGTACGTGGCAGTCACTTTTTTTGTATAAAAGCAGACTGACGAAAAAGCAGACGGGCCACCTGATGGTAAGTGATCACCGACGTTTATGAACCTGAGTAATACCAGAGGAATCGGCAATGCAACGCCAGCTCTAAAAGATAACTCTTTTTGCCATGCCAAATTCAAGCTTTCTAGTACTAAGGGTCTCTGCGCTATGACATGACGAAACTTTTCAACCCCTACGGGTTTCATTTTGACTACGGAATCCCTGCAAAATGTTTATATTATGTTTTAATGTTAAGTGAAGGTGGTATAATAAACCTTATCGACTGTGAGAGGTAGTGACGCGCTGGGGGGCGGCGCGGGCGCTGGGGCTGGCGGGGGCGCGGGCTCGGCCGGCCGCGCCGCCTTGTTGGGAGCCGGCACGCTCGTCGAGCTGCCCGCCGAGCCACCCGCCGAGCCGCTCGGCGCGCCCGCTGACGTCACGCTCGACGTGCCGCACGCCATCTGCTCCTCGCTCTGAGCACGCGAGCGACCGCCCACCAACCGGATACTTGATCTACAAGTAAATTGGTAAAACTTCAGTATTAAACAACTGTTATTATAAGTAACACAATCAAGTATCCCACTCTTCGACAGTGGCTAGGTAATTGCTGTTCTATAGATAGAGGAAATATTATTAACTTTCCTTAATCGGCGACGTAATATATTTGGTGTTAGTGTCCAAAGGCTCTCACAATGTGAGGGGTACAGGCCATAGCTACCACACCTTTGAGAACATTATGCAGAACTCACAGATGTGCAGATTTCCTCACGTTTGTTTTCCTTCACCGAAGTCTATCAGACATATCACGTGTAAATTTGTAATCAGACATAAAAACTAAAAAGTGAATCCGTATGGTATGTGACTTACTCATCAGCGGAGAGGTCCGAGGCGACAGACGCGGCGATGTTCAGGTTCCTTGGCACGCTGCGGCCGGTGTCGGAGTGGCGCGCCGGCTCCGCGCGGTGGAACGACCGCCGCACGTCCGCCGCCAGCGAGCGCTCGGCGCGAGTGAACCCGCCCGGCCCCACCCCGTGCCCCGCCCCCGCCCCCGCCCCGCCCGCGTCCAGCGCGCTTGTGTCCACCGCTGTGGAGATCCGCGGGATCGTGCGGTGCCTGACGACGGTTTACACACGTTAAAGCACAACAACACACCGGGCCGGGAATAGATCGTCTTGAGAGACAGTCGCTAACGTGAATGAATGTTCATGTTCTAACATTTTCACCAGCACCCAAGGCTGACTGGAAGAGAATGCCATTAGGCATTAAGTTTTTGCCCTTGTATACCCTAGATTTAGGTGTTGCAAAAATAAATAAATGTTATCATAAGTTACGAGTAATGTATATAATTGCGAGAAAGTAATCTTCATATTTCGAGCCTCTAGCTTTACTGTCTGAAATGAAACTTTTAAGTCACTTTTTGTACAAGAACTACTATACTATACTACTACTAAGAACTGCAATTCGCAGTTAGTGGTTACAGTTAAAACTCAAAATATTCGACCCAAAATTAATAATCCGTCTAGTTCCGTCTATAACAATAACATAATCGCAACGTCTCAACTATTTATTACACTGCACACGTGCGAGCTTGCGCGCGTGCTCAAGAGCGTGCAAGCGTATGAGTAAGCGCGTACGTGCGTATATGTACGCTTGTACAGGTGCTTTAATGTTCACACGTACATACGTGCGTATGTGTGCGTGTCAGTACGTGCGTGCATGTGTGTGTGTGTGTGTGTGTGTGTGTGTGTGTATACTAACAGCGCGGCGCCCGGCACGCTGGTGTAGAAGCCGGGCACGTTGTGCGGCCGCTCGCGCTCATCGCGCGGCACACTCAGCGCGCGCCCGCTGATGGCGCCCAGCGACCCGGTCAGACGGATCGCGTGCGGGAATCCTGTCACTGCACATACAAAAGAGTATTATACCTCATTTAGATTCGCGCGCGAGCCGTAAGTGTAAGTGTTACAGTTACGTATGAATATAAAACAACGATAATGTTGAAGAAAGTTCGCGCCCACGTCAATGTACAATAGTCACATGACGCAAACGTGAATCAAAATATGGTGCTCCAACGATTGAAACAGATAGATAGGTAGCGTAAGTGTTTTATTAGTTTTAGGGTACCTAATGTGATTGCTGCTTCAAATCCGGTTCGAAGGACCAAAATGTAAGAGGAATGTCGCGAGACGCTGGTATCGATACTTTACGATGATACAAATGATAAAATATGATAATAACTGTAATTGTTAATGGATATAACTTAAGTCCCACTACTTATGATAAAAGATTATATAAAATGCTAAAATACTGATAAAATTAATTATTTGTGCGTCACTGTTGGATGCTTTGAAGGGACTGCTCAGAATCGACGGCGTCTCTCTGTAGTAATGTAGGTCGCTTGCACACACGACGCTCCTGAGTCAGGTGTTAAGTGTTTCACCGAACAGCTTTTGAAATCAAAGTTCCAACAAATATATGAAACACTTGTTTAACATAGTGCTAGTATCTACGATAGATACATCTTGTCATACAACATTAATATAAATTATACGCTATATAATTTTACTTCACAACAATATGATACGTACGTATTAACTGGAAATTCATGTGACAAATGTAATTTTAGTCTGTACACTACGAAAATGCTATTATCTCACCACTCGCGGTCAACGGGTGATGGGCGATGATGGCAGGGTCCCGGGGCTCCGAAATCGCTGGTTGCAGCAGGGGCGCGTTGTAGCAGCCTTGCGGGTTGGCCATCTGAACCAACGTATATAACACCATCATTGTAGTATAGGTACAACAACAACAACAACAAAATCTTTATTATATAGGAACTAGTACAATAGGCGGTCTTATTACTTAAATAGCAATCTCTTCCAGACAAGCTATTAAGCCAATAAATTGAACATTATCCATTAATATAAGGCACCTTTTTAAAGCCACCATTATAAAAGGAAACTTTATAAACAGAGGTAACAAAGTTATCAGCACAGAAATAATTATATTATTATTATTATTATAATGTTTCTTTGATGACCCGTGTGGTGTAATTTGTTACCACGCCGGACCACCATACCAAGAGTCCTTATGTGTTCGTTTACCAGCGAGGCAGAAATTCGAATTATGAGTTTGAATGTTTGTTGTCAGTCTGGGCGTGTGTTCTTGTCTTTGTGTGTTGTCTATGGCACTAATGTCACAGAGTGTGTAGCGTTATTTATTTATATGTATATACCTGTGCGATAGGTCGTTGTATGTTGACGTATCCATGTCCGACGCAGGTGAGCCCGTCGTCCGGCCGCGGCATACCGTCCAGTGTCGCCGGGAACGAGCGGTGGTACACCTCAGTACTCATTCTGTACACATGGGTTGCAACGTGATATTGTTTTAAACGTATTCAACGTATTATACGGAAAAATTCGAAATAGGGAAAAATTATTTTATTTGATCAAGAAAATCAAAATATTTAATAGTTAGTTTAAGTTTATAAATGCACAGTAGTAAGTATGTATGTAATCGACAGTGGGTAGTCATCATGATTAGCAATTTATTATTACCATTACGTTTTGGGCAAGTAGTCATTTTTTTTATTTATATCCTCCGATTATAAATCGATATGGTTAAAATCCGACTCGAAGGACCATTATAAGACTCTTGCTTTTTGTCATGTGTTGTTGCGATTTACTATCATTTTATCAAAGCTTATATTTTGATGAATGATGAGGACGGAATTAAGATACTTTAAAGATAAAACAGTGATAGTTGATAGTTAATACTCAGATAAAAAGGATAAAAAGTTTTAAGCGGATTTAATTCAAATGATACTGATTTGGATTTACTCCTTAATGTAGCTTCTTACTTAGAAGGACTTATTACAAATATGTCGCGCTATGGTGGCTCAAGTAATTTGGACATACTTTTTATTAAAGATACATACACTTGCTTACCACATCTAATGAAAATCCGTAAATAAAGTTAATTCCTATTGAACAATAATGAGAAAATGAAACTCAAAAAGTAAGAGAAACTGTATATGTACCTCAAGGATTCTCTGCACTGAGCCACTGCTTCGTCGTAAGGCGGGGGCGCTTCGCCACGCGGCATGTAATTCCCCGGGGGCTTCCATGCCCCCAGAGCCGTCTCACACGTTCCTCCCATGTATCCCATGCTGCCACTTATATATCTGGAAATAATAAAATATAGATTTTAGTATTTCTATTAAATTTTGTATCTTTACATTTTATTCTATAGAATCAAAACCTTTCTCTTAAGTTTTTCTTTTTTTCGACTTGTACACTGTTTCTTTCCTTCTGCTTTCTTCTGGGCCATTACTGGGGAATAACCATGGGTAATGATGATTAGTAGATAAAGTAACTCACCTGCTTGGTTTTCTGCTGAATGTAAAACACAGTGGTTAAGTAATAACATACAATCCATTTATCAGAAAGGTAATGTGGCGGATTCCCAAAGGTTCCATTGACCTATTGTAGCCAGAACCATCGTAATTGTATATGTCTTCTTATGTATCTTACCCAATGCTGGTCAAACTCCTCTGATCATCAGTGTGCGCGGGGCGGCGTCGTTTCTGTCGCTGCACGCGGTACACGATGAGCGCTACAGTGAGCAGCACCGCGGCTGCCGCGCCGCCCGCCGCAACCCGCACGTTGGCCTCCGCCCCCTCCGCCGGCTTCACCACGTCGTCCAGGCATATGAACTCGCAGCATGTTGTACCCACGCGGAACGAACGGCAGTCCTGAAAGCATACAGGGTGTAATTAAAGTGTGCACTGGATAGCAAATTCATTTTTAAGGGATGATTTTATATTTTTTCATGACAGATAATAAAAAAGTGATTGTTTTCCAGACCCATTTCTTTTCACTCTTTAATTACAAAATTAACTGTTTACCTACACCCAGCTTAAAGAAGGCGGCTTTACAGGAGGAAAGGATAACTTTTTTACTGTGCAAAAATGGTGCATCACAAAAAGTCGTATGGAGTACCTTTGTAATCAACTAAAGAAACTATAATCTCCAACCAATTTCATGTACAAACACCTGCAATGATATTCTAAATCCAACCCAATGATGAGCCAGTTGTTGGGTACTCATTTATAAATATTACTTTACTCTGTGAGGTCCCATCTAACAAAAATTACTATTTTAGCTCCAGAATTAAAATATTCCCTTTTCACCTTTTAATAAGGTAGCATTTCAATACCTATAATATTTTGGTTGAACCCCTTGGTTTTTATATTTTATCCTTTTTAAATTATATCCGATGGTATATCAAAAAGGATAAAGTATTCACACCTTTCACACCTTTGCTACAGCCCTATTGACTGTATATTTTTGTATAATTTATTTTTTAATTAAGAAAACTGACCTGTGGTGGGGAACACAGTACTGCTTTGCATACTTTGGGTAGCCCATTGTCACAAATACAAAGTGTGCAGGTATCGGGGCCAGGGACATAGTGCAGGCCGTGGGATATTATCCTCCCTCGCAAGTCTGTGCATTCGCCTTGTGCCAATACACCTTAAAACACAAGCACATTGTAAAATATTCACCCTTTGTAAATCACAAATGTCACAGTTCGCGAAAAGTATTTCCTTACTATAGAGCCTCAAGGTTGTTATGTACAATACAATCACAGGAAACATTTTATTTTTATATACTTTCTCGAATTTTAAGACTCATTTTTAGGGCTACGGAACTGTTGTCCCATTTAATTTAAATCGATATTTATTCGCTGGTAGGTAGGCCGCGGAAATCTTTACAAAAGATAAGGACAGATAGAACTGAACATGCGTCTTAGCTTCGTCGTTCCGTGCCAGGGCAGTGCGTCTCCCTCTACGATTCTATTCTATCATTTTTGTGGTAGTCTTGGGTAGTTCGCGAACGACCTAGGTGGGAAGAGCGCTCCTTTAGGTGAACTATGCGAACTAGTTCATTGAAAATCTCGCTCTTAGTTCTTTTTATATTTCTGTTAGCGTCCACTTTACTAGACAGTGGCGCTATGTGACCAACCGAGTTATTTACTTTAACTGTGCGCGCCTTGATATTTCGATATCGATACTAAACAACTTCAAATCCCCATGGTTGAAATTTTATCAAATCATATGAAATCATAACAATCGTCAACTGAAGTATTGCTGGCTAATTATCAAACAGAATACTAATCTAATACCATTTATGTCTTATTTTACGGTAACTATATTTTTTTCTTTATTTATTGTTCTTACTAAATTATTTCAAAAATAGAACTAATGAACTAATAGAGCGAACTAGTTCATCCTTGGATTATGAACTAAATTGAGCGCTCTCTGTTAGTGACCGGTTAGGCCCAAGCCTATTTTGTGGTGTTGAATGTTGATTGTTGTTTGAAGTTTTCTTGCATGCTTTAGTCTGACATTTCTAAATGTCAAAAGTCAAACTGTAGTCTGACAGTCCGGCTTTAGACTTCCACAGAGCAATAGCTGCTTCCACAGAGCTATTATCGCCCACGGATTGGATATCAGCATGGATATATTAATATAACTATATCCATGGATATCAGCAACACCAAAGGCATTATTGAGGGGTTGCTGATCAAAAAAGAAAGTGTGAAGAAAATAAAAGAAAGGAATCTTCTTGGATTCTAGTTTCTAGATAAAAAGTTCCGTGTTGTTATTATTCATAGATAAGTACAAAATCTATCTTATTATTAGTTGTTAATGGGCTTAGTGCGAGTTTTACATGACATAACGGGCTCGCTAACGTAAAGGAAACTCAGCTATGCTATTGGCTACCGATTTGGCGGCAGTGAAAAGAATATAAAAGAAATGCATCTGTAGCCAATAGCATAGCTGACTCGCATTTACGTAGCGAGCCCGTTATGTCAAGTAAAACTCGCACTAAGCCCTCTATTACTTATGTATAGGTATATTGTCAGTCAGTTGTCATAGGATAGGCTGCTTGTCTTGTCATTATCTTGTCAATTTGTCATTTCCATTTCAATTAACCATTTCGCTAAGGTGTGATTTTTATATTTTACTTACAGCAATTTGATGGATAGTAATAAATTCGTTCCATAATAGAAAAGCACATAATATTTAATTAACAATGCACTGGAGAAGCAACTAGAACTGACAGTAGGCATAATGTTCTAATTGTTAGATAATTAGAAATGGCTGGTTTTGGAGACTACAGTGGTTACAATCGACCCTTTGGTTTGGATCGCAACAGAGAAACAAACGATTTATATGATACGCGCTATCAACAGATATATGGCTACCACACTCCCTTGAATGAGGAATACCAAGGGCCTCCATTAATTATGGACGATAACACAGAAGAAGGTAATGATCTACACATTTATCACTTTCTTTGATTTTGATTTATCTGACTATAAATAATTATTTATATGTTTTATGTCGTTTTATTTTCAGAAAGTAATGCCTATGTGACAACAGCAATAAGTGTGGCAAGTTTAATTACAGAGAACTTGTTGAGTCATCCATTCATTGTTCTTAGAAGGCAATGTCAGGTTTGTAACTATCAAACATATCTTATTTAGAGCATTTCATTTTGTCAATTGTCTCAGCTATAGACAGGTCACCTGTGTTCAAACACCAGACCTCTTACGACAAAGTAATGAAAATTATTTGTTTAGTCAATATTTTCATCAAACAAATGATGTAATCTACATACAGATTATGTACATTTTATAATAAATATTCATATTGTACATCTATGTCTAATACATTGTAATTGTGTTATAAAACATGTTATTGTACAATCCAGGTCCATAACACCCTCCGAAATTACCATATAGTACCATACACACTGCTGCCAGTTGTAGCGAGGTTGCACCGGCGTCAGGACATCACTACACTGTGGAAGGGAATCGGATCCACCTGTATAGTGAAGGGCCTTAATCTAGCTGTTGAGGATGTTATATCAAAAGGCACTGGATGGCCAAAGTGAGATATTACCTTTCATTGACTAATTTCAGTTATATACATTCAAATTTTAGAAACCATGTAAATTTATATAAATTTAATTTTTTCAGAGACATTGGAAAATGCGGTTCAGTATTACAATTCATGCAACACATGACTCTTAAATGGTAATGTAAAACATCTATTTTTGTGGAAATATTATTTTGTTGTATTATTTCATGTATTTCTCAGTTTTTTTTATAAATCCAAAATTAATGTTTGACTATAAAATTCCCTGATGGTATGTAGCAGTGTAGTGCAAAGCAAGAAAACTACTTTTTAACTGTCAGATCGCACCCTCAGTAAAAAAAAAGCTAAGCTAAGTTGTCTTACATTGAATTTTAGTTATTAATATGATTGGAAAGAGGGACAAAAGGTGCATATGCTCAATTTTTTTCAAATTTTTATCATTAATCTTGACAGTTTTGTGCAAGAAATCATGATGTAAATTCCTTTGACTCCTTACTAATATTGAGACAGTTTTTTTGCTCTCCTATAAAATTGAAATTTCCATCTTATGCCTTTTTTCCACTGAAGGAGCGAGATTAGGATTAATTGATACTACACCACTATGATTGTAAAACTAGTTTTTGTCTTTGTTCAGGAAATACGAGTATAACTTTATGTGTTTGTTACAGTATAAGCCTAGCAATCATAACACCATTTTATTCGGCCAGTTTGGTTGAAACTGTTCAGAGTGACATAGCTAGCGACAAACCTGCTCTATTCGATGTGTTCAGAGAAGGCTTCATGCGAATACTAGAGTGGGGAACCCCAAGCCGAGGTAGAATGCTACCCATATGGGCAATTGTTCTTCCAACAGCAGGCCTTGGTATTTCTAAATATTTAGCACAGTATGTATACCAATATTTTTATTACAATGTATATTGTTATAATACCTATAATATGTACAATTATTCTTACACAATTCATTTTTTTTCAGTTTAGTGCTAAGGAGTATTACAGTGAGAATTCTTCGTTTCCAACAAAGACACAGGCATGAGTTGAGTGACATGCACAATCCCAGCCTAAAGAATGCACCAAACCCTCTTATAGAAGATATGAATTTGAAAGCAAACATATTCTCATTCATTGTTATGGAAATAGCATTCTATCCAATAGAAACAATCATACACAGACTACATATACAAGTGAGAAAGACTTATTATTTTATAATATTTTCAATGTCAACAGCCTTATTTACTTGGCTTTATACTATTTCACTGAAATAAAACAGACTAAAAAGTAAAGTAACCTTTAAATACCTTTTTCCTCAGGGAACCCGCACAATAATAGACAATCTGGACACTGGTACATCGGTGACACCTATCCTGACTGGCTATGAAGGGTTTATGGACTGTTACAACACCACTTTAGCTAAGGAAGGAATGGGTGGTTTATACAAAGGTTTCGGTGCGTTGGTATTGCAACTAGCTGCTCATCTTGCAATAATCAAGTTAACAACTCTAGTAGTTTCTGAAATATCTAACCTCCTGAAACCAGCACATACTCCTACCTCAGAAGATTCTAATCATTCGCAGCCGAAGTATCTCTTCAATTGATCATTATAAATATTATGTAATGAAGATATTGTTAGCAAATAAAAGAATTTATGCAAAATACAATGGCTAATCGGGCCTTTCTAAATCATGAACCATTACAGTTAAATTATTCACAGAGGCAGTAACATGTAATATTATATTCATTATGGAAGTAAACAATAAAATCAAGATTTTATTTTCGTGTTCAACTGATGATTCATTACAACCTAGTAGCTTCTACGGACATGACTTGCTGAGTTATGGGTCATGTTTCCCATCTAAAACTAAGGGCAAACATAGCTGATGTTGGTTTTTAAATCTTGGAAATACTTTGGAATCCGAGATGTCAGCATGTATCTTTTATTTTTATAAATATGTTGCTTAGTCATAAGTGAACTAGATTTGTTGGGTAGTCTAATTGCTTTTAATAAAATCTGATTTATATTGAAATTCTTTTATTTTAAAATTAAAATGCCACAATTATCTACATTTATTCAGAGGTTAAAACTAACTATGTTTAAGCTTTCAATTTATGTTTAATGTGAAAGTACAAATCTTCCTTTTAATAATCTTCTCATGATAACTTTACGGCCATTTGGTGTAGACATCCTGGTAGCCCATCCATGGCGTCGGACTCTCCTTACTTCATTAGGTCGAGGAAAATAGCAGCGCACTTTGGTCCTTACAGTGGACAGCAAAAAAGAATCAGGTTTCACTAGACTAGAAGTTGTCGTAGTTTGAGAAAGACTTTGAAAACCTTGGCTGATGACCCTAAAATAAAATTAATCTGAATTTTACATATCGAAAAACGGGAAGTTAAACAGGAGGCCTATTATGAACTCATACTTCCAGTCATTTTCCAGTGTAAACGTCAAATTTGTATAACCAAAGCGGTCACATGACACTTTTTAGCCAAACATACGTCATTCAAAGCCCGATAAATGAATTGCCTGGAACATTAATGGTTTTTTAAAAGTTCTTATATGGTGTTATCACTTCATTACTTGAAATGATAACACCTAAGGTAAGAGTGAAGAATCATACGTACACCTTGAAATTAGCTGCAATGTTCTCAATACTACCAACATTATATTCGGCGGTAAATTAAAAGCGGGTGGCTTCACCCACACAATTAACATCATGATAATAGATAGGGCTCTGTCACAGATGTCGCGGGACCTCGCTTCGCGAGGTTCCTTTTTCCATAAATAAAAACAGAAACCTAACTAACCTAACCTATCCATCAATTTGTCGGACGACTAAGTTATTTTACTTTGGTAATCTTATATAACAATTTGCAGCTAATTTCAAGGTGTACGTATGATTCCTCACACCGGCCACACCTAAAAGTTTTAAAAGCAATACACTTTTATTATTGGTCCCATAACAAAACTGAATACCTCTTTTCAGCTGTGCCAGTAAAATAGCCTGCTTAAAGTCTTATGAAATCTGCTAACTAGGTAAAGCTAGAGGCTGGAGTGGTCAGCGTGGGTAACCCATATTTTACCTCATATTACGAGAGGTCTGGGAGGAGACCCTCGCCTCGCAGTGGAACCGTGTTGATGAAGAGGATAGGTTATAACATAATTTTCCAGAACTTACTTTATTGGTTGGAAAATAGCTGTAAGTAGTCGCGACATATTTCGTAAGTCGATTTCTTAAACAACAAAATAGAAAATTATTGATAGAACATCAGTGTACTCAACTCTGAAATTATGTATTTAAAATTTTTTTCGATTTATTTTGGCTAAACTTTGTGATTTTGGCAAATGACAAGTATGACAAACCATAGATGATTCTGACAATTCTGTCAAATTCTTCATTGATCATTCTGTCAATTGTCAACTTTCAACAGCTTAAATAAATCCATGGTCTAACTGCACTTGGGCGTAAGGTTGGTAGCAATGAAATAACTGTCTTTTATATTTAATTTCTAAAACCATTTTAAAAATTAAAATATTATGTTATATGTAAAGATTTATATTATGTCTTAATAAATATCATTATTACCTTTGATGAACGCTATTATTATGTCCATGAAATGGTTTTTGAAATATAAAAGACACTTATTTCAATGCTACCAACATTACGCCCAACTACAGATTTAGTTGAAGACATCTTTTTGTTGAAGACATTGAAGGGCACAGTCAAAGAATAATATAGGTAATACAAGCACAGTATACTAGAGACAGAGAGAGAGGAAAACAGTTTACACTTTATAGATAATTGTTTTTATATTTAATGCAAATCACACAAAAATTTAAACAGAAGATACTTCAGATTTAATTATGTATCATGATTTTTATTATTCATTAATTAAATTAAAGTAATAAATAATATAATCTACTCTTTGACTTTTTATTCTGTTTTCTATTTCTATATATAGTCTGTCAAGTCGATATGGAAATTGAAGATGGCGGTCAAAAATAATAAGAGCGCTAAAAGATTAATTTCGTTTGTCATAAATCGTAATAACTTTATCAATGCAATGAATTAAGATTTCGTTACAAGTGTTATGTTCTAATACATTTTGTGTGAAAATCAACGCAACTCGGTAAGTGACACGTTTCTAATAATAGAATTACTTTGACATTGCGTATTTGCCTATATTTATATTCTTTATTTTCAGCGTCAATAAGTAATCAAAATAACAGAAATTCCTATGAAATAATCATTGTTTATACATTTTTAGATGAAAGATGACAGCTATAAGGGTAAACTTCGAAATTGGACATGAGGCATCGCTAAAATCCAAAAAGACTCCAGAAGGATTCACTCATGACTGGGAGGTATTTGTCCGCGGCCAAGAAGGTGCTGATATAAGTCATTTTGTGGAAAAAGTGGTCTTTCTACTGCACGAAACATTTCCTAAACCCAGGCGAGGTAAATACAAATTTTTGTTTTGTTATCATTTATGTAAATATTTTCGAAACTGTTCAAATTATTAAATAATTAAGTTAATATATGTCTGCGCTCTAAAATTATATATTTAATAACATATTTGTACACCTTGTTGCATTTAATATATGCACCGAGAACTATTTGATAAAATAATCAATGGCTGAGATCTACTGTTTAGGCTTACATATTAGGTCATATAAATGCTACTATTAATTATTCATTATTCAATCCGTAATTTTCAATCTAGCTGATAACATTCATCTGATAGTTTTTAATTTAACAATGTTTGTTATTGAGTATGAAAGTCATATCTAAATGATACCCTGATCGAGTTATATTACCGCTCCTCCATTTCATGCTGATATTTATTACTTTATAATTGTCACAAAATTCTTGTTAACATTAATTATTATAAGATCTTAGTTGACTTTAGTAGATATTCTTAAATATGTTTAATATTTAAACCAAAATTTTTATTACATTTTATTACATGCTAGACTATATCAATTTTTTTTCTTCTTTTTCAGTTGTTAAAGAACCACCATTTTCTATTAAGGAATCAGGCTATGCAGGTTTCATTTTTCCTATTGAAATTCATTTAAAGAATAGGGATGAACCTAAAAAAATTAAGTTTACATACAACTTTACGTTACAACAGAGTGGATGTCTTAAAGACAGATATATTTTCCAAAATCCTAATGATGATTTCAAGAAAAAGCTATTGAAAGGTGGAGGTATGCCTATGAATACAAATAATGCATTTTACACAAATCCTGATCAAGAGAGTAGAAGTAGAGATTCATTTACTGATGAGAAGCAGCAACTTATCAGTAAGTCTAAGTTATCATCAGAAAATGTCAAAAAACACAAAAATAAAGAGTACAAGGAAGAAATTCCATTAAAAACAACAAGTTTTGAAAACTTGTTTGGTGCCCCTATCCAGAAGCCACCTAAAATTTCTCCAGAACCTAAGAAAGTAGATAAAAGTGCGACTATTGCAAAATCCGATAAGAAAGACAAAGAAAAGTCAAGTTCAGATAAAAAATCTAAACATGAACGCAAAGAAGCCAAACCAGAAAAAGTTAAAGTAAAAGAAGAAAAAGACAAAATTCGACCTGAAAAAATAAAGAGTCATAATAAAGATCCAGAGAGATCAAAAGAAAAGGCTCCTAAAAGACCAAGTGAACGACCACCGTCTTCAGAACCTGCTAAAAAAAGGTGTCCTAGCCCAAGCAAAAGAGTTCCTAGTCCAGTACCTAGATCTAGCAGTGCCACAAGTGTTAAAGATGAATATCGGGCACCAAAACATACTCCAGAAAGCTTTGAACAAAAAAAATTAAAAGCAGAGGAAAAAACAACTGAACCAAAATTAGAGAAAGAACCAAAAGAAAAAAAGAAAAAGGAAAAGAAGAGTCATGATAGAGACAAAGAGAGAAAGGAGAAGAAGGAACATAAAAAAGATAATCATAAATCCAAAGAATCCCCAAAAGAGCCACCAAAAGAACCACAAAGAGACATTCATAAACCAAGAGAAATAGTTAAAGAGAAGGAAGTAGTGAAGGAACCCGTGGTTAAAGAAAAACTTGTAAAAGAAAAAACCTTGAATAAATTTTCTATAGAAAACCTTAGAAAAACTCCTCCGCCAGAAATTGAAGAACGTCCTGAAACTCACAAATCAAAAGAAAAAGGAGAATCAGAACGAAGACATAAACATAAGAAAAAAGATAAAAAGCGCGATGAGTCTAAGGAGAAACATAAAGAAAATAAAGAGAAAAAACATAAGCATGAAAAGGTTCGTGAAATAGTTCCAGAGAAAGCCGAAATTGTGGAACTCAGGGAGACTCCAACTATTAAGGAACGTCCAATACCTGAACCAGCTTCACCTATATCTATTGATACTGCCTCTCAGTGTAGTTCTAAAAGTGGCATAGCTAAAGTTTTACGTATAGGAGCAGAAGATGCAAATAGTAGTCACTCTGACTCTGAGGGCTCAATAATAGCTGATGATGATGATGTAAAAGTTAAAGTAGAAAACCCATCACCTGAACCAGTCAAGCGCGAACCTTCCTCAGAACCAGAGCCTGAACCTGAACTTGAACCAGAACCAGAACCTGAACCTGAACCTCACATAAAACAAGAACCTGACCCTGAGCCAGTAGTAGAGCCACCTCCAGTTCAGCCAAAGGAGAAATCAAAGAAGCACAAAGATAAATCATCTAAAAGGGAAGAAAAGCGAAGAAAACGAAAAGCAGCTGAAGAAGAGGATGCAGAAAATAGAAAGATAGCTAAGGCAGCAGATTCTGGCCCTTCCAATAATGATAATGAACGTGGAGAGAGCAGTGGCTCCCTCTCAGTTGAGACAAAGGTTCAAGATAATGGTGTATCCAGTAGTCTAGGTGAAGACGCTGAGCCCGGTGATCTATCTCCAGATTACATGGTGCAACTTCGTGGGCTTCAACAACGAATAATGATGATCAAGAACAACGAAGATCTAGAAAGAGTTGTGAACTTAATAGCTGAGACTGGCCGTTACGAAGTGACTACACAAACATTTGATTTTGACCTGTGTCTACTTGACCGGTCAACAGTACAGCAGCTTATACAATTGGTAGGATGCTAGCTGTTTGTAATTAATATCTTAGATTAACTTGTAAATAACGCTTATTTTAAATTTACATTTGTGCATTGTAATATAATTATTACATCTCCTAGATTTACGAAGATGGCATTTCCTATGTATTTTATAAAAATGAATTAAGTAAGTGTGATTACAGAATGTGGCTCATAATTATTCAGCATTGTAAAGTTTCTTATTTGATATAATAATTATGTAAAATTAAGAATTAATAAAAATAAAATATCTTTGGATATATTTTTGTGTGAGAAAATATAATGTACACTTCTTGTAGAGCTGATATATATGCAAAACTTGCTATGATTGCCAACATGTAATTGCATGTAAGAAGTACTACTACTAAAAACAATTAAGGATAATCATAGAACACCACAATAACCGATTCCCAAAGTACTGGATCACACGACTGGAGTTTTAAGTGCAATACTGTATAGGCATATAAAGTTATAAGACTGTTGAATTGAATGATTGTTATAACATATTGTATATTTTGTACATTATTGTATTGATTTATTATAATGTAAGTTAATTCATCTGAGAGTTTTTAATTAACCTCCTAGGTCAAGGGACTATGAGAGGCTATGTTAGTTAAGTGTAAATGATCTTAATTTAACTTATTAAAACACCAGTAAGTAGAGAATATTTATCTATACATTTAAATATTATTTTATGAGATCCCATTTTATGGGGATCAATATTTTTAAGTTGTAATAGTTTACATCACAAAAAGAATCATAATGTTTTTTTTTTACATCTTAAATTTTAATTTGCTATTTTAGCCATGTTTTAATGAAACCTTGTACATCATTTGTTATGTAACTTATTTTCTAATTTATCTCATAATTTAGGTAACATAATATATGAAAATAAATAAGAGTGTATGATAATATCTTTTTATTTAATATAGTAAGTACTTAATAAAATAATTGGTTAACACTTTATATCTTAATTAATAAAATGTATCCTTGTTATACTTCTAAAATCCCTGATATCAAATTGCCAAACAGTGTTTATAGGTGGCGTGATTGTTTGTGTGCTTTAACTGTAACTTTGGCACTCAACAAAGTTATTAGAAAGTTAATACTTTTTTGGGGTCTTATTAAGAATTCATTTCGAATACTGAGTTTGCTTACACAGAAAACTGGCCCTACTCTTCTTTTCTTAATTTTCTGATTATTTCAATTGCGCCTGATTGAACAGACCCTGGATTAAAATTTTCTTTCGTTTTTGCCGACCTTTGCTCTATTTATTTATTTTTAACCGAACTTCAAGAATGGAGGCGGTTTAGATTTACTTATTGTATTTCGTAGGAATTCGGTTGTATTTTTGAAATGAAAACTTCTTTAAGCGCGTGGTTACCGTCGTAGTGAGTGGTTTGGAATGGTCCACGGAACACAGAGACAAGAGGTGGAAGTGCGAAGTAGGCGGGGCACAGCGACTAACAGTAAGCGTAGCTCCGCTTACTTGCCCGCATAACATATCTGTCACTGAGCTGCGTCGGTTGTGCATTACATAAATTAAAATTTGACTTAAATTATAATAATATGACTTATTGTGCAATTTTGGGTGCAAAAATGATAGCAGAGCTAAGCATTTATTTAATGGCAGTGTTTCATACCACAGCCACCCACAGCTAAGCCTAGTTTTATATTTATTTTGTATTAATTCAAATTCAAAACATAAAATTAAAGGAAATAATATATTTTTATGATCAAAAAGCTACTCTATTTACACGGCAATAAGGTTATTTTTATGTTTTAAATGGTATTGCTACTCGACTATTGTTTTCCAGAACATTCTTTGAAAACAGAATGTTTTCAATGACTGTACTGACTTTAACATTTTTGTCTCTTGATAAAAATACCTTTATTTGATTATGTTATCTTTATAAATTACACATACTAACTTTGTCAGTGTTAATAGTAGGAAATACGAGATTTTCAACAAAATTAGTTTGAATTTAGGTTATAGTAAACTCACAGTAATATGGAGCCTATGCCGGCGTATTAAAGTCGATTGAGTATATGTTGTGTCCTTCTTTTAAGTTATAAATTCATTTGACAGTCCCAAAACGCCATGTAGTTTATAATGTATTATAATCACAGAACACTTACTCCTGGCTGATTATAATAATTTTCTAATTCATTTGACAGTCCCCTTAAGTCATCTAGTTTGTTGTATCATAATCATAATGGAATCAATGCAACCTATTGGCCCGAAGGATCTTAAAAATTTTCTGATTGGCCCTTATCCAAACATAAATGGCCCAATGGTTTTCTTTTGTAAAACGGAAGTAAAGTTACTTATTAATTTCAGAAAATTATTCTCAAAGAGGATTTTTTTAGGAAATACGGTATATACTTGAAATATTTTAATTTAATTTTTTGTCCAAAAATCATTGTGACACAATAATTTTTTTGAGAGTACTGGCTATGGGCATTCTTTTTTACCTTTTTTGTATAACGTTAAGGTTGAAATTCATCCTAATTCACATCATTGTTTTTATAGCTAAGCTACGTTGAGCTACATTGAAATTTCACTTATCGACATACTGTTTAGTTAGCTAACGTTAATAAAAAAGCTACGGCCACGTCTACGCCTTGTAATAGATATAAGCTTTCAAAATTTTGAGCACGTTTTCACATAGACACACACAAGTTGTACAAGAACAAGTACCAACATTACCTTGTAGTATACCAGTTTCGATAAATATCGATAATTGTCGATAACGCGGTAAAAGCACCACGCACATCCCTAGGCCTAATTAACCAAAAATATAACTTACCGCTATACATTTAAGGTTGATATTAGATTCCAGTCACGACATCTAGCGTTCAGAAGACGGAATTATTTAATCATTTTCCAATAAGATTGACATTGTAATACAACCAACTGCAATTCAATGTCAACCTTATTACTATATGTTAAGTATAGAATTATTTATTACGTAGAATATTGCCATCTAGCGGTGTATAGCTGTGGTATAGCAGAACTTGAAAAGTATTATGATCTTAATTGATAAAGGTACTAAGTTCACTGAATATGACATTGAAAAATAAGAATTAACATCAAATATTAAAGTGAATTTTCAAACATAAATAGCAGGTTTCTCGGACTATTCGAAGTTGACAACTAACAACCAATCAAAATGTAAGTTTCTGAGTTGTAAGCTCCGCCAGGAGTATATGTGTTCTGTGGTTGTAAGTAATACGATTATCCATTTACTTGTGTTTTTTTGGCTAGAACGGTTCCCATACTAATCAACGCTTATACCATTTCCACCTCTTGTCTCTGTGTTCCGTGGGAATGGTCACAGAGTACATTTGTATATACTGGAATGGTCGATGTCACAACATTAGCACGAAATACGCAGTTCTCAGCAGTAAGGATAGATGGCGCAGCTGGACTAACTTTGATATTTGGATATTATAGACAAGTTATAGACTGAACTTTATTATTTATATTTTTAACATTGACGTCAATAATTCATGTACAATAGGTAATAATTGTAATATAATGTAATTTTCAGTACCTTGTAGTTTATAATAATTGAATAAAAAACACTTTCATTTAAAAGTATTTCCTGCACAATAAAATATTTCCAGACGATTCAAAAATTACACGAAATTGTTCAAGATTTCACTTATGTCGGCACTCCCCAAGTGCCACTATTTTTGAAGTGAAACTTCTTTAGAATCGTTAGTGATTTCAAACCGGATGCAACGACAGGTAATATAACCGCTAATTTCATCTTTGAATTTAACTTCTCCGTAGCTCAATGGTCAGGACGTAGATACACAATACCTGATGCGCAGGTTCGCGTCTCTCAGTATTTCTTTTTTTTTAGTTTTATTTTATACTGTTTTTAAAAACTTTCAAATGCTCTTTTAAATATTTTCAAAGAATTTATCAACAAAAAATAAGAATTTCATTCTTTCATTCTGTCGATCGACCGACCGATTATACAGACAGTAAAAATGCTAAGTTGTATTCATAGATGGCGCGTTCGTTTTATTGCTAGATAGATTTTTAAAAAGTGCTAAGTTGTATTCATAGATGGCGCTTCGATTTAATGCTTTAAGATTCGATTTATTGCTTTTTCATCTCATTATCTTGAAACCAAAATTTTGGAAAGTTTCACTTCTACCACGTGTGAATTGCACACATTTTTTTTTTCAATGTTTCATAATCAACCGGATTTGGAATTTTTTTTTATTTGAAAGGGTATGCTTTCCGACTGGTCCCATATTTTTAAATTTTACGATTATTATTTCTTTATGGGGTGCGCCTGGATAGCTACCACTCTACTTGACTACGTCAGCCCGGTCAGTCGCCAAAAACGACTTGTCGTGTATGGGGGCTTGGAGACTCAAGAGAGCCTTTCCTTTTTCGTCTCCCTTTCTTAGCCGGCAACGCATCTTTCCCAGTCCTGGATTTGTCAATAGGCCGTATAGGCCGCGGCCTAGGGGCGGCAGTGTCCTAGGGGCGGCAGATTTCAGAATATGAATATTATATATGATTTTGCTATTAAAAAGTGTCGTCAAAAAATTGTAATTCTTGTCTTTTTACGCACTTTCTTAGTGACTAATTCAGTGCCTTCCTTACTATGAATGGAAAATTATTATTTAGAAAGGTACATGGGGCGGCGAAAATTAATTGGCCTACACTCATAAATAATATAAATCCGGCACTGATCTTTCCGTGATGCCTTTGGTGTTGCTGATGTTTTTGGACGATAACCACTTATCATCTTATGGATAGTCAGCTCGTTTACCGGCTTGGTTTAAAAAAATGTTCTAGCTTTAGCTTCAAACTTTATGGATAAAGCCGGCTAACGAGCTGACGATCCACCTGATGGTAAGTGGCTATCGTCGCCCATGAACATCAACAACACCAAAGGCAATGGCATCACTGATGTGTTGCCGGCCCAGAAAGGGTGAAGAAAAAGAAAGAAAGAACTACTCAACACGACAAGTGGGAATAAACGAATATTACCAATATAAGCCCTCCGAGAGACGCTACCACCAGCGGGCCGGATTTAGTCGCCTATTACGACACCTATACGGGATTGGGGTTAGTATTCTAAGCAGCCCCAATAAGGCTGAAAAAGTCTATCTCGTCCATTGAAGTACTATTACTTCGTATAGAACAGACACCCCGAACATTGAGTCGGGTGCATTCATTGTGGCCAGGGTGGCTCACTTCATTCACTCACTCGCTTGTCACTCACCTGCGTTCATTGCGGCCGCATGCCAAAATTGTTTACTAACAAACTGAAAAAATGCCGTCTTGAAAATGTTATTACTTATCATCAGTAAGAAAACAAAATATTAACTTAAATCAACTAAAACGAATTTATTTCAATTATTGTGGAATGTTCCCGCCATTTTTGAATGAAATGCAAATAAATTGACTTGAATCAATTCAAGTCAGTTCAGTCAGTTCAGGTCAGTCAATTGAATTGAATTGAAAAAATCATGAGTCGGGCTTACACACTTGGCAAGTAAGCGTGTTAATGGACAAATAAATAAGCCCGATAAGAATGACTATAGTACCTACTCTTTGGTAAATAATAAATTATGTGTATTACATTACTCAGTGAATTCAATTAAACATTAAATCAAACATTTGGAAGAGCTAAAGATTTAGAGTCGTTGACTGTTTGTCGTGGTTCGGCAAGTGTCTTATACAAAGTTACTCTATGTAAATCACCTTCTAGAGTTAGAAAAAAGAACGCGTCATCGCGGTTTCGGGACACACATTTTGTTCGAGATGTCTGTTCTATGTCATTATACTTCAATGATCTCGTCCAATGGTTCGGGGTTTTTGGCGATGGCGATTTAGGTGATGGCAGCCCTAGTTATAGGAGATAATATTATTATTATTATTTATAAGTAAAGTATACAGCATTATAGGGCTGTCGATAGTATTGGATTCTGTGACGAATAATTAATTCTTACTATATTACAATTTTTCCACCGTTCCACAACGAAGAGTTTGCCTCCTATTTCCCTATATCATTATTATATACCTATTTCTTCTGTACATACTATGTACTTTCTGTTGTATGTGCTACAGATACATAGGCACAGAAAGTAAACACAAACAAAGGATGTAGGTATACTTCATTTGAACTCGGTTTATTGATAGATTACCTATTTGTCTATGGTTGATAGAGTATATCGTGGATATATTACTCTAACTGGATACATAACTTTGAGGTACCTGAATATGGATGACGCCACAACGGAATGATCATTTTTCTATTTGATATATCCCAGGATATATCATTTGATTGTGTTATAATATTTTTATAAGTGCGCTGTACTTAAAATAAATAAAATGCACCGTAATAAATAATATTGTTTCATTTCATTATCACCTTATACAAAAACAATCATAAAAACATTAGTTTTCATGACATAAGTGCCACCAAAAAAATTATTACAAAATATTTTGAAGAACCACATCGAAATAGGACATATTTTTTCTTAGTATGTGTGGACACCTTACAATTATGAAGAACAACATAAACCTGGCTTATAATTATTGG
Source organism: Thymelicus lineola (assembly GCA_963932265.1). Lineage (NCBI taxonomy): Eukaryota > Metazoa > Arthropoda > Insecta > Lepidoptera > Hesperiidae > Thymelicus > Thymelicus lineola. Next base: position 11,345,555 of record OZ010696.1, on the reverse strand, counting down.
TCGAATAGCCATTCCGTTGTGACATCATCCGTCTTCAAGTACCTCTACGAAGTTATGTATCAAAATAGGATCCAGATAGAATAATATCCATGTCATTCTCAATGTCAGTTGTCAATTGTCATATTAGTCTATGAATGATTCTCTCGTTTAGGTTTTGACAGTTGACTTTTGGCTGGTTTGCGATTCGGATTTCGGCTTACCTACTTACATTTTTAATAAAATAAAATACCAATTTAATAGCTTGTATTAAAAGATTAAACATAATATACCATTGAATTTATGAGACTTGCGGAGTTGATCCGCAGTCAAAGTACATTTCTATTTACTGTTCGCAGTCCTGTTTATTCGTGTCGTGTGTGAGTTGCAGTCAAAATTTCCGGCAAAATGTTTTGGGGTAAGTATTGACTATTGTAATTGTACTTACTTCTTACTGGCAACCTATAACTTAGTTTTACTACGTATGTCCATTTGTGTGTGTTAACGTTAGTTGATTACGAAATTTAACGTTTAATTCATATAAAGCTCTTATGGAGCTAGTACTATAAAGCTTACAGCAGTTCACAGTTCTGAGCTCAGCTATGGCGGATTGGTATAACATGAATGATGAAGTTATTTATATCATCTATCTTCGTCCTGCGACTGCGCGAATTTTGTAAATGAAAAACATCCTTAGTATAATTTAAAATTATTATTCTGTATTACTATTAAACTATTTAAAATATTAACTCACTAGAATTCCTTGTGATGCAAAATTTAATGCCAATGAATTAATGAGAAATTCACAAAGAGTTGAGTTCCACAACAAACTTGTGTATGAATGTCTGTTCGTATCTAGGGTTGCCAGGTCGTCAAACCTAATAGCCGGATGAACCAGCCAGTTTGGCCGGACATTGAGTAAAAAAGCCGGATACCATAAATTATTAAGGACTTTGTTTTTTAGTAATAGTACTAAAAAATTTTTAGTAAAACTAGACTTTTTTGATCATTTCCCATAAATCTTTTTAAATTCTAATTAAATAAAAATGAAATTGAATGACAAATCGGTCTTCTTTATTTTTAATTATTCATTACTATTATTTTTCACAATAAACCTAATAAAAGCCAAAAACCGTTTAATATGGCTGGACACGCATCCAAAACAAGCCTATGTCCGGCTTTATCCGGGCGCCTGGCAATGCTACTCATATGTATGCTATATTTAACTGTAGAATAATAGTTACAAAAATAACAAACTCATACTTCATAATCTTTTTCTCTCAGCTCTCTTGTTTTTTTAAATAAGTAACTAATATTCATTCTTATATTCCTATTTTTTTATATTTTACTGCCATTATAAAATACTACAATATACCGAGAACGAGCAGTGCTGTGTACGCAGACTTTCTATTCAATATTGTGTTTCATAGTAGTTTTTTAATTACTTGTGATATATTGCAGTTTTCACAATACCTTTGTAAGGAAACTGATAAATATTAATTTCTTATTTTAGGTCTCATTATGGAACCCAATAAAAGATATACTCAGGTGGTGGAAACCCCATTTCATATCTCTCAGGCTGCGATGGATATCTCTACAGGGGATAATGATCCATGCCAAGTAATGGTTGTGGTGGAGGGGAAGAACTTTCTGATCTGCACCCTACAAAAGCCTAAGTGCATCCAGACCCTCTTGGATCTGTATTTCAAGTCTGGCACCTCAGTATCTTTTTTAACCAATGGTAAGAGTCCAAAATCCATTTTTCGTAACTTTATTTTTCGAAACATCAAAATATTTATATTTATTTCATATATATTTTAGCCATATTGGGTGGCATAGAATACTAACCCCAATCCCACGCTGGATGTGTGTCGTAAGAGGCGACTAAATCGGCCCCGCTGGAGGGATTATATTGGTAATATTTTTAATTGTTAATTAATACCACTATTACTATTATTATTTCTCTATGGGGTTCGCCTGGATAGCTACCACCCTTGAGCGTGAGTCGGCCACCAAACATCTCATTGTGGCTGGGGGCTTGAGAACCAGTCCGGCCAGTTAGGCCGGCAACGCATCAGTGATGTCTTTGGTGTTGCTGATATTAATGGGCGACGATAGCCATTTACCATCAAGTGGATCGTCGGCTCGTTTGCCAGATATTTCCATAAAAAAAATTATTTAGGCTTATAATTAATTTACATAGTATTCCACAGGCAAATGCAATATTCACCTGACTGGTTATCTGCAACCTGACAAAGAGGAAGATGACTCCGATGATTCTGATGAATCCGAAGAGGAGCAACCAAAAAGACTCGCTATCACTGACAAGAACATATGGATGCCGACTGATAATGAAGAAACTCCTCCTAAAAAGAAGGCTAAGGTAAAAACAGATTGTTTTTGAAATAAACAGTTGCCGTTAGCCTTATTGGCATTAATCGATTCATATAAACAGAGAGATGCGCTTGGAAAAAGCTAGCTTGCTGAGGCAGATTGATAATTCTCAATTGTGTATAAAGTTTGGCATTTTGCACTGAAACAGGACTTACACCCCAACTCAGAGTCACTAACGGTTACTTAATTCGCTCCTTAGTACGGAATTTGTATGGTGATTCATTAGTGACTGAGTTGGGGCGTTAAACATTTACATATTACTTATATACATATTTAATTTGGGTTAGTAATTACTTATGAAGATGATGAATGACGGTAGGGGAATTAACCTGCCTGTCTAGCTATCACCATCCTTCTTAACCTTAAGATCAACCATGAGTGGTTCTTCTGCATGTTTCAGTCAAAATCAGGAGGCTCATATGATCAGTTGTCAGTTATCTGTAAGTCTTATGGAATAAAAATGTTTCCAACCAATTGCAGTATGTAATGAGCAATTCACATTTTGTTAACACCCCTGTAACACTGTTTGATTTTAACCTTACAGAAAGACAATGCTCCGACAACGGATGCAAGTGACGGTTCTGAGTCTAGTAGCGATTCTAGTTCTGCTGAATCTGATGCGGAAGACGAGAAGGATCAGATACAAAAATTTTTAGATGGGGAAGACGTTGACACTGATGATAATGAGGATTCCTCCAAAGCCAACACCTCTGCTGAAGCTTCTGATAGGTTAGTATATTATTATTTTTACCAATAACTAAGCGAAGCACTTACCACTGTGGTACAAATTTTTATTATTCGGTGAATTATTTATCTACTTAAATTCTTAATGAGTAAGTTGCGTATCGCTTAACTCAACATAATTTAATATAATCAAATATAAAATAGCAGCTCTGAAGAAGATGAAGATAACGATGATGAGGAAGATAATGATGATGAGGAAGATAAAGAGGATGAGGATATTAAAGACAAGGAAGAGGAGGAACAGGACAGCTCTGATGAAGCAGAGACAACCCTGGACACCAGCCAGGAGGAGAAAATTGACACCTCTAAGCTTACAAAATCACAGAAGAAGCGGCTCAAGAAAAAACAAAAAAAAGCACAACAGGCCAAAGTGAATGGTGTTGATAAGAACAAGGTATGGAATTCTAGTAGTGACGTGCACCAAATTTCTCCAGTATTTACATGATATACTTGTATAGTATTGTCATTGATTTCTGTTCTTTTACAGAATGAAAAACAGGAAGAGAAGGCTCAGCAGAAGGCAGAAAAAAAGAAGCCAGAGGGCAAAAAGGAGGCTCAGGAGACACCAGGGGACAAGAAAGAGAAAAAGTCCTTGAGCGGTGGTGTGACCATAGAGGACATTAAAGTCGGCGAGGGTGCTGTTGCCAAGCCAGGGAAAACAGTGATGGTCAGTTTATTTTTACTTTGAAGTACTAATTACCAATATTCCAAAGTAATGGATGATGTGCAACTACCACCTCAGATACCACATTTACCTAAGTTCCCTTGACTTCTTTTATATGATTTGTATAAATATTTTGTCTCTGTGTATGTTAAAATAGGATAAATAAACATATTTAGTATTAGTAAAAAAAACTTTTATGTAAAAAAATTGTATGATGACTGTAAATGATTTATTGATATTGTTATTCATAGGTGTACTATGAAGGTCGCCTGAAGCAAAACAACAAGATGTTTGACAACTGCCAGAAGGGTCCCGGGTTCAAGTTCCGGCTGGGAGCCAAGGAGGTGATCTCCGGCTGGGACGTGGGCGTGGTCGGCATGAAGGTTGGCGGCAAGAGGAAGATTGTCTGCCCACCAGCAATGGCGTAAATATCTCCTGTGCACTATATAAATAACTAACTGATCCTGCGAACTTTGTATCACTTATCAACTGAACTCCCTCTTTTCCCTCTCCCTCTCCCTTTGTTATACATATAAACCTTCCTGGTGATTATCTCTGTCTATTGATGAAAACCGCATTAAAATCCGTCACTTTGAAAGTTCTAAGCATATAAAAACGGGATTTTTGATTCCATTCCACATTTTAAAAACTAGATAAGCTTTAAAGATTTTTATGTGTGGATTTTACTCTGTTCTTATTGTCATGTTTTCCTATAATAATATGTCCTAAGCAATAATACTTTTGATTTCTAACAATATCAACATTTTGATTATTTTTATACCCACAGGTACGGTGCTAAAGGCTCTCCCCCAGTCATCCCTTCAAACTCGACGCTAGTTTTTGAAGTTGAATTGAAAAATGTGAAGTAAATTTCCATATATTATTGTATTTGATGTAATAGACATTTTTTTTATTGATGTTGTGGGATATTGTAACTTGCATCATGCAGCAATGGGCTACCTGTAATAATGTTGTTTTTATCTGTTATGAGAGAGCTGGGAAATTGATGTTATGTCTGTAATAGGTGCCTCATGTTAGTTTATTTTTTTTTACATAAATAAGTCAATACTTGACCATAATCTGATGCTAAGTGAAGATATGGTCCAGGATGGTAAGCGCACTAACTTAATAGAAGCCTATTCACTCTTTTCTTGAAGTCTTCCACATCATATTATCGTCGAAGTCATTAATGTTAGGTCTTAGTTATATCTATCCAATCAATCTTTAGACATATGTGTAAGGAACTACTGTTCACTGTCAATTGGATATTTCTTGACGAGTAAAATTACTTGTAATGCTGGCACCAGACTAATACTGCTTTAAACTATGCTCCTATTTAAACTTTCGCGTGTGAGTTGGATGCGTACGGGTTAGACACGTACGTACATGGATGAAGGTCGAAAATTGCGTACTGTGTACCACACTACGTGTAGGTCAAATCTGCTATAGTTTTGCTTAAAGACTTGGTAACATTATTGCGAAAACAGCAATGGATCTCATTGTGTATATTTGCCATTAATTTAACACATGTATGTGTAACATGCTAATAAAAAATGTATGTACTTTATCTAGAAAATCGAATTTAAAGTGGAACTTTATTTTAGTTATTTTTGCATTTATATACCTGCTACTTAACTCATTATATAAATTATTGTAATAATAATAAATGACAATTAGATTTCATAAGATTTTAATATCTAAGAATAAGAATAAGTAAAATCTTTAGATTATATAAAATCTAATTAATCATATATTTTTAAACCTCCTTTTTTAATACAGTCTTCTGTACTAAGCAGTAGAGAAAAAATGATTTTAAGGATTAATCTTAGAATAATAATATAATATTAAAGTATTATTAGTATTAATGATATTGCCATAATTATATGAAGGCTGCTGATTTAGAACTAAACTAACCTTTACTTGAAAAGTTTTAATTTAGTTCCTATTTTTGATTCTGTTTTAAGTCAAATAAAACCTTTAGTTTTAAGTACAATAAAGTTTGTATGAAATACTGAAAATCCCACCAAAAATTTGTGTGACTCATACTTTATTTTGTAATTAATTTAAAATTTCTTGTGACTTTATCTAAAATAACAAATACCAATGATCTTCATGGATGCAGACCATTAATTAATAAGGAAATAATAATAATGCCAATTCTGATTAACAGGTCTTTTATTTAATAAAACTATTCTATAATAAATACATTTATTGATAAGTAAATATTTTTTTATAATGCATTTAACCAGTAACAATACAAGATACCTGTGATCTGACTTTATTGGTAAAGCCAAAGACTGCTTTGCCTGTAATACAATAGTTAAGTTCTATCTTCACATCACAATTTTATTATAATATGTAAACCTAAAAATAATACATTTTAACAAATTATAGATGAATATTTTCTTTCCTTTTCTCTGTCCTACCACCAACTAATGGAATGGGAAAAGATGTTTGACAAGTAGCTATTAATTTATAATATTAAATAAAAGATGCGTGACAAGTGCTTCAAAACTATCACAAGGGAACCCACAATATAAAAACAATTTTATTAGGATACAATTATGTATTTAATTAATAATCTTATATGGGTACATTCCAACAAAACCAACCTGCAGTCAGTAGCGATACAGCTATACAAGCCGAAAAGCCCAGCTTACTATCATCACTCTGCAGCTGTTAACACTCATATTATTTGTTGGTAAACATTATATGTATGGAATGGAGTGTTCTGTGTTGAGGGGCCAAAGATCCCGAGATCCTGGGTTGTACAACACAATTGGGCTTGCCTTGTTCTGATGGCCTTGGCACGCCACTGCCTGCAGTGATCCATACCCAATAAAATGTTAACGCGGAAATAAATTTGAAGGTCAACATTAAATGCTTACAACTTCAACAAAACATACAACTAATAACAGTCAAATACTGTAAAATACTTGTTAATTTTTTTATCTTCAATGGAAACAAAGCTATTCTGCTTTGATTCGATCAGGTTTTATCGTTTCTTTTGTAGAATCATTGATTTCTTTTTTGTTCTGGTCATCATCTTGCATGCGGGTATCATCTTTTTTCTTAAACGCACATACGCCTCCTTCGCACCTGAATGGAAATTCAGTCTTCACATTTCCGTCAGCATCTTTCACGGCCCATGGATTCCAAAATCGTAAAACGTATGGTTGAATAAATTTATGCCAAAGGAAGAGCAAAACAGGGATAATGAAACAGGGTACACAAACCATTTTAGATTTACGTTGGAACGTATATTAATTTCTTCCTTTGTGGTATTTTAGACAATTTCGTAAAATGGTCAAGTAACGTAAAAATCTCAAACTAGTACTATCTTATAAATTATTGATTTTGATTCCACCACGAATTGAATTAATCAGCAACATTCAACAAAATTTCCATATTTCAAAGGTTTTTGATAGAACCATGTCAACCATGAACGAAATGACAGTTGACCAAAGCAGTTGACTGACAATATTGACATTTGACTTGACATTGACATCGACGGTCTTACCGATACAGATAATAGAGTAGAGCATAGATGCAGTGTAAAAATATCACCTACAAACACATGTCAGAAACTAGCATGCTATAATGCTATTATAGTTTGGTGGCATACATTATGTACACACGTGCAATATGTATGTATACACACACTACACACGCACAGAGCTTGGTGTGGTGAGCTTGCTCACTTCCATCCGCAACTCAGTATTATAGGGGAATGCATTGTGTACGAGTGCTACAAACCAGTGTGTTTAATAATATTGTACACGAGTTGCATGACGCCTCCTTTTCTGGAATTGCAATTTAATGGCCAACTTCTCCTGCTCGTATTGTTGATGGTAGTGCACCCTGCTGGGCCTGCTGAACAAACGAGGCTAAGGTGCCAGGTCCCTCCTGTTGGAAGGCATTGGGCTCTGTATTACGTACTGGTGGTATTGGTGATACCTATTACGTTTTTATTCACCATAGGTACTATCTACCAGTTACTAAAAAGGTCTTTCTAAATTCAACTGTAACTAAGTTTTCATGATTTTCGGTCACAATAATAGGGGATTCACATAATACTATAGCATTTAATAAACAAAAAAAATATTTTTTCTTACAAATTTAATGCATTTTATGTACCATGTGTAACAAAGTCAATGTCTATGTAACAACGATATAGAACTAATAAACATTCTTGTTTAGTCAGTACCAAAATAAAAGAAGTTCTAGAAATGAGAGTGGTATAGTTGCCACAGGCACATGCAGTGTGTTTAGTAGTGCCAAAAGAACAATGATACAGAACCTTACAAATTACAAAGTACTTAAGCAGTTGCATGAGTAGTCGCCAGTCGGTACCGTCAAACAACGTCATCAAACTAAGTGCCTAGTAGGTACCGAACACCACGGGCGTAGCCAGGGGGGGGGGGTTTTGGGGGCTCCCCACCCTGAAAAGTTTTTAATATGCACTATTCACCCCATACATTTTATCTTTAGATCTCTTGAAACAATAAACACTGCTCGAAAAAGAACTCCCCCAATTCTCAATTTTCTTATGAATATAAGGGTTATTTTATGTACCTTTTTTAGGCGTTTTATTTTCTTGAACCCCCGATACTACAACAATAGGTACTATTTACAAGACTAGGACCACACCTTGACAATTTCCGTAATGTTATGAATGTATAAGGTACCCACTTTTGTAATTCCTATCTACCACAGAGTTCATTCTAGTGTTCAATTTCCTATCTAAATAAATTAACAAAATTTAAGTCATTAAAATGCATTGCAGCTATTATCAAATATAATTATGCGACAGAAACAAGAAAAAATTTCAAAATCAGAGATCTACTAACCTTGTATGATGAACTTACAACATTGTCCATCTTATAAGACGTAATTTAAAAACCTATGAAAAGTTTAGAATCTTGAATAAATTAATGGCGATTTGAATAACAGGAAATGAATACAACGTGAAACTCTTTTACAAACTTTTCTTTCTTCTTAAAACTAGTTCCCAGTTCTACGCGAAGTTGTTCTATTATAGAGACTTACTGTTTGTCTAGAGGTAACCATAGTTTTTATACATTGTCGACTTAATCTAAAATGTAATTTAGCTTTAATAACAACTTACAAAATAATGAGCTGACAATAATTGTATATATTATTATTTTAAAATTTAAGCTATTTGTAGAAAAATAACGAAATAGGTACACTAACACTAGGTAATAATCAATATAAAAATAATAAAAAATATTTGCATATATTTATCCTATTAATAATATAATTAAATAATTTGAAGAAAATATCATCTAACAATAACGTTGAAAGTCTTTCTGACTTGTGCGTATCGTACCTACCCTCATCTTTACTTAATGAGATCTTTCTCACAGCACTTTCAAATTTCCTAAATTAACAACTCATACTTAAATAATCATTGCCTAAGTATAATTATTATAGCACCAGATTGCACCATTATGCTATTTATCTTCTCTTTTAATATGGAATTTAAATATAATAAAACACATATTCAAAATCATATCTCATGCAATTTTGTTATAATTTTTTTTGGGTAGTATGTGTTCCATGAGTATGTATTGAGAATTTACATCATCACATTTTGACTACCTAACATAATATAGGTAAGTACTATATAATTATACACTAGTACCTAAATTCTAGATAATGCCAACGTAATTCATTCATTGTAACTTTTGTTTAAATTAATTTTAATGAAAAAAAATCTTCTTGATTCTTTTAGGTTTAGAAAATAGAACCCTTACAAACAAGGGATAAAATTTCTCGAATAAGTTCTAATAAAATTCGATTGAATACTTTTTCGCGATCAAACTCACTAACGAGCCCAATTGGCAAGATGGGCAAACTTACACTATCCTGAATTGACTGTAACTACCTAAATAAATATATTTTATTCCTAACAAGGTAACGCTTGGAAAAAATTACCCACTGGACATAAATTAACTATTAATATAAATTATTGCATTATTCCCGTTAGGCACTTTATATTAAATTTTAATTACCTATTACTAAATCTTAACCGACAACACTTGTAAAACAAAATCTCATCAAAAACATAAATGTGAAATTAGAGCCAAGTTAAACAAAAACAAAAAGAATTGAGATCTAAATGTGTTTAACCTTAATATATCTATAACTGTTTAAACTACATGTTATATGAAATTTTGAATTCTAAATAAGCTAAAGGGCTTTAATAAATGTGACTTTCATCTATGTAGGTTGAATAGATCTCGAGTTGTGAAGGGGTCAAAAGTAGCTCGAAATGATTCGTGTTATATTACACACGTCGCTGCGTCACCAGTTCTTTTGCTTTGAACTTGGCTGGACATGCTGCCGCGTGTATAAATCGATATTCTAATATCTAAATAAAATCTATGACAATCAACAATTAGTACGAGCATAAACAACTTATATCATATAGGTACAACGAGATAATTATGCTATGTTAATCGTTAAAATATTGCATCAATTAATTTTAATAATTAAAATAAATTCAATGTGTGTTCCTACGACAGGAAGTTTCATAAGTCGAATGGCACAAATTCATATCAAGAGAATTACGAGTTACGACTATCTTAAGGCACTGTCTTTAATTCTGCTTGCAATAAGACAGGTAATTCAGGCACCGTGTAAATGGGGTCCGTAAAAGACGGTAGTTTCAAAGACTCAGACGACCTCTCGTAGTTGGTAAACGACAGGTATAAATGGGAAACAAGTTCGATTTCCTGTTCAGTCATATCCACCGAGCGCAGTTCCTCCTTGATGTCAGTGCCGATACAACTGCCACATCTCGGGCAAATGTCATCGAATATAAATGATCTGGAATTCGACGAATGTTTACATCTGACCGGCTCGATGTACTTATACTTCTTCGTCTTCATGACATAGTCCTTGGGCGGCTTGTCGTTGCTTTCGAAGAGAATGTACAGTTTATTGTTGCGCTTCTTCCAACTGTCTGCGCGGCTGATGACCTCTCCCCCGCCCTGCATGAGGGCCGTGTACAGCGCTTCCGATGGGTTCTCGAAGTCGTAATACACGGACCTGGACTCCGAGCTAGTCTTGTTGTTGTTCTCGATGCGCAGGCTGTACCGAAGACAGATTTTCTTTGGCTTTTTGCAGCATTTCAGGTACACGTGAATGGGTATGTCTATCGAAGCGCATCCGGACTCCTGTATCTCGTATGGTGGCTCTTGGATGACTGCAATGCCAAAACCACACATGAACCAAATAAACATACAAATCCATGAACCATAAAAATGTAAACGATAATTCGTAATTCGTACATTATCTGATAAATATGTAGGTAACATTTGAGCAAAGCCATATTACAATGATAAAAAATAATTTGCGTATTTTCCTCGTAATACCTAATATTCTATTATTCGTATTTATCAATTTTTATTTAAGTACGAGTATATGAAGATAAATATAAATAGTATTTCATTAGATATGTATTATTTGGAACAAGATTTTACCCTAACAGAAATATGACAAATCGAGAACTCTTGAAACATAGAGCAAAGCATGTACCTATGTATGTGATTTTAATCCAAAATTTTCTTATGCATTCCTTGTATTGCTACAGTTAGAGTAGTTTCAATTGTCTTATCCTCTATAACCTATTATATTATATCCGATTGTTATTGTCATTGGGGAATTTAATAGGTAGAGACTGGGTATATTACAAGGTTTTCAAAGGAAACGTTCAAGGCAAAATCCCAGTTAGATAACTTATTGCCAGCATCGGCTTGTCTCTCAGAGATCCCGAAACCTTCCCCTATGCGCCAAATAACTAAGGAGGGTATTTCATAAAAAAAATGTGAGCCGTCATGGGGCGGCTGGCAGATTGGAAACATCGAAATTATTTTATACAACTAATAGACATACAAGTACAGATTATGACAGGAATTAAATATGGCATGATGAAAAAATACAATATTACGAATTGTCTCCAGAAAATGATGACAGTTTTGTCCTACTCTATGCTACAGCCTATCAAACTAAGTTTATTTATGATTACCCACATTGTGTTATTATATTTTTTTTTTCATATTGCCCTACCATAATAGGTAGGTATAGTGCGCCAATGCGTCGCCACTCACCGCGCCAAAAATCAGGTTTACCCCTCGCCTATAGATGTTTCACATCAAAATTCCATCGGGTAACTTCAGAAGATTCCTGTTCGGAATAAAAGGATCATTGAGTGGTAATTACCTCGTCTCGGGTAGACAAATGCGCTTGCCGGGTGTAGTTTGAACACGACCTTGTGCACGAAGGAGCTGATGTCGGAACCGCGGGAGCCTCGCACCCAGACGCGCCAGTCCAGCGCCAGCGCGCGCCCCGACGCCGTCTGTCGCGGCTCACAAGCATGACCCACCTCCAGCCATACGCGAACACACATCTGCAAGGACCCGATAAGGGGGCGTCCATAAATTACGTGAGATGTTTAAGGGGGAGAGGGGGGTCGAGTCAAATCTCATCTAATCTTACATTGGAGACAGGGGGGGTCTCGGTAAATATCACGCATTTTATTCTGATTGAAACAAAAAAAAATACTATTTTGGTCCATTTAATCCAAATTACACATGCTTAAGATTTAATCTTAAGCGTAATCGTAATACGATTAAGATCATTCACTAAATCGTTCGAAAGAAAATAATTTACAATAATAATAATCCAACGCGTTTATGTAAGAAACCCACATTTTGAAAAATCTCACGTGAGATTGGGGGATGGGGGAGGGGGTTGAATAAAATCTCACGACATCTCATCAGGGGGGGTAGGGAGGGATAGAAAATTTAAAAAAAAAAAACCTCACGTAATTTATGGACAATTATAATTTATTAACCTAAGCACAAATATGACATAACTATAATAAATAAATCTGCAGGATCAACTAGCAGTACCTACTCGCATGCAAGGGTAGACATACGCCCCAACTCAGAGTCACTAACTGTTACTTAAATCGCTCCTTAGCAAAGGATTACCATACAAATTCTGTACTAAAGAGCGATTTAAGTAACCGCACAGACTTAAAAAATTCACGTCCTTGAGTAACCGTCAGTGATTCTAAGTTGGGGCGTAAATGAACTAAATAAACATAGTTTACTTAAGTTTATTTTCAGAGATCCTATTTTTTTTTGGCTCAGCATTTTTTGGTTTTAGGTCTTCCTTGTCATTAAAACTTAGATCTACTTTGTAATTGTATTTTCCATTCGTGAAAATTATGAACATGGCTTACTTAAATGAGTTTACTATCTTGTTGTAGTTGGGACCCCCATTTTGTTTTTTTTCGCCGACGTATCCCCTCTTGGGGGTCCATATGAACCGTAATTATTTATGGATATTTTATAACTTATAATTTAGACATTATTTGGCATTAGGCAACCCTTATCGAGATGTGGTGTGGTTGTAACTTGTGCCATGTGTGCTACGAATAAGGTACCTATTTCGTTGAAATGATTATTGAAAGACGTTTCATTCAATTGGACTGTCCCAAAAATTATAAAAGTTTGTTTTAAACGAAACACTTTTGATTTCCCCTTTAACCTGTCTTTAAGACTACTTGCAAGCAATAAGTTTACACATTATCAACTCGTCGGAAATATCTGTGGACCTGGCTCGATGACGTCATGCAAACTGGAGAGATAGCAAAGCAAATCGAGATGTAAAGATTAAAAATATTATTTTGATTTGTGTGCATCTACTTTTTTGCATTTTTATACAACTTTTAGATCAGTCTGTACTTTATATGGTTTCGTGCCCAAACGGTGTCAACGGGTCCCTATTGCTAAGCCCCGGCTGTCCGTCCAACCGTCTGTCTGCAAGCTGTGTCTTATGAACCGTAATAGGTAGACAGTTGAAATTTTCACAGAGTGTATATTTCTGTTGCCGCTGTAACAAAAAATAACGAAAATAAAATAAAAAAGTAAAAGAATGAAAGAGCCATGTTTTTTTCATTTTCAAAGAATTGGATTGCTTTGAGCACTAAATTCCGCTCTGCACTATGTATCGTCATACCGATCTTACAACACTAAATAATAATAAACAATAAGAAACAAAAAACAACAAGAAACAGTAAACAATAATGCGATTACGAAGCAAGAATAATACACGTGCGTCGCGCTTGCTTTGCCGACGGTATTGGATAGGCGAAAACAGGGTGAGGTCCGAGGAAGCGGGAGCGGCATCGAATTCCAGCGAGGTCCACAGATAGTTCAGACGTGTTATACAAAGGTGCGTGTCGATTCAAAATTTAGAAAGGTATTTAATCCCTACCCTAAATACTACTTACCACTACCACAGTATATGTAAGTGCCACTACTTAGGGAACATACCAAAACCACGTGCCTCATTTAGGGGGGGGAGGGGGGTCTTCAAAACACCACGATTGGTCACAGAGGGGAGGGGGGGGTTTAGGTTTTTGTCACGTAGTCAATATTTTAGCAACCATTGCGCCACAAAGTCGTCAAATATAAGCAAAATTATTATTTTTTAACTCTGTTTTTGCAAAAAAGTATTCAAACCCGTATTTATCAATTACCACGTGAAAACTAGGGGGGAGGGGGGGGGTCTTCACATATACTACGGATGGTTACGAAGGGGGGGGAGGGGGGTAAAAAGTTGGAAAAAATGGGTTACGTGGTTTTGGTATGTTCCCTTACCTACTATTTCTTACTTGGTTAAACTTCTTTAACTAAAATATAATTTATGTAGGTAGGTACAGTTCAAAACGTTGATATTCAAAGCATGGTCATAATCTAGCCAATTTACTTACAAGGAAGAGAGAGACCGGTCGTTGGCAACAAAATACGCAAGTATAATAACATTGTTGCGTCACAGTTCGCAGCTCAGCCTTGGCCATGAAGCGGTGAAGTAGGTAATATTTGTTAATTTAGTATTTTAAAATACAAGCTAGCGGTATGTGACACGCCCTTATCGCTTATTTAATATGTAACATGCTATGTATATTTTTATACATAAGTAGATTCTTAATGCAGTCTCTATGCGAATAAATAAATATAAGATAGTTTACTAGTAGGATCATCACAACCTACAAAGTAGGGCGTCGATATCGGACTTTCGAGATTTCGCAACTCCGGAATCTCGGACAATTTTTCAGTTCCGGAACTGAGTGTTTCAATATCGAAATTTCGATATTCATTCTTACTATACAAAGTAGTGATTTCGAGTGTTCATTTATTTCAAATATCGGTTATAGGTACTTTGCAATATCACAATTATGTGTTTTTTTACTTAAAATAAGTTAATGTTTGACCTTAATCCCACCTGATGGTAAGTGAAGATATGGTGCAGGATGGTGAGCGCACTAACTTAATAAAAGCCTATTCACTCTTTTCTTGAAGTCATCCACGTTATAGGTGGGTGGGAACGCAGACGCAGGCAAGCTATTCCAATCCTTCACGGTGCGCATAATGAATGACGATGCAAACCGCCTCGTCCGTACTAGCGGGATCTTTACCACGAAAGGGTGGATACCCGCCGTGCGTCATGTCATTCGATGGAGGAATAAATTCAAATAATTCCTGCGCACTCTCCAAAATGTGCCCTATAGAAAACCGAGAGGCTAGCCACTCTGCGCCTGTGCTCGAGACTTTGCAGATTGGTCTTAACCAGATCTGGGTCACCAATGAGCCTCTTCGCACGCTTCTCCGTCGAATCCAAAGCAGAAAGGTGACATTTGGCTGCTCCTGCTCAAATGTGAGAACAGTACTCCACACATGGCCTACCCTGAGCTGTGTATAAGGTTAACAATTGCCTCGGTGTGAAGTACTGCCGCACCTTCGCAAGGACGCCAAGTTTCCTTGCACCAGCTTCAACTTTGGATTCGATGAACTGCCCAAAGTTGAGCTTGGAGGATATCTTAACTCCTAACAACTGAAGGCAGTCGGTGTTACCCAAGGACACATTCTGAAAAAATAGGAGCTAAGGTGAGTGGACTCCTTTTGGCGGTGAAGAGACACGTCTGTGTTTTAGTGGTGTTGAATCTCACAAGATTGGCTTCGCCCCTCTCGGACACGGCCCGAAGTGTGAGATTCACACGTTCCACCACGGCTTCTCTTTCTGACTGAATTTCATGCCTACTGGCCCTGGAACTCGTATCTCTCTACCACTGTGCTATATCATTTGCGTACCCATACGCAGATGATTTGTGTTAATTGTTAGTATAGTTATGTTAATCATTCAAAGAATATAGAATTTAATATGTAGCTTCAAAAACTGTGATTTAAGCTCAAGACTATAGCTAGAGCTATTGTTTTTTTATTGTTGATTATTTGTGTTTTTACGATAAAGACAAAAAAATAAATGTGATATATTAAAACAGGTTAACAAAGTTAGCTAATCATATGTTATCGTGATTAGCTAAAATTTTTCTAAGTTGAACTTAATTTTCAATAAATAATTAAAGTTCATAAAACATACTTTCAAACCTTTTATTTCGTCCTCAAAAATTTTTTTAAACAACCAATATCGAAACCAGTTCCGGAATTCCGGAATCAGGGCTCAATATCGTAAACCAGTTTCGATATTGAAAATGTTCCGATATCACATGCCCTACTACACAGTAATAACCCTAATATCAATGTGACTGTGTTATGTACCATGTTTAAGTTTATGCAATAAAAGTATTGAGTATTGATTATGTACCTAATAGTAATAGACAATAGTTGATCTACGGAACCCTATATTGCGCGTGGCATGACACGCACTTGGGCGGTTTTACATTTGCGTTTTTTGATTGGGATTATACTTTACTGATAAACTACAATTAACTGCAACAAACTAACCTACATTTTATCCTATAGTCCAGTCTAGCTCGGAAGGCTGGTAGTTGCCATGGTATAATATGAATTTTATTTCATATTACATACTCACATATTTAGATTTTGTAAATAAATAAATAAACAGCCTACCTTATCAAGTTTGATCTAATGTATAATACTAAATGACGTAAGTGATAAATATTTTTAATTTTCAAAATATTCTAATAATTTAGGCTCAGTGTCCAGTATGAATAATGTCACACAGCACACAGTGTAAAAAAATAAAAGACATGAGGATGACATGAGGAAAAAGAATGTAACCTCGTCAGTTACATCCTACCAGTATTATCATGCGAAAGTTTGCGAGGATGGATGGATAATTTATACCTTATACCTTGGATTGGATTAACACAAATACATAGGATACTTTTTCTTCCGGGAAATAGGTCCATTTTCGTGGGATAATTAAGGCTTAGGGTATCTAGGGTTCAACAGTAGGTACCTAGCTACCCATCTTAGAGATCGTTGGATTTGTAAAATGTAAAATTGTGATACATCTCAGATCAATAATTAATAAGTTGATCTGAGTGATACATTTATAGCTGTTTTCACAAGATCTACATTTAAAATCCCTTATCGCTACTGTCGGACAAAAACTGCAAAAACCCCGAACAACTGGACGATATTTAAAATTTTCTCCCGGACACCGAAAAAGGACGGCAAGAGGGACGATACGATCAGATAGTCTGATCAGACAATCGGAAACAAAATCTGACGTGTATTCCCAGCCTAACAGTAGCAGTCCTAGGGTTGGGTAGCTCACTATTTTTATATTGCACCTAGGGTTACCATCTCTCAGAATTTGTCCTGAGATCAGGATTTTTGGACTCTTCTCAAGATTATGGCTGAATTTTGTAAATCTCATGAAATCCCAGGATTTTTAAAATTTTCAATAAAATACAGCTTACATTTTAAAGTTCTCTTTAATAAAAAGTTAAACAAATTAAAAATAATCTTCCTTTGGTAATAATTGCACAATTAAAATCAATACTTATTTATCCAAGTACTTTTATCATACTTAATATGTGAAAATAACTTTTTAAGTAAGGTTTTTTCTTTAATTATTGATTTATAGAATGCCACACATGTTAGACTCTTCTAATTATATTGAATTAAAAGTATAGCGCAACTAAAGACACCGTTAGTCAGTTTCGGAGAAAATTCTCAAACTGTAAAAAATCTCAGGATTTTTCAAAGGAAATCAGGACTTTTAATTTTTTCATCTGGTAGGTCTAATCACACCACGTTTAAAGTGTAGCATGGATGTCGAGGTACATATGTAAAATTGTAAATAACAGAGTCACTTCGCTGCCTGCTACAGGAGAGGGCGCTGCAGTTATATTTCGTGTGACCCCGGGAATACCCCCCAACCCTGCGATATCAGGAATCGTATTGCGGGACTGCGAGAGGGTGTAGGCCTTAGAGTAATAATATATACTATAGAGCGCGAGTATTACACAAACGGCATCGTACGCATCGTAGGCAGATGATCTATAGATACGTATATCGATGCGTGTATGACATATAGGGATGTATCAATTACGTGCCGATCGGCAACGAGGTATCGATAAGTTATTTCGATAAGTTATCTTATTTCCTACTATTAAACGAGATTTTTTTGTATAAATATGTATGTTTATTTGTATATTTGTTTCTAATCACTTTCTCGATAACAGTACTAACGATTTCGATTTTGCAATGTAATGGTTTACGAGGGCAACTAACCGATCTAGCTAGGTCTCATATCTGGGAAAATTCGTTTTCTCTATTTTCACATAAGCAAGCTCATTTGCCCAGGTACTTATTACACCATTTGTTGTACTACAGTACATTAGTTATACCAATGGCACCCACAATACCAGATTCTCCTAGTGGTGGGGCTATGAGTGTGATCTATATTGTTGGTTATTTAAAATACGAAAGTCACTCAGTTTTTTAGTTTTGCACGAGTATTCTTGTTATTTAGATAGTAAATTTTTATGGTACAAACAACCGAAGAAAATATAGACATAGACTCAATTAAATAAATGAATAAGCAGTTTAGACGTGATATTATTATATAACATTCCATAATTTACGTTTACGCTAGAGATAACGATACCGATATTAATGCTGATACATCGGCCGTTATATATCAACCGATACCGTTATCGAAAAAAGTCTTAGAAAAACGTCTTTTTCAATGCTGCCTCATACTAAATGATTTACAGTTCGTCTGCAAATAATTCAAATAATCTTTGCTTTTAAAAAATAATGACGTTATGTAGCAAATTGATACTTCCTTTGATAAATATTAATATTTTTTTAATAAATAAAATATAATTCATTTTATTTTTACACTCTTATTTGCTGTTTAGAGCTCTAGCAGTTAGGATCATTTGATATCGGTATAGCCAATAATTTATGGCAATAATCGCATCGGCAAAATCCGTTCCATACAAAGTATATTAAATATCGACTACAGCGTTAGTCACGTACATCACTAGAGTCTCGCGTGGGGAGCGCTACGGGAGCGTGGGTGAGCGCGGTGCGCGGGCGGTCTTGTGCTTGCCCGCCCCTCACCCCGCGATGCGAGATATGTTTTCATAAAAATAAATACAAAAATCAACTTACCGATGATATGTGATACTGGATTTCAATTTTGTGTGTTTCCTACTATCGTTTTTGCAAGATGGGACTGCACATTTGACCATTTTGATAGGTAAATATTTAAAAATCTCTCTAGAACCGCACACCGCTAGCATTCAATTACGACTACAAGCGCTCGCGGCGGGAACGTCGTGTTGTTCTCACCCGTGCCTACTGTTCCCACTTCGTTGCTCGCGCTCTATAGTATATATTATTACTCTAAGGTGTAGGCTTTCACTTCACGGCTTTAATTTTTACAACAGCCTCTCCGTTACGCTTGGGTCACAAAATTTAATTTTCTCCAGAGAATGGAAACTCTACGACGCACATTTTAAGCACATTCATATCTTCGATCGAAACTTGAAGTCGCTTAATTAGTAGTAGGTAAATACTCTAGTGTTTTATTACTGAAGCAATTGAAAATTAATTTTTCACATCACAGCCGGCTGAATGACTGAATAATTACGCTATACATACACTTTCATTGCTATGCTGATTATGAGTGATAGTCGGAATGTGTTTTACATGAAGACGACACATCTCGATTACTATTTGAATAAAGCAAAATACACCTTATATCTTAGATCGCAAAGTCTTTTGATAATTTATAACGATTCATTAATGTTTTCAGGAAAGTAATTGTATTTCCGTGATAGGTACTGAAATAAATAGCACAAATGCACCGCAGCCTCAGACATAATATAATAGCGCTGTGGTTTTCTTATACTTGTAAAAAATATTTAATTGTACGTAGTTCCGGGAGTATAAAGTTATAATAGGTACTTTGTGATAAGTTATACATTATAATCATAGACTGATATAATTTATAAATGCAATAATACTTAAGGCAGATCTTTCTTATTCTCAGTTCTCACCCGTTACGTCACTAAAGCGTCAACTGAAAAAAACAGCCAAGTTCAAATTTTTACTTTATTCGTTATTTTCTAGTAAAAACGATTCTACCATACATTCATTAGATGGTTTAAATGTGTCTTAATAACTTCAACTGAATTGTATGCGGGATACAAACATATTACGATATTTGTACTTAAGCATGTACCTAGTTTAGAAGCAGTGGTTACCAAGTTCTTTGGTGAAAACAACAGAAATAGTAGCGATTCTTTACGCAACTAGCAGAGAAAGAGTAGACCTACTGTAATAGTATGTATGCATCACTGATGCGTTGGCGGTTGTCCCGGCCGCGCCGGTGAAATATAAGCAGCCCACATTATTCTTGAACCGATTAGTAGGTATATTCTTGTGTTAACTTAATTTACTGATAATAATACTAAGATGTATTTATTACTTACCTTTTTAAAGGCACCCATTATAAGTATTAATGTTTGAGCTTATAATATTATAGAATACAATTTTATTATGACATGAATTCCGTTAATTTGTAAAAATCAGAACATTGTGTGCAGCAACCACACTCAATTACTAGATAATTATGTTTATTTACTTATGTATAAATAATTAAATATGGGCGTTGTGATTTATCTAACATTAAGATGAACAAAACTACCTACTTGTGTTGTATGATAATGATATTTATTAGCACAGAATGTAGACTAAGGGCATTTCAATATCCATAAGATAAGATTTGTGTACTTATTGATAACAAATAACTATAATTTAATGCGAGTAGGTACCTATATGGTGTGACGGTACTTAGTATGTTTTGCGTACATAAAAGATAATAAATCGAAATCAGAGTACATATAAACGTGTTTGTGTATGATAATGAAGCAGATGTCTATTATCATTATCATAATAAAATATTGAAGATGTATGATATCTACTGTGTTCGTGTATGCTTAAAACCAGTTATGTTTGGAGGGCCACTGGCACCGACACATTTGGATGTATGAATTATAATAGTCATAGCTGCTTAAATTTTCATTACACTAATAATCACAAACATGAAATCATTTTAGGCATCATATCTTACATGCTTAAATTATCATAAATTCCACTAGTATATATACTTCTCTCTTAAAATGAGAATGAAATAAGGTAAACAAGACAATACTTTAAACAGGTAGTAACTCTCAATGATAAGGTTTATTATAAAACTGGCAATACTCGTTGTCAGTATGTACTCTGTTACAATATATAAATATAGGCCCACTAATTACCATCGCGCCAAATGTTTGCAGATAGTAGTCGGTTCGTTTTCCGAATGGAAATCATCAACATTCCTCGCATTTTTAGTCACAGTGAACACGCGCACGCAACGTTCCAAATTGTATGTATCCTTCCATGCGACATTATTGCGATCAGGCACTCACCGGCTTGACATGTCGATTCAGGGGACCTTCAGTCATTTTCCAAGGTGTGATAATACCGCCGCGCTTCGTGCGGTGACGGCTGACATCTGTAACAGGCCATTGAGGTCATGTTATTGCTGACTTTGCTTAGATTGTGTAGAAATTCAACACAGAAACACTCGGCCTCACTTGTGCTGTATGTGTCGCAAGCAAAGATGCATGAAGGCAGCTCTTGATTTTCGGCAACAAGTCAAACGCGCAGCATTTCTGACAAGGAGTCGTCGGCGAGCCTTGTTTATCACTGAAGGAGATGAGAGGTGGAGGGTGGGCGGCGCGGCAGCAGTGATGTCAGTGAAGGAATGACGTGTGATAGTCTTTCCGCCTCACAATAAGTGCCTGACGTATGCGCATTCACGTTCCATTTTACCAGCAACATCTATACAAATAACTTATAAGCCTAACATCATTTATACAAGTAGATGAAGTATGATAACCAAAAATATATTTTAAATAATCGTGGTATCGAGATAAAATTATTAAAACTCAATTATGATTAGGTAGTAATCATGAGTTTTATATTATAATACTTGATTTCTACTAGTAGTAACTAATAAATATCATAAATATGTACGTATCCAACTGTCACGAAAAATATTTCGTAAGAATATTATCATTAGTTATTAATTAAAGTAAGTTCCTAGCTAATTGTTGTGTAAATCGACGAATTGATAAATTTTCTAGCAATATCAGCATATAATAAATATTGCTCCAAATAATGCGTAGGAGCTACAAGTGTCTAAAACAGAATTATAGGTAAACTGCGAATTAGATTACTGTTCTGAGTTCTGTGGAGACTGCGTGACTAGCTAGCTACCACCTTCCTGCTTAAGTCTAACTTAACTGCCAAACGACTCGTCGTGTCTGGCTGGGGGCTTGGGAGCCAGTTCTTTCTTTCTCTCTCTTCTTTCTAGGTCGGCAACGCATCGTCATCTCGTTTGTTGACTAGTTACATGAAAAACCTATTCACTGCTAGCTAGTCCCTAATATTGGCTTCGATTGGATTCTTAACGATCAACATGTTTCTAATTTCGTGCACTAGGTACCTAATTAACTTCGTGCGGCACTTTTTAACTTAGCTATCCTAGGCACGTGCCTAGTTTGCCTTAAGGATAATCCGCCACTGGGTAATAAAATCAATTAAGTATTCATACAAATTATGCTACGAACAATTTTAACGCTAGCAACGCAAGTAATGAAATACACTGGACAGTAGCAGCATTAGCAGCATAATTAGGCCTCATCATCGTTTTACCGATTCCAAATCATTAATCATCAAGGGCAACATCGTTAACTATCACATCGCCTGTTCGTATGCAGTTTTTCCGTACAATGTAGCATAGCATACTATAATAATAAAAAAAATATCTACTAAATTAAATTAAACATGTAATTATTATTGATTTTAAAATGAACTTGGCGGTTACGCTTTACGTGCGTCCTTAAAGTTATATAGAATTTAGATTATACAGTGCAGTAACCAAAGTACATTTTTGCAAGCTGAAAGCAGTAACGGTTCACTAGGTACAACAAGTAACGGCAGTAGGTAATTTTATAAACTAACATTACAGTAAAAAATAATGATTAAGACTGCGTTTCATACTATTAAAATTTTATGTTGTTAATATCCCGTTGAAAGTTTTAATTTTTAATTCTCATGCTTCGTGTCCATCAGTTAATTTTCAAAGAATGGATGCAGTGCCGGCGTTAGAGGGGCGCGATGGGGCGACGGCCTAGGGCGCCAAATTTGGGAGGGCGCCAAAATTAGGGGAAGGGCAAAAAAAAGGAAAATTCCTAACATACCTATTCACTCGATTATGATTTCTTTAAGTGGGCGCCACAATATTCTTGCCCGGGGTGTCAGTGGCTCCAACGCCGGCACTGAATGGATGGATGGTATTATATTATAATACATTGATTAAATTTAAAACAATTTTTTTTGACTTGATTGTCTAGTGCTCATCTAAACGAACAAAGTAGGTACTTATAGGGACCTAATTTACCAGGCGGGTTTAGACCGTGCGTCGCGGCGTCGTGCTTCCATCTCTACGATAGTAATAAGATATACATTCTGATATTATCTTTGAGGTAATACAGACGTAGGTAGGTACCTAATTAGTTGCTCCTAGTATGAGGTCTAGAATGAATCGCATTTAGTCCACCACGCGGCTCCAAGGAGGTTAATGGAGAACGAAAACTTTCAGCATCAACAAGATGTCATAGTTATGCATTAATAATCCTAATAGTTAATCGAGAAATACAAATAATTATTTCAATGAATATGTTTCTCTCATTCTGTTTTATTTGTTTCAGTTTCACGCAATGTTTTTGTTTGTAAATATTTTTTATCATCAGTGAAGACCGAAGTTATTAGGATTTATTGTATTGGAGCTGTATCCAAGAACCGTATCGTAAGAAAGCTTAGTTCTGAAGCTTCACATATAGATAAAAAATAAACGCTTACTCATATCCCCGCAGTAGGTTTTACCTGTGTCGCAGGTGGCATGGACTACACATATATTATAACACATCACAATAACACCCATGACCTGGGTACAAAATTTATCTGTCGCATAAATATCTGCCCGGCCGGGAATCAAATCCGAACCCTTCGCTTCGCAGGCAGAGTCGCTACCAACTAGGCTACAGGGTCGTCAAAGATGATGTTATCAATGTTATTATTTTATTAAGTCATTACATTAATAATACTACTACTGGCATTATTATTTATTTTTCCGTGAAGCCTCCCTGGCTAGCAAGAGCTACCATCGTCCGAGTCAGCCGCCTGGCCTCTTCGTGTTCCGGCTTGAGAGTTGAGAGCCAGTTCTTTCATTCGTTCATGTTGTCTCGCCTTTCTTGGTCGGCAATGCATCGGTATGCTTTTTGTGTTGCTGATGTCCATGGGCGACGATGTCCACTTATTCGAGGTGATCTTAGCTTTGTCTTAGCGCTGAATTCAGTCATCTGTATGCTGTCTGTATGGATATTCCTCGAATTTAGAAATCAAGGATTTTATATTACAGAAATTCAATTTCATTAAGTTTTGTAGCCTTCTTAATATTTTCAAAGGATATAAAAAAAAACTCACTGATTTCGTAACTTCGTTATTTATTTCATGAAAAATGATTGCAATACAAGGGGTTGATAGATGTACATGCCAATAAACCATTTCCATACAATGAAATTTAATTTAGCGTCATGAATTACCTATTTTAATACCATTCCACAGAATGAAGGAAAATATAATAATATTATGAATGAAAATGAAGAAAGTAATGATTAAAATAGATATAAATATAAAATTAAATGAAAGTAATACACCCATCGCGATATCGAATGTCAAATATCGCTTCTCTTCTTTTTTGTCAGCTTTATGTTGCTTTAAATCGTTTCCGCGAAATAAACGCAAAACGTATACACCGATACCGAACGAGTTGGGTCGTTAGTCGAGCGGGGACTTGCTCAGCTCCCTCACTGTGATCGAGGTCCTGTTTTCGTGCAACAAGTTTCATCTTTTCTTCCCATTCTTGTGAGCGGTCTGGCGCCACTTCGCGTAGAAATCTACGAAGTACTCTACCGATATCCCGGCGGCCTGAGCCGCGCCCACGATACTGAAATCCTTGTACTGATCTTCCCCGGTGCCCAGTTCGTTGCCGACCAGCAATATGAGAAGCGGCGCTGTCTTGCCATGAATGGGATTGTCCGAATCGCCATTGCCAGTGTGTATTTGCTTTTCATCGCCCGTGAAGTGGTTACAGAACTCCAGTATTTCTATAAAGTTGTGGACATTCGGAGGTGCCTTGCGGGGATGCTTTATGAGGGGCAGAGGTCTCGTCTGGCCGGGCCGTTGGGTCTTGAGGAACCGTGACCCGCTCTTGAGCTCGGCCTCGAGCCAGCGAATAGCATCCCGAGCTGAACTTCGCTCGCATTTCAAGTTATCCAGTTCCTGTAACACTGTAATATGATACCGATGTTAGTTAAGTTTTTTACGGTTATGAAAATCTAAATTTTACCAAAAAAACAACCGACTGCAAAGAAGTCTTCGAAATAATACCACAAAAATTTTCTATAAACATAAATATGCGGGATATTTATCATCGGAACTGAATTTTGATAAATATGATTTAGAATTTTCCTTTACCTGAGGTAACAAACATTAGAAAAAAATACAACCGAACTGGGAACCTCCTTTTTAAATTAATTAAAAATGAATTAAACACTTCAACATACCCACAGTAGGAATAAGGAATACAAAGTTGGTAGCGCGCATCAGCTGTTTGATTCTCCGCAAGAACTTGTTGAGTACCGCTGCGTCCAACACGAGTAGAGTGGGCTCGGGACGCTGGCCACTGCGCTCCAGCTCTCGGACCTGCGACGCTAGCCACAGTCGACCCATTCTTTGGGGCAAACCCACATTTTCACCCTCCGGGACTTCCTGAAATGCAAACGTTTATTGACGTGATAACGTCTATTAAAACGATGCCGGCCGCATGCATGAAAAATCATGACTCATCTGTCACGTTACGCGAGCGAGCGAACAATGGAGAAAGCGCCATCTATGAACAAAACTATATACACAAATGAGTCAGAAAGGAACTTGCTGAAAAAATTGTTTAGTTCAGGAGTTCTATATGGCGTTGTAGTATAAAGATAAAAGTTTCTATAAGTTACATATAAGTCAATTTCCAGAGATAATATTATATTCGAGCACTACTTCATCAATGTTTTGTCATGACGTTGTCACGTTAAACTACCGTCCGTAAACCGACTTTACAGACAATCATTTTTTCTAGCATTTACATACACTTTCATACGCATATTACATATCGACGCTTGAAAGGTAACATTGACTAAGCGACATTGAGCTAACTTTACAGGAGAGCAGTTTAAAGTTGGAATTTTTAGAAAATTTTTTGTACATGCTACAATATAGATGATAAAATAAGGATTCCAAAACAGTAAGAATAACATCGGTAGCAGTAAAATTGCTCTCTTAGACAATGTTTCCTTTCAAGCATCGTTATCAGTGGTGACTTTTGCACGTCTCATAAAACTGGCCATACACAATCAAGTGTACTTGTCATGTTTGCAGTTTGGCATCCAGTTTGCCTGAGATAGCTATATAGCCAGATAGCTATACCGTGGCCATACACCGTCAAGTTTACTGGATACCGCGTCAAGTCCGCGGCAAACTTGACAAGTATACTTGATCGTGAATGGCCAGTATAACGCGGATCGCGCGTTTGACGTAGTTCTCTACTGTCAACATGTCAAGGTCAAGCAATTTTTTTTTGCATCAGATATTGTACATCCTTAATAATTATGTTAGTAACTGTTTGCATTATAGCATTGCATTGAAGCCTCATTGAATAGTAACTTTGCTTCAAAAAAAGAAAAGCATACCTGAGAATTTTCCATGTTTCAGCATGATGAATGATGGCGTGATCCCTCTTGTTCTGAGAATGGACTCAGCAGAGGGACAATTATGAATTGTGATGATGGATTTATTGGTATATTATTCAGCATAAAAATATGTTTAGATTTAAAAATCTTTCAGAAAGTAAATAAAAGCTCAACTTGTTAATTGTAGCCATATTGCTCTGTTTTGTAATGTTATCTAGAGTCATTAAATGACAAATTTTGTTAGCAAATATTTACTTTAGAAGGAACAAAACTTAGATGATTTGTATTTTAAGCCAAACTAGGTTAAATTAAAGCTTGAAATAAAATTAAAGTTAGTTACCTGATTTTTCGAATTGTGCCATTCCCTACATTTCTTGCTATTTATTTTAACTGTTAATTTTGGAGGAATAACTTTTTTTACATAGAACACCTTTAAGTATTTGTTGTAACGAATGCGAGGCACAATCTTAGCTATCTGATTACCAAAATCAATGAAATTTAGAATCCTTATAACATTTTCCTCATAAACTGAAGGATTGTATTTTTCCAAAATCTTCCACTCGGCAGCATCTTTATCGAATTTCCCAATACTAGTGCCACGTAAAGCAATGTCTTCTGGTAAAGGAATTATTTTATATTCAAGCTTAAACTTTTTAGCGACAGCTTTTGCAGTATCAAATATTTTGCATTCATCTTCATTCAGTGTTTCCTGAGAACCAGAGTTAAAGTAAAAGATGAAAATATTCAGTAAATCAACAACACATTGAAACAATGAATCTCCACTTTCTCCACAGGACAAAATCAAATCTTTTTCAGTAAGGATCCAATCTTCAAGTAACTTTATACTAGGTAATATGTTATCTCCGAGTAAAAACTCTTGCAAGCCTTGAATATTTAAATGTCCACCATTGTCAGTTTCTGATTTTTCTTTGTTCATGTTAATATCATTATTGGAAGTCTTTACTTCAGTTTGATTTGAAATGCTATTATTTTTTGTTGGTGTTTCAATTCTATCAGAATCTTCTCCATTTACTTTCTCAGTAAATTCTTCTTCATTATCTGAAGCATCATAAAAGGAGTCTTCACTTTTAGAATTCTCATTCTCAGATTCACAGCTAGAATCAGACAATTCATCATCTGAGCAGGATTTCTCTGAATCATTGTCAAAGATGTCTATATCATCATCACTTAAATCTGAACTTCCAGATGAAGCAGCACGCCGCCTTCGACGTCTTTTGGGTACCATCTTTTTATTATTGCCCTTTGAGTCAACATTAGATCCAATTTTAGTCTTTACATCACCATTAATTGTTATTTTAGTCTTTGAGCCACCATTGGGTCCAATTTTTGTATCCCCATTTTGTTTAATTAAAACTTCAACATGATTATCATTTCCATTAGTCAATATTGTTTTTGATGGATTTGTTTCTTCTAAAATTTCAGTTTGACTTTTCTCTTTTTCAAGTGGGACAAGTGGAACAGTCCGAAATTTTGGTATAAACTTTGATGCTGGACTTTTGAGTCCCAGCGATCCTAACTGTTTCAGCAGTTTTTGGAGTAATTGAGATAGTAAAGCAAGTGTGAATGCTTTGCAAGCAAAAGCTTTTTGATTATCTGTTTCATTCATTTTAGCTACAGTGAACAGACATATTTGAACCATATTGTGAATGATATTAAAATTCAAATAAGATGGATTGACACTTTCCTCTTCCAACGCTTGAACAAAGTCATTATAATTTGAATTAATATCTGGGAGTGGCATTTTAGTAAAATCCAAAGCCAGTTTTAGCTGTTGTGCAACAGTATTACAAGTTTTCGTAATATTTATGTCATCCTTTCCCAGATACCATGTTTCAATCAGTGACAAAAAATTTGCAACAGTATTTTGAATATGTTCCGCTTGCGTTATTGTTTCTGATGTAGTTAACACATCACACAATTGTTTGTTTTTCTCAAATATCTTTGTTAAATTTCCCAAGCCTCCGTCAAATGGTATCAAACAGCTTAAGCAGTGAATATAATAGCATACTGAATCTAAATTGTAATTTTTTTCAACAAATAGATTTCCCAGTTGATTAAATGGCATTCCAGAGGTCAAGTCGATTTGTGCAGCTTGCAGGTAGTAGCGAGCAGCTATAGAAGGCTCGAAATCATTAAAGAACTCTGTTTGATAGCGGCAAAGGTCTCCAAGATATATGAGACATGAGTAAATTGCTGCACGACCAACTTGGCACTCTTCTTCAGTGAATCTTGTGTTCAGGGAACCATCCATATCATTCTGCAAATCCAGGTAATCTAACTCCTTTAGTTGAATGTTCATCTCAGACTGTATTCTGGTTATGATGTGCTGAAATTGGCCTATCCCAGACACTATGTGTGTAAACAAGTAACTGTCATGTTTACTATCTGTCTCTCTCATTCTCTTTGCAGCAGAAACAGGTTCATAGTAAGCTTTTCGCCACAGAAGCTCGAGTGATTTCTTACCATAATTCAAGGGGTCTAAAAAGAATAATTTTTCACAATTATCCTTTAATTTCTGACGCTGAACTTCATTGCTGGCTGTGAAGAGATCGGCAATGGCATTACTACCTTCCGCAGACACATCTCCAAGGCGTCGAGAGACATCGCTTACGTAGCTGAAATTAAAATTCAAATTGGTAATGATTATGAATCGTTATCTTCTGGAATATTATGACGTGATAACCTATTTGATACATCACTGACAGGTCTATTTACTGTGGTTTCTACTATATTATTTAGGAAGGTACTTACCGATAAACTTTCTTGGCCCGATCAATACGGTCAGAATTATTGGACTCTATAAGCTCTAGTGATTCGTTTTTCATTTTCAAGTCATTTTAGATAAATCTAAATACTATTCTTTCTTTTGTCTCGTCAAGTCAAGTCAAGAGACATAACACTTCAACTTCACTCACAGTCCTCACAGACAGATGCAAAGAGTAGGGATGCACGATATACATCGAAGTTCGATGTAACACTCGATGTAAAGTATGGAAACATCGATTTAATCCGATGTTTTTTTAATACGTCAATATCGAGTAAGCTTCAATGTTTTTTATTCGATGCATCGAAGAGGCAATTAGGCCATTATGCTAATGTTGAAACGCGTTTCTTTAGTTTTTAGTCATCAAATTCACTGCCGATGACCTTTTTTTTAGTCCCAACGCTACTAAAAATAAAAACAAACGATGTATGAAAACATCGATGCTACTATGCGATGCATTGCATCGAAAAAAACATCGATTTTTTTTTCAATGTGCATCCCTAGCACAGAGTACATAAACAACATAGAACACTACGTTTTTTTATTGGACAGATAAGATAGAGCAGTTGAGCAGACAGATACACAATCATTTCCACAGAGTATATACTACATATTTATAGTCTTATCTATGGATATATTAATCTGATCACTGACTTTCTGGAGGTACTGACGTCGGATGACGTCATATCAGAAGGACCATTTTTGTATTGTGTCCATGTTAGCTATAGTCCCAGAATATATCACTCGATTGTGATTTTTTATAATGATATAAAACGTCTAAGATGAATAATATACATGATAATTATAATAAAGATGTAACATAATTGTGTACCTTAATTTTCAATTTACTCTTAATGCAATTCTAATAAAAAATATTCTTTCAATATCATAATTTTTACCACCAGAAAAATTACCAATAGTAAACATTTTGAAGAACCATATCAAAATAGGACACAATTTTTCTAACCGTCACCCTACAATTGTGAAGGACAACCTCAAACCGGCCTGTGTCGAATAGTCCTTCTAATATGACCTCATCGGACATCAGGTACCTCTATAGTGATCCAGATAGATTAATATATCCATGGTGTAAGTCTATTTTTTTAAATGAATGTGTACCGACCCTACATTTGTACATTGTAGATGAGTAAAACGCCTTATTCACGGTCCATCCCCGCTGGACGTCTGCTCAAGGCCGCCGCGCTGGATGTAGCATACTCACTATCGTGCACGCATCAACCGTACCCAGTATATAACCCAGTATATAGCCAGTATATAACAAAGTGTATCGGTAAATTTGCCCATTTAATATCGGTATATTTGAACACAAAATCGGTATATATCAAAAAATACACAATATTCAATCAAATTCGTTTATTTGTCAAAAATAAACTTACGGACTAATTTTTGTACATCAAACACACCTAAATAACAAAAAGATAAATATTAAAATCCATTTATTATCAGTAAAATTACAATCCATATCAGTAGAAATACCGAAAAATCGGTAGCTTCGACACCACTAACTGTCCAGCAAGTTTATTCACGATCAAGCATGCACGACGTTCGCGGTGGTGGGGGTGCTTGCTGGATGGAAAACGGGTCGTGCAAGTCCAGCAAAAAGTAAATAAGTGGTAAATAATAATTTTTGACGTACGTCAAGCCTATTCACGGTCGTTTTGCGTCGTGCATCGTGCATGGCCTTGCTTTGACGTACGTCAAGATGGACCGTGAATAAGGCGTTTAACTCTGTTTTGGTTACCATAGTATTAGAGAATAACATTATTGTCGTTTACAAGTAACATCATTGGCAAAATATTGTACTAATGAAAATATTGAAAATATAAGCATGCAAAGAGAAGGAATATAATTGTATTTTTATTGTAATTATCTGAGATCCCTGAGGCTATAGATCCATAATGGGTTTAGTATATCCATGGTTTTACCCATACCTCTGACTAGTCTGTGATTTTACGTAATACACTATCTGTATGGTCTGTGCCACACTGTTGTCAATTGTCATTGTCATACCATGATATGATACATGACATGAAAGATGTTTGACAAATGAGATGACTTGAGAGTTTTCAAATTTCATTCATGAAATCAATAAAATTTTGATTTTAAAAATAAAATTGTGGAGGAAAGTAGAACTTTTTAACGGGTTTTTATTAAAAGTTTCTACATTACCTCACTATATTTCTTTTTTCTATATAATAATTGAAGGTAAGAAACATTACGTCGAAGATTTTTTTTTTGGAAGATTTTATGGAACTATTGTTGTTTTTGTAATATTCAAGAAGGGCTTATAAATGTCTATATGCTTTTAGTTTAAAACTTATTGGATATATTTAGTGTTCTATCATTTATAATATATTTTCAAGCAATGATGTTCCTCTTTTTAATATATAATATCATTGTTTTCAAGGAAGTGAATAAAAGTGGCATGGAAGCAATGGAGAACCAATCTTGTGTGTTCTTGGGGATAAAAGTGAAACCGGGACCTATAGAGCGCTATAAGATCGAGAATTTTACGCTGGACAACACTGTAGATACTCTTAAGAGTGAAGCTGAAAAGAAAGCAAATATACCATCTGCGTCATTAGGTAAACATACATAGTTATTATCTATACTTAAGTAATAAAACTGAAGTCTGTATGTGCTTAACTCAAGAATTGCTTTTGGAAATTGAATAATGTCGAAGTTCTGTTAAGAAGTTGTTCTTGATGCTAATATATCATAGGTGTTAAAAACAGCTCTATTTTTAACACCTATGATACCAATGAAACTTTTGAAAATGTCTGCATTAAAATTACAGAACTCATTCACCATGGAAAAATATTGAAAGACAATGCCACACTCCAAGATAGTGGAGTGAAGAGTGGTGAAATGGTGCATGTGGTGAAGAAAAAAGAACCTGCTCCGGCCTCTCCACCCCTCAGCTTCTCTGAAAATGACTTGCAGCAGCTGAATTCTTCTTTGCGGACCCTGGGTTGCACCCCCAACGCTCCTGGATGGACTAGAGCTATGCAGGTGAATATCTGGGAGCTGGGCTAGTTTTTATCTAAGGCATTTACACACAAAGTTACGAGATAGTATCTCTAAATAATCTTCACTTCTTAAGTATAATAAATATTAAACTATTGAACCATATAAATGTAAAATCAGAATAGATAATAGCAATAATAAATAAAAACATGATATAAAATCAGAAAAGACAGTAAATCTATCAATTGTTAAACAGCAACCAATATAAAAAATATATTTATTTATATAAATATTTATTTATATGTATATGTTAGCCTATTTGGTATTCTATGTATGTAATGGATCTCGTAGCATGAAGAAAATAAATAAATAAATTAATAGTATATTATTGTTTGCATAGCTACTAAACGACGAGACGGCAATGTCAGAGATAATGGATCACGCTCCGTCCCTAGCCGACGACTGTGTGACACTCTCCATCTTGCACGAGGTGGAGCTGCTAGCGGCACTGGGTGCTAACGTGACGACCATGAGGCGCGGGGCTGACGCGCACCCCGACCTCGTGGTGGCGC
Source organism: Thymelicus lineola (assembly GCA_963932265.1). Classification (NCBI taxonomy): domain Eukaryota; kingdom Metazoa; phylum Arthropoda; class Insecta; order Lepidoptera; family Hesperiidae; genus Thymelicus; species Thymelicus lineola. Next base: position 11,312,196 of record OZ010696.1, on the reverse strand, counting down.
TGCGACATCTAATGAGACTCGTGAGGAACAGATCTTCATCTGGATCTAATGATAATGGTGTGTATTGTACGCTTTCTTTCTTGGCCGGCAACGCATCAGTCAAGCCTTTTTTGTTGCTTATGTTCAAGGGTGACGACAGTCACTGATCAGATGGATTGTCAGATAGTTTGTTGATTATTTCAATAAAAAAAATGTGAGCCGTCATGGGGCGGCTGGCAGATGTGATTCATTATTTTATACAACCAATACGCATAAAAGGACAGATTATGACAGGAACTAAATATGGCATGATGAAAAAATACAATATTACGAATTGTCCCCAGAAAATGATGACAGTTTTGTCCTACTGTATGCTACAGCCTATCAAACTAAGTTTATTTATGATTACCCACATTGTGTTAATTTTTTTTTTCATATTGCCCTACCATAATAATATAGTACGGCGAAGCGTCGCCACTCACCGCGCCAAAAATCTTCTCGATGAAACTTTTGGCGATAAGACCATGTGTATACCAACTGTCTTATTCATTAACGCTTAATGTGTTTTATCTTTATCGTTCTTATAAGAGTGAAAGAAATAAAACACTTTATAAGCTTTCTATAACTTTGCTTGTTTTTATGAATATAAGGGCTAACGGTTTCCTTTATTGTAAGATCAATTATGTATGTTATGTTTTAACTATAAATTAACTTTAAGTGATAATACACAACAATGTATAATAGGGAATGAAGAAGTAGAAGAGATGAGTTTCTTTACAGTATTTTTTCTCATCCATGACAAAGCACATTTTCGAAAGACTGGTATCAGTGCCGGATTTATGTTTTTTATGAGTGTAGGCCAATTAATTTTCGCCGCCACATGTACCTTTCTAAAATAATAATTTTCCATTCATAGTAAGGAAGGCACTGAATTAGTCACTAAGAAAGTGCCTAAAAAACAAGAATTACAATTTTTGCGACACTTTTTATAGCAAAATCATCTACCTATAATATATCTTCTTCTGATCCACTTTTTAAAACAGGTGAAAAAACTGATCTTAATAACTATAGACCAGTTTCTGTTTTACCAACCCTTAGTAAGATTTTCGAAAAGATAATATTGAATCAAATGCTAACCCATTTCAACAATAATAAATTATTACATCCTGAGCAATACGGTTTCACTAAAGGCCGTAGTACAACCGATGCCGGGGCTAGGCTATTAAAGCATATATTTGAAGCATGGGAGGCGTCACATAATGCCATAGGAGTATTTTGTGACTTATCTAAGGCATTTGATTGTGTTGAGCACGAAACATTGCTGTTTAAACTTGGCCACTATGGTATAAAAAACAAGGCCCTTAGCTTGATCGCGTCTTATTTGAGTAATAGAATACAAAGAGTTAGCATAAACGATATTAAGTCATCGGGGTCACCGGCTGTGATGGGTGTACCGCAGGGCTCGATCTTGGGTCCGTTTCTTTTTCTGGTATACATTAACGATTTACCACATTATGTAAAGAACCAAGCGGATATTGTACTATTTGCTGATGATACATCACTAATATTTAAATGTGAAAGGAATAAAGTAAATTTCGACGACGTAAATAGTGCTCTTTCGCATGTGTCGCGTTGGTTCACTATCAATAATTTACTATTAAATGCAAAAAAAACGAAATGTATAGAGTTTGTGCTACCTAATGTTAAAAAAAGTCAGCAAATCTCTTAAACTAAATAACGAAACATTGCATATGGAGGAATCGACGGTCTTTTTAGGGGTGACCTTAGATAGTAAACTTCAATGGGGCCCACATATAACAAATCTCGCGACAAAACTCGGTAGGGCTGCTTTTGCTGTTAGGAAAATAAGGCAGTATACAGACGTCGAAACTGCTAGGATAGTCTATTTTGCTTATTTCCACAGTGTTATGTCTTATGCCATCTTGCTGTGGGGCAAAGCAGCCAATATAAAACAAATTTTCATACTCCAGAAACGGGCTGTTAGGGCTATTTATAAACTTAGGTCTCGGGAATCTTTGCGTGAAAAGTTCAAGGAAATAGGTATACTTACAGTAGCTTCCCAGTATATCTTCAACAATGTAGTTTTTATACGGAAGAATATAAACGCGTATAAACAAAATTTTGATATTAATAATCGCCATACGAAAAGAATGCATCAATTAGTTACGCCTTCGTTCCGCCTAAGTAAAGTGCAGCGATCTTTCATAGGGCTTGGTATACATTTCTATAATAAAATCCCAAAATTAATACGTGACTTGCCAATAGAAACTTTCAAAAAACGTGTAAAGACACAATTGTTAGGCAAGGGATATTATAGTGTAGACGAGTATTTAAATGACAAAGACGCATGGAAATGACCAGCTCTGCAACCAGTTCCGCTCAGAATAGTAAATACTTTTGTATTATTATCTTTTTTTGTAATATTTTTTTAAAAGATGTGCTGAGGAGTTTCTTTAGGCTTTTCTTCTCCTCCACGACAAAGCACCTTCCGAAAAGCCAAAAAATGACGTGCATAAGTGTATCAGTGATACCTATATGAATAAAATATTTTGACTTTGACTTTGACTTTGAAATCTGCCGCCCCTACGACGCAGCGCCCCTAGGCCGCGGCCTATACGCCTATTGACAAATCCAAGACTGGCTGGTAGATTAAAAAAATGACGTTATACGACCTTATAAGTGTATCAGTGATAACTTTATGAATAAATGATTTAGAATTTTGATGTTTTTTAACCCCCGACAAAAAAGTGTGTGTGTGTGTGTCTGACTGTGGCACTGTAGCTCCCAAACGGATGAACCGATTTTGAGCTAGTTTTTTTGTTTGAAAGGTGAGTGTTCTTAGCTATGTTTTGTGTTAGTAAAACTGTCGGGGGTTTTTTAAATTTTAATATAAGATTATTGAACTTGGCCATTGTCATCGTTGTACAGCGCCGACGTCGGGCTTCGCGTACTCGCTGGAGGCGCTGTCGGAGGACGAGGACGCGGAGGAGGAGGGCGGCGAGGAGGGGGAGGAGGGGGGCGCGCGCGCCGCCATCACGCAGGAACAACTTGCGGCTGCCTTGCAGGTACTTAACACATTGAAGTATTATTACTAGCCGTATAGAACCGACACCGCGAACACCATGTATGTCCCAATGCATTGGCGCCACGTGACTTCAATCTTCAATGGATTTGTTCGATTTTGAAAGGAGAACGGGGGCTCAATTTTGAAAATCGAACCTCTCGGGCGGGACACACATTTTGTTCGAGATGTCTGTTCTATGACATTATACTTCAATGACTTAACACGATTTTATTAGCTTCACTTTGCACTTGTCATTGAATCTTGGAAGTGTATTTTAACCAAATCCTAATGGTCATATCAAAATGAACTTGAATTGAGACAAGTATTATTTCGCTTCGAATTTTAGGAACCTTATCGCATTAACGCCTCTGCTCAGAGTTATTAACGGTTACTTAAATCGCTTCTTAGTAAAGAATCACCATACAAATTCTGTACTAAGGAGCGATTCAAGTAACCGTTAGTGACTCTGAGTTGGGGCGTTAGTCGCTGATTGATAATAGCAATTTTCTATACAGACTTGAATACCTACTGCTTGCGCCATCTACTTAAATACGTAATTGTATTTGTTTAGCAGAAACAATAATTTTGAGTTAAATTAACGCCCGTTCATTTTTAAATTAGGTCTGGTGTGATCAGGAGCTATTTACTTACTTTCCAGAATTTTAATGATGAATCATGAAACAACTATAAAAGCCCATAACAATTGCAGGCGGCGACGGAAGCGGTGTTCTCCCCGGGGCGCGGCGGACATGAAGGACTGCTGCGGCTGCTGCAGGCGGCGGGGGAGCCCGGGGACTCCGCCCCCGCCACGCCGGCGACCCCCGCCACGCCGGCCACTACCACCTCGCAACCCTCCACAGGTATATATACACCACCACCATTTTCTATATGCTATATTCCATATTTTAAGACGATTTGGTAAACAATGTTACAGTGCCTTTTTATCGTAATTTCTAATTTAAAAATAAGGCTGACACAAAGAAAATAATTTTAAGACCAATAATAATTTAATGTCAAAACCAAATAATGGTCGTAGCACACATATCAACTCGTAAACGTATCAACTCTTGCATGTCAGTATTCTTTGTATGAAACTCCCTACTGTAAAGCACACTTATCGGATTCGTAACGTAATCGCCTCGCCTCGAGACAAGCTCACGAACCGCGGTACGGTGCGTGGACGACTTGCCGTACCCGCGCTTACGTCTCACCGTACGCTATCCTTCGACTTTCCGTTTCCTCGTGCGCGCGCCGCGCCACGGCTACCGTTGCTTCGGCGAACTGCTGTCATTCATTCCGTCAACCAGCGGCCGGCGAGCCGTAAGCGCGGCGTCGCCTAGCCGTAGCCGAGTCGACTCGGAGCTGCTAGTCGGTTGGTAACGCGCTTACGTTAGGTTGACGGCGAGGCGATCCGGTGACGATCCCTTTCCGAGTTGATATGTGTGCTACGACCATAAGTAGGAGATGTTTTAATAATACATACTTATCAAATATCACTGAACAGACTTTAGACCAGTGGTTCATAACCTTTATGGGATGAGAAACCATGTGACAAAAATTATCCATCAACCAACTATATCTCGTTCTTTAATATCAATATGTACACATTTAATATTTATTTTGTTGGAAGCCGATTTTTTATTTTTTAAGTGTTTGTTATTTAATATTTTTCGGAATGCTTCACGGACCACTTTGTACGGTTCCAGGACCCACGGACTATAGTTTAAGAAACACTGTTTTAGACCATTGAAGAATAATGTCATAGAACAGACATCTCGAACAAAATGTGTGTCCCGCCCGGGAGGTTCCATTTTCAAAATTGAGCCCCGGTTCTCCTTTCAAAATCGAACGAATCCATTGGAGATTGAAGCCACGTGGTGCCAATGCATTGAGACATACATGATGTTCGGGGTGTCGGTTCTATACGCTAGTAGAATAGAATAGAATAGAATACTCTTTATTGTATACACCAAATAGTAGTAACCTACATTAGAACATAATATAAATAGCATGTAGTACAAAAGGCGGTCTTATCGCTATAGAGCGATCTCTTCCAGACAACCTTTGGGCAGAGGACAAAGACATAGGTGTGAAAAGGGCACAGACAATATAATAAATAAGATAAACTACTTAAATAAGAATTACATAATACTTCAATGTTTTAGACTGGCTGTGTTTTAATATTCCAGGAACCCCTCGAGCTATAATCACAGCGGAGATGTTCAGTGAGGCGATCACGGATGCGCTCAACAGGACTGTGGCGGGGGGCGCGGGGGGTGCAGGGGGCGCGGAGGGTGCGGGAAGCGCTGGGGGTGCCGTGCAGGGCGCGGACGGCGCCTCCACCAGCGCCGGCACGCCCATGGATCAGAGCACTACAAGTATGGCCACTTCCTTATTGGACAATGACAACAACAACTTAAGGTCGCTGCATACGTAACGTAGACGGAGCATAAATATACGTGCATGCCCCGTTCTCATCCCGTCCGGGGTAAAAACGGTTACGTATGCATCGACCTTTATACAGTGGAACTTCGATTATCCTGCCCTCAGTTATATGGATTCGCGATTTTCCTGACTACCAACCCTGATCAAATAAGTCACGTCAAGTGACAATTACCAAATATTTAAACGGCTTTTGTAAAGGTGCATTTCACCGAGAAGAAAAAACTCCTAGTCAGCTTTCAAACTTAATACTTGCATATTACGTAGATAATACACAATAGTAAACTTATAATCTATGTGGGACTGGATGGGCCACCATTATATCCATTGTCATTGAGTCATACCTTCTTGGCTACCTACTTTTACATATAACATATGTAAGGGAACATACCAAAACCACGTGACTCATTTAGGGGGGGGGGGGGAGGGGGATCTTCAAAACACCACGCTTGGTCACAGAGGAAAACCCCACCCCCGGTTTTAGGTTTTCGTCACGTAGTCAATATTCTCTAGGAAAATTTCGTGCCTTTTCGAGTTCACAGATGAGAACTGAAAAATGCAAAAATAATATTGAAAACCGTATTTATGAATCACCACGTGAAAACAAGGGGGGAGGGGGTCTTCTCATATACTACGGATGGTCACGAAGGGGAGGAGGGGGTAAACAGTTGGAAAAAATGGCTCACGTGGTTTTGGTATGTTCCCTAATCTGATTTCCATCGTCAGCATCGTCGACCACCACGAGCCCAAGCGCCGGCAGCTCGGGGCTGGGGGCTCTGCCCGGGGGGTCGTCGGGCTCCGGGCCCCCCGGTCGCGCCCGGGGAGAGTTCGAGCCCCAACTGCACCGGATGCATGAGCTGGGGCTCCTGGATGACGCCATCAATGTACGAGCGCTAATCATTTGCTCAGGTTCGTGTCTTGCTTAACATATAATATAATAGTGAGAAAGTAAGAAATACCATAATATAATGATTATGGCATTTCTCCCATTTCTGGGGTAGTACACTACAGAGAATTTGATCAAATTAAATCAAATGTTTTTATTCAAAATTGGTTTGGTTTACAATCACTTTTTGGAAGTCATGCAAGCTACGAGAATGCTTCAGAGGCCCTACTGTGAGAAGGGCCCGGGAGAAGGAGCAGCAAGAAACTACCGGGGTGTATTTTTCCTACTCACAATTACAGATAGCACTTATTACCTACTACAATCTATATTTATAAAAGTCATGTCTTGTCTAAGCAAGATCAAATATTATTATTATAATTGTCACTAAAGCATATATTAATTCGTAAACTTCTTATCGTTTGCACCTCTACCTACGCATTTCTTGAACGTCTGTGTCCTCTACCCTTAGGTTGTCTGGTAGAAATCGCTATTACAGCGATAAGACCGCCTATTGTGTCTAATAATACTAAAATTAAAATTGTAATATTTTATGTACTTCTAGTGTGCACAATAAATAATATTGTATTGTAAAGCGTAACCCACTTACAAAGGGTCCCACCCTTTTTATCAATCACGAGTAACCGCCCTCGCTTTGCTTCGGTTTTCTTTATTTTTTACACCTTGGGTTACATTATTGGAGTTTTATTAAGGATCCCTAATTTTTTTTGAAAATATAATATAGCCTATGTTACTCGGGGATAGTGTAGCTTTCTAACAGTGTAAGAATTTTTCAAATCGGTTCAGTAGTTTCGGAGCCTATTCAATGCAAACAATCAAATCTTTCCTCTTTATTATTAGTATAGATATAGATTAACTTATATTAGTTGTTACAGTGCACATTTTAACACTTTTGTGTTATTTATTGCAAGTTATCAAAATTATTTATTTATTGACCTTGTTGTAGGTGACGTCAATGCAGCAATTAATTTGGTGTTTAGCGGGGTCATAGGAGAGGAAATGTCGAATTAAATTAATTATAAACTCATCCAATTGGATTGTTTAATCTCTTCACCAAGTAGAGAAACTATTGCATATACTGAGACTCTGTAGTATTTTTATAAATACATAGTTGTAAACAGAAAGATCAATGAATTAAATTATTGAATCTGGATGGTTGTTTTATTCATATTCATATTAATTTATGTCTCGACTATTAGAAGAATCTGTGAATTTATGCTTTTTTGAAATGTTTTACATTTATTGACTAGATTCAGATAAACTTTCTTCTTTTTATTGTTATCTTGCTGACAATCTTCATACAAGTTAGTAAATGCCTGGATACATTCAGAAAAAAAATACAAACAAATCTACATAAAAATAAACAAGATTGCGAGAGTACGTTAATATACATTATTTAAAACATTACAAGGGGCCAACGACGGAGTGCGTCATTAGGCAGGCCCAAGACGGACGTGGCGCGTCACCAACCTTTCATTGGATTTAATGTATGGGGCCAGTGCTGGCATTAGAGCCACTGACGCCCGAGGCAAGAATATTGTGGCGCTCACATTTGAAAATCAGAATCGAGTTTTTTTTGCTCGACAAAATTTTTGCTGAACCAATGAGAACACGAAATAACAATTAATTAATAATTTTGTTTGTAATAAGAATTTTGTTTTCCTTTTTTTTGCTCCTCGCCCCAAATGTAGCTCACTAGGCCGTCGCCCAACCTTGCCCCCCCCCCCCAATGCCGGCTCTGTATGGGGTCTCACAAGGTGTTCATGAAAACGAAGGTGGCAATGAACCGGTTAACTGGTGGGGATTTCAGGAATAATCCATGTCAACGTATATACGATAGTGTCGGCAGTTTTGCAAAGACAAATTCAATGAAAAAATACAAAATAAAACCCAATAATTCCCTGTTCACAGTTTTATTATAAGTAAAATATACACAAGTAATTTATTAGTTAATACTAGAATATCACTGGATTAAGAATATTAATAATTTAACCAAGAAAAACATAGTAATCTTGGAATACTATTCATTAAATACTAAGAAATTGACGAAAATTACACAACATTATCATGTCCTTATTTACAATTCTAAACTATTGTGTCTGAACTATGATAAAATGTGCATGAAAAAGAGCACAATATTAAAAAAATATTTTTTGTACAATAAAGCGAAGTTCCTTATCACATAAAATGCTCAAATAATTACCAATTGAGTAAATAAAAGAACTTGGTGTAATACAAATTACAAACACATTTTCTAGTCATTTCAAATTGAATATTCAGAACACCAAATGGTAACTGCAAATATTTGGATGAGTTTTCCTGACCCACATCTCTAATACTACATAACTATGTATAACATAAACTTGCAAATAGTTGTATATAAAAATAATATTATTGTACAAAGTAAAAGCTAAGCAAAACAAAGGTAAATTTTTAAACAAAAGTCAGTAGCGCCTGCTTATAAAAAATAGTGATAATATTGCGAAAACAATTATATTATTATTATTTGCTAAGAGATCTATAAAATAATTACTAATGTCACTACCGAATAATTTCTATCACATTTATTTTAGAATATTTCATTCTTTAATTGTTAACTGTAGTCAAATAGTCCCTTTCAGCCGATCCAATTAACAGGGAAGATTTAATATTTTACTTTGTAGTTTTTCCTATCTTTATAGACCTTTTTGAATGTGCTGTCCCCTTTTGCGCGGCACTGTTCCCGTTTTCGCATTCGGCGAAAATACCAACTGGAGTTGTTAGGGCTGGTTTCTGAAAACTGTTCATTATATTTCTTCCTGGCCTCTGTACGAAACACTGCTCTTTTTTCGAACCAATTAGCTTGCTCTGTGTTGTCAGTTTTTTTTTCGTAATTTTCCGTGTTGATTTTAAATTTTTCAGGCTTATCCCTATTATCTTTAAAACTACTTGAAACTCTGTCAGGATCATCTGCATTGTTAAATGAGAAACTATCAATACTTATACGATTTTTTTCAGGATAATTCAAAACAAAATCTTCAGGAATTTCAACAGCTTCATATTTTTCTTCAAATTCACCTCTCTTTTTATCGTGTTTAATTTTTCTTTTTTGCTTTTTATTTGAAGTAGTGTATTTATTCTTTCCTTGTTTTTCTTGCTTAAGCTTATTAACTACATATCTGTTATCTTTTATAATGTCTTCTTCACTCGCAAAATTTTCAAGGACTCTATTTTCATTGCTATAATTTTTCCAGGAATGTGAACTGTGCTTGTCATCACGTTTTTCATTTTTTCCTTTATTTTTATTTTCTTGTGCATGCTTTGACCACCTATCGTCATCAGTTGAATAGCGTTCATCATTAGGAAATTTGGGTTTTTCTTTTGTGAAGTCAGATTTTTGCTGAATTTTATTGTTAGTTTTTTCTTTGGGTTCTGAAAAAGATTTGTCATAGTCAGTTCGATAACGCTCTTCATTACGACGGTATTTTGGTTTCACTTCAGTCCAACTATCACCAATTGCATCTTGCTTGCGATTGTTATCTTGTGTTGATTCTATAAAATCAATTATAAAACGGTCATCATCATTTCCAGATTTGGGTTGTTGGTTTTGGTTTGACTGTACATTGTTAGTAATGTCTTGTATGATAGGATTAACATAATTAATGTTATGCTTGGAATTTATCCAATCATTATCTTGATTTTTGGCGTATCTTTCATCATCACGCTTAAACCTGGTATTTTGTTCACTTTGTAGTGAATCAGCATATGTTACTTTTTTTTGCACATAATTTGTATTCTGGGTTTCAGAGGGAGCGAAGTTATCTAATGTTTCTCCTCTATGATCCGTACTGACATAATTTATTGAGCCCATATCATTATTTTGAGCAACTGGTTCTTTCTGCTGTTCCTTAGCAGATTTTAATTCTTTCTTATATTTTTTTACTAACTCTTCCTCAATCTTCATCCTGCGAGATATTTCATCATCCAACCAACTTTTATTTTGAAGATAAACAGTTTTAAGTTTGTCAATGTCTGCTACGAACTCTTTTTCATATTTCGGTTTTACCAGATGTTCCATTAAGTTGTCAACATTCTTGTAACTTTCATCAACACATTTAGCGGCTTTCCTGGGATTATTGGCATTTAAAGACTCTTCAAAAACTCTCCTACATTTATTATGTTTAGTTTGGATTTTATGTTGCTGTACTTGATTGTTGTTATGAAACATAAACTCTTTTAGCTTGCTACGCAAATACGCGTTCTCTTCTTGTAATTTATATAAATTGGACAATATCTTATTTACTGAAGATGTTGTTTGTATTGTACAGTCATTTTTAGCTCCCCACATGTGCCCTATAGCTACGCCTGCGGCTGTTATGACGCTCCCGAGTACAATAATGTTCAATACAGTGCTTAGACGTTTATTTCTTCGGTGGACATAAGTTTTATGTTTAGCATGAGAATTGCCCAAAAAGTATTCACTTGGTATTTGTTCCTGGCCATCATTATCAATATCCGGCATATGAGGAGTTACGGGAATATATTCGGGGATTTGTTTTTCTGCTTGGATGTTTTCTTTTAAGTGACATTTTTCAAAAACAGTATGTTCAGGAGGTGGTGTGGATGGTGTGTCATGATCACTGTCGCTGATGATGGATATTCCATCTGTATCTTCATCTTTTTCATGATGCTGAGCTCCATGTCTGTAAGAGATTAGTAATATTTTAGATTTTATTTAGGTTGTCATACATAACTATAAATTAACAATAAACTTTAAAGTAAAATATATGGCTTCAACCCATTAATGGCCCACTACTGAGCATGGGTCTCTCCTCATCAGGAGGCCTAGAGTATACTCCACCACACTGCTCCAGTGCGGATTGGTGAAGGGGTTAGTGGCCAATCCGAGTGTTGGAGGTTTTCAAACCGCCCGAGGGCCTCCGACATGGCGTAACAACTGTTATCTTATGATAACAACCGGGACCGACGGCGTTACGTGCCCTCCGAAGCACGGAAACGCTCAAGAATTTTTTGCCACTAGCGGTCAACCATCCTACTACCAAGGATCGATGCAAGCTGCCAGGCTATGAGCGCTTCAGAGAGAGGCAAAAACCATACTCAACGAACTAGAAATTACACAAAGGGCCGTTCTTCAAGTGATGGGAATGTCTCTTTGCCAAAGAAACAGAAAATTAATTCCCTTATTGCCAAACAACCTTTCAATTTAATAAACTATGTTTTCTATTACACTTAAGTGTTATGATCATTAAAATTAAAATATATAAAAACTGGTTATGTTATTAAAACATTAAAATGTATTTTATTCAACAATCTTGACTTTAAAAAATGTACCTAACGATTTACTAATGTACCTAATTAACATTGGAGATAACAAATCAAACAAGCGCTGTAACAATCTTATCAACCAGTAATAGAAACTAATGTTTACAACTTGCTGTAGTGATAAAAACAGTTACATTATAGAATTATTTATTTTATGGCGCGAGGAATAAATATTATGTATTTAAATGTCATTTGATCATTAAGTATATTTTTTATTTATTTACAGCTTTAGCATTTCTGAGATATAACAAACTTAACATATTTTATTTAGTTGCAAATCTATCATCCAGTAAAAAATATGTGAGTTTGATAGTTTTAGGAAGCTAATAGCATATATAATAAATATAATGTAACATGGATTACAAGATTATCAATGCAAAATATTGTATCAAACATAGTAATAAACCCATTGAAGTTCCATAACAGAAGCCAAAGAAAACTTTCATAAAAACAAAAAACAATTATTTTTTTGATATCCCTACCTGCTCAATAACATTAGACATCTAAAAATAAACAACTCTTACAACATTTTTATTTCAGTGATGTAAGAACCTGAGTGATGATAACATGCTAAGTTCTTATCTATAAGATCTGCGTAGTTAATAGAACAAGGCCATCATTATACTTTAAGAAATGCAAAATATTATAACATACTTTTAAATATAGGTCATCTCGTTTAGTTTTTTTTAAACGCTTTTATTTACTTTCACTTCGGAGCATCAACGCATCAAATCTTCAATATTATGATCAAAATGCTACTCTATTTACACGGCAATAAGGTTATTAATCGCTTTTATATTTAGCTTCACTTCGGAGCATCAAAGGATCAAATCTTGTAACGTTAATTTGAATGACTTCCCTTTAATGAAAATTGATGAAATTTGGCAGACATGTGTATTTCCGATGACAATACACGAAAATCAAAAAAAAATTGAAATAAAAGCGTTTAAAAAAAAAAATTTTTTTTGGATTCAACTTATTTCAAAATCAACTGGTTCAATTTCTGGCCAGGAAAATTAATTTTTCAAAAATCTAATGACGCAGTTTTAGTTTTCATCGAAATCGGCCCCGAGACTCCTTTGATCATTTTTCACTATTCCTCATAGTTGAGAATTTGGCCATCCACACACACTTGGAAAATTCATATCCGTACAACATAATATAAAGACATGGATGTCCTTTATAGACTTTGAAACTTTCCAACCGATATGCGACAAAATGGTTTCATTTGAAAGGCAATAACGCAAAGATAGTTTCAGACCACTAAAACAATGCATTAGGCACATTTTCGATTTTCTACTTTTTCCATACAATTTTTTTTTGCGTATTAGCACAGGCCGGGTATCCACTAGTATTAAATACCATGTCAATGTCAAAGCACCTGAGTGTCACAAGATACACATATAGTCTTAGGGCTAATATGGTAGAAATAATAAAAGTCCGGTAAATTAAAGACAGCGAATGTCTTTCGTGCTGTTACAAATCAAAACAGAAAGCGCTATATCGACTTGCTACGGTATTAATTGTTCAAATTTTTAAATGAAGTGATGCCTAATTTTTTGCGCGCTAACTGAAAAAAACAACATGCGACTACGGGTGTAATATATTTACTATACGTTGTACTTACTTTCCTTGTTCTTCAATAAACTCTGGAGCCTCCTCGGCATAAACGGAGTTGTTTTCAAGTAAAGTCCAGCTTTCTCCTGAATCCGAATCGCTATGCTCGACAGAAGGCCCGTCCATTTTTTTAAGGTACTGAAATTGATATTTTTAAAATACCATTTAGCACCAGGTACTTTTGCAATTATAATTTAGGAATCATACGTAGGTATGTACCTTGATATCGCGCAATAGGGGCAATATAAATAGAATTGAATGTTATTTGTTCAGTTGCACGAGAAATTTTGTTCCCAGGACGAAGAGAAAGACGACATATTTTGTATTTTGTTTTCAACGCAATACGTCATGCGCATCAAAATAAAAAGCACAGGCGTCAGGGGCTCAGGGCCGTCAGGCGCACAGAGTACTTTATCGCGTCAGGCTGCATAGGTATTTAAAAAATATAACATTCAGTGCTGCCAGATCCAAAAATTAGATTACTGTACATTTTCTCATAAAATATGGTAGATTCTTTGAAATTATGTGGTCCGTAGAAATTAAGATACGGTAGAAATACGATAAATATAAATAAAACTTTAAATTTAAGTAAAACAATATGTAAAAACAACTTTTCTTTAATTTTACATAACTTAGTTAATTCCTACAATCGGAATCAGACCAAATCTCCTCGCCTTTAATGTTATTTTCATTGTTAATTTTCATAATCATCATTTTCATATTCCTTTGTTTTACTTAAAATCATGGATTATAGAGGAAAGGAGAGCCATCTCATAATAAGAGGAGAAAGTTGAAAAAATGTCCTGGTTAGGTTCTGAAAATACATTTAGTTCCTGGACCTACGACCATCCGACGACAATAGCTGTTAACGCTGTTGTAGACGGAGCAGTAGAGTGAAGTTTGCTGTGGTCAATAAAAAATTATCCTAGCGCACCGCAGTGCCACCCGTTATTGGACGCGTTTTTACGGACACTTTTCATACACAAAGATGGCTCTCCTTTTTTTTACTTACCTTAATTTACCGTATTTCTACCACATCTTAATTTCTACGGACTACTTAATTATATGGAATCTACCTACCGTATTTTATGAGAAAATATACCGTAATCTAATTTTTGGATCTGGCAGCACTGCACTCTGCAGTCAGTTAACTGTCACTGTCAAACTCTAAATACACAGAACTCAGGAGTAAGGTTATAAATAAATCACAGAGATTTATTAAATAAAACTAGTAAAATATCACTTGCTGTTTACCTGAACTTTTATTATAACTGTTACATTTATTAAAAAATGTCTACTCGATGGTAAGTAGTCTTTAATGTCGGGTATTCCTATCCAACATTATAGGTTGTCTTCACGTCTTCAAGTTAAAAATTAATAGGCTTTCTTTTAATTGTTTTGTGAATTACTATATATTATATTTTTAATTACTGCTGTCCATATCTGAAACTCTTTCCCAAACTATTCGTCAAGGTGGTAGACCTTAATGTCCTTTATTATACCTACTGTAATTGTACTGTACTGTAACTGTCCTATTATTAAGACGTTCATTGTGTGGATGAAGTCCCCCGCCTTCTAAAAGTAATGTAACAATAATAATTTACGGACGACTAAAGTTACATACGGTACTAACGTACGTTTACGGGACGGACTAGTTTCAGCCCTTGTTATAACTCAAGTTAAAGAAAACGACTTGCGGTTCTGACAGTGTTACCTTACGATGTTTGTACTTGTTGCTGTCCATTTAGTCACACCATATTTTAGTTTTTTTATAACTTTTTCTTCTATTCCTACTAGTAAACCTCACTATTAAACTATATTTCTATTCTTGTTACTCTTTACCCAAAGGTTGTCTGGAAGAAATTGCTGTTAAAATTCAATATATATATACTTCCTCTCTCCTCTTTTAACCTAATTTGCTGTGCCCTACCGGGTTCATGATTGTTAAAACCATAACTGTATCATGATGAGCAATAAAGAATATGAATATGAGGCCGACTGTTGTATTACTTGTTGTTCAAACTGTCTCCATTTTGATCGGTTACAATTTTCGATTGTAGTTAAGCATTATTTAAGTAGAAAGATTTCATCCTGTTAGGTATAATTATAAAAAAAAAATTATAACTCGGTTATTTTTTTATACCATATAAGTTAATGTTATTGAAATTTTATTCTGTATATTCCAGGTACCCTATATACCAGAAAGGTAACCCCCAGCTTCGAGTATTCTTGCCAAACTTTTGGATGAAATTAATGCATCCATATCCGAAACAGTTACCAAATATTGTTCACTTCCAATGTTCAATGGAAATGACTAAACACGACATCAGGAACTACTTGGAAAAAATTTACGAAGTTCCTGTGGCAGATGTGCGTACAAAGATCATGCTTGGGAAGTTCCGCAAGGACCTTGGTCGAGGCTATATTGTGAAGGATGATGATGTAAAACTAGCTTATGTTACACTGGTAAATAATATTATTCTAGCATTATAATTCTATTTAAACTATTATGGATACTTGTTCCAATACAAACTTTACCTCTGTTATTCATACAACTTACTAGTTCAAATATAAGGCATTAGTAGCAATGCCTTCCTCCCAGTGGGGTTGATATGTGTATGTATGTGTTGGTATGTAATATCCACACAAATTAATCATACTTTTAAAAAGTATATGGAGTTTAAAGCAAACAGTTCAAGTTTGATTGATTTCTTTGCTGTTAATAAGTCAATAAAACTTTGTAATTTGGACAAACATCAGCAGTGATAACTTATTGCCGACTGTCCACTCACTCACTCAGCTTTTAACTGTGGCTAATATAAAAAGATTTAATCATTTTATTCAGTGAAATCTTAGTCAGTTACAGTTTGAAAATTGCTATCTATTTTCAACCTAGCCGCTATAGGTATTGTATTCAGTGTTTAAAGTAAAAAATGTGATTTGTTTAATTTTTAGCCGAAGAATATGAAGTTTGATTTTCCTGATTTGTTTGGCAAGAAGAGTGAAGCTGAGGACGATGTTAAAACTTTAGATGAAGCTAAGAAAACATTTAAAAATTATATTAAGCGCAATAAAGACAGGCCGGACATACCCAGTTGGTTTTCCATTTAATTTGTTTAAACAATAGGAAAAGGATTTGTAAAAAATAAAATAATGTAGAATAATATACATAGTGTAAGTAAATTAATACCAAGCAAACAATACTGTTTAATTTACAGAAACCAACCTACTTTAAATCAGGATGAAAATGTGTGACAATAAATTCTTATGTACAGAGTGTTGTAAAATAAAAGTAAAATATATATTTGTTGCATTTATTGTGCAATTATAGCAGCTTACACCTATAGTACTAATATCTTAAGTTTTATAGAAAAAATACTTGTATTGTAAGTTTAAATACTTAAAAAACTTACAATAATGTTTCACTCTCACAACATTACACAAGGCTCATAACATTATCACAGAAAGTAACTTTAAGGAACACTTATCTTTTGAAACACTTAAAAGTTTTTGTCATAAAAACTCAAGTGTTTCCTAAACTACACCTTACCTCACTTACCTACTTTCTTAATTACTCCTATAATTAACCACAACAAAATCTGTTTTCATGAGAAAACAAAAGTCTAGCAATCAATGCCAAGTATCAACAAAAACAAATCAACTTCTTTATAATTATTCAGTCGTCTTAGAAAACAAAAAAGTAAAGCAACTCCCTAAAAACTAAATAAAGAAAAAAATAATTCTGGCATCTTATACGGCTACAAAATGTTCATCCAGGAAGACGGAAGAGTGACAACGAGGACACTCTGTAATGTCCAGCAGGAAAGTTACCTGGAAATACAGAAAATATTATGTAAATACTTGTAGTAATTACTTTCAAGAGTGTAGCTCCGCTGATGGCTTTCAAGTGAATGTACATAAGAACATTTAAGTATAAAAGTTTTTACAGAAGATAAAACTACTTCCTACTAGCAATATTGTCACTGTGACCTGATCAGCTAAAACTGGACCTGGCCATTTAAAAGGATACTTTAAAATGTTCCTTTGCATAATGTAATAGATGGGTATTCAGACTTGTGTCTTTTAAAACATAATGTAATAAATTGGATCATTTCTTGTCTAGTGTCCGTCCGTTGATAATGTTGATATGCTATTCATCACAGAAAATGTGTGACCTCTTGTTATGGTTTTGGGGTTTACTATTGGTGATTGATGGTGATCTATTAATGCTTTCATCAGATATCAGGGTAAAGATGTACTACTTATTTATTACTACTAAAAGAAGTAGGTATACTTTGATAAACACTAGGTACTTCAATTATTCAATAAAGTACTTTAAATATGGCAGTAACAGTGTGACTGTATCATGGTAGACTCAACAATAACTTACTCGGGGGTGTTGTTCACATTTCAAACGAATTCGGCCATGGCAGTAGTATCCACATGCGCGGCAAAAAACAATTGTTTTTTCTCTGCGGCATGAACATCTCTGGGTATACAAGCCAGTTATAACAGGCACTCCTCGTCCACCGCGAACACCCGACTTGTACGACTTACCAGTCGCAGCGGCAACAACCGGTGTAGTTAGAGAACTCATTGTTGAAAGGACCCCGCACTAATTGTTTGAAAATTGTGTTTCAGCGGATTGGTCTGAATTTTTGGTATGTTGTAGCCCTAACCGTACTGATCAAAAGTCCCAATAGGCACGACCCCCCCAAATGCGTATTTTGTCCTCCAAGGGGCACTTTCCCCCAAAGTCTATTTATTCGATTTCTTCGGAATCATTCTGAATTTTTAGTATGTTGTAGTCCTAATTATGCCAAACAAGAGTCCCAATGGGCACAACCCCCCAAATGCGTATTTTGTCCTCTAGGGGGCATTTTCCCCCCAAAGTCTACTTATTCGATTTCTGCGGAATCATTCTGAATTTTTAGTATATTGTAGTCCTAATCATGCCAAACAAGAGTCCCAATAGACACGACCCCCCATATTGTGTATGTTCTTCTTCCGGGGGCGCTAACCCCCGCCCATGTTCTATTTATTTGATTTTAGCGGAATAATTCTGAATTTTTGGTATGTTGTAGTTCTAACCGTGGCAATCAAGAGTCCCTATAGGAACGAACCGTATTCCGTAGGCGTATTTCCAACACCTGGAGAAAGAAAAACCCCCCAAAGCTAATTCATTTAAAACCTACATTTTTTCAATAACTTTCTGAGCGTTTTTTTCGCAAGGGGCAACCTCCCCCTACCAAGTTCATTCATGTGATATCAGTGGAATCGTTCCGAATTCTTAAGTATGTTGTAGCCCTTACTAATGCAATGTAAATCCCTAATGGGCACGATCTCTTAACTGCATATATTTATTCAGAAATCCTGAAAGTCTTTAATGCCCTATTTTTCGTGTGAACTTCAACATTTTTCTTCATACTCAAAATCCAGATCTTGTTGTTTAAGATTTTTAGTGTTATTAAAGCTTTGGGGGGTTTTTCTTTCTCCAGATGGCGGAAATACGCCTACGGAATACGGTTCGTTCCTATAGGGACTCTTGATTGCCACGGTTAGAACTACAACATACCAAAAATTCAGAATTATTCCGCTAAAATCAAATAAATAGAACATGGGGGGGGTTAGCGCCCCCGGAAGAAGAACATACACAATATGGGGGGTCGTGTCTATTGGGACTCTTGTTTGGCATGATTAGGACTACAACATACTAAAAATTCAGAATGATTCCGAAGAAATCGAATAAATAGACTTTGGGGGAAAGTGCCCCCTGGAGGACAAAATACGCATTTGGGGGGGTCGTGCCCATTGGGACTTTTGATCAGTACGGTTAGGGCTACAACATACCAAAAATTCAGACCAATCCGCTGAAACACAATTTTCAAACAATTAGTGCGGGGTCCTTTATCCTTCATAAGATTCTGCAAACAATTTTTGTATAACTGGTTACGTTGTGAAGTTAGAAAATACTTTTGGAAAGTAAATGACGGTTTTATATCATAATCATAGACCACTTTAAAATAGAGGGTAGGACGTAGGTTAACTCATCATAGTTCATCATCGCCGGTTCAGCCGGCTGAAAATAATGTTGCCATGTTGTCTTTAATTATATTAAACATAACCATGGACACACAGAGATTAAAAGGACTGAATAATTACAATGACTATTGACACACTTATTTTTAAGTTTTTTCGGGAAAGAAAAGAAAGATGAACTGTGTTTTCTATACTTATAATCTAGGGGAGATAGGGGTAGATGTTGATTGTCCATTGAAACAACTTTCCTTCAAACGATTGAACAATAAAATAAGTACGAAATGTTAATGATTTTGATGTAGGTAGGGTCAGTAGATAACTGTCTTATATAGTTTCTTTCTTTTACTTGTTTGTTAGCTAGTATCATGCAAATATATTTTCTTATTCACTTAGTTTTCCACGCAGTGATTTTTGATGATTTGTGCTTCTCAACAAGTTCTCTTCAACAATAGTCACAATAATTTACAATAGTATGACGATCTCCATTCGCCATTGTTTGTTGTTGTATTGCAAACTTTTGAAAAGTTATCTATAAAAATAACACTTACCAGACCTTAAACCGATGTTGACTTAACAACGTCCACAACTCGAAAATGGCTAAAGTATTAATAGTAAGTGAAGAAGACAATTTACATAGTTAAAGATAAAAATATCAAGAATGTAAAGTGCAGTGCGCAGGTACGTAGTTAAGTGCAGTAACAGGGGATTTCTTTCATTGTTGCAATGTTGCAAGTAATAAAAGTCAACAGAATAAATACCATCACAGATTGGATAGAGACCCAAACCAGGAACTTTAAAATTACTTTTTATTGGATAGTTTTGAATATAGGGGAAAGTCTACTATTGTTGACACTCCCCCAACGATTGACACCTTTTTTTGTATTATGTCTTACACTAAGCATAAATTTCTTTTTTTAAGCATGATAACTTTAATTTAGTTAAAAATTTTACTATAATTGTCATTTAGTAAATTGGCATTGTTTACCAAATTACTGCTTTTGCCATTTTTTACCGGCTGCTTTTTAAAACTAGCAGGATTACGAAGTAATAGTACTTCAATGAGGATTCGTGAGTTTATTTCAATTGATAAAATTAATAAAAACACAAGGCGACTCTCATTTCCTTTAACGTTTTTGTTCGCCCATGGCAAGATAATGTAGAAATTTTATGTTATTAGCTGTAAAATTAAAATATAAATTGAGGTTTTCAAGATTTTTCATTTTTTTTTCGTAGTGACAATCATTAGATTTTTAATAGTACCTATGAGGATGTAATGATTGACACACAAATGTCAATCAAAATAATTATATTCACCACGAAGCTTATAACTATCCAAATACAAACTTATTTATCTTACGAAAAAGGTTATGATAGGTAAATAAATAGGCTAAAGGTATTCCAGTAATGCTTTAAAGTAATTATGTATGTCATTATGTAGGTAGGTATAAGCCACGCCATTAAAGAACCGAATCTAAAATGGCGGAAATGATCATTCCCCCTCACTCGCACGCTAAATACAAGAATAAAGTGCGAGTGAGGGGGAATGATAATTTCCACCATTTTAGATTTGTTTCTTTAATGGCGCGGCTTACACACATGTTATTTTCTTGAGGATGTGGTAGTGGTTCATTGTTGAATTAAAGCCTAAATTATTAAATTATAATTATCATATTATAGTCATATCATATGATATTTATTATAGTAACTGATCTGGCAGATGTTGTTTTGCATTATAACCGTTTTTGTCGCAGATAAGTAACTGACGCGAAAAACTGACAAAAACCATCCATGAACCGTATAGTATATTGCATCAAATTTTGAGATGAGGTGAATGACTGAGTAAGTGAAAGAACGAAGAATGAATGAAGACCAGTTTCTGTTTTACCAACTCTTAGTAAGATCTTCGAAAAGATAATACTGAATCAAATGTTAACCCATTTCAATAATAATAAATTATTACATCCTGAGCAATACGGTTTCACGAAAGGCCGGAGTACAACCGATGCCGGGGCTAGGCTTTTAAAGCATATATTTGAAGCATGGGAAGCATCACAAAATGCCATAGGTGTATTTTGTGACTTATCTAAGGCATTTGATTGTGTTGAGCACGAAACATTGCTGCTTAAACTTGGCCACTATGGTATAAAAAACAAGGCCCTTAGCTTGATCGCGTCTTATTTGAGTGATAGAATACAAAAAGTAAGCATAAACGATATTAAGTCATCGGGGTCACCGGCTGTGATGGGTGTACCGCAGGGCTCTATATTGGGTCCGTTTCTTTTTCTGGTATATATTAATGATTTACCACATTATGTAAAGAACCAAGCGGATATTGTACTATTTGCTGATGATACATCATTAATATTTAAGTGTGAAAGGAATAAAGTAAATTTCGACGACGTAAATAGTGCTCTTTCGCATGTGTCGCGTTGGTTCACTATCAATAACTTACTTTTAAATGCAAAAAAAACTAAATGTATAGAGTTTGTGCTACCTAATGTTAAAAAAGTCAGCAAATCTCTTAAACTAAATAATGAAACATTGCATATGGAGGAATCAACGGTCTTTTTAGGGGTGACCTTAGATAGTAAACTTCAATGGGGCCCACATATAACAAATCTCGCGACAAAACTTGGTAGGGCTGCTTATGCTGTTAGGAGAATAAGGCAGTATACTGACGTCGAAACTGCTAGGATAGTTTATTTTGCTTATTTCCACAGTGTTATGTCATATGCCATCTTGCTGTGGGGCAAAGCAGCCAATATAGAACAAATTTTCATTCTCCAAAAAAGGGCTGTTAGGGCTATCTATAAACTTAAGTCTCGGGAATCTTTGCGTGAAAAGTTCAAGGTAATAGGTATACTTACAGTAGCTTCCCAGTATATCTTCAATAATGTAGTTTTTATAAGGAAGAATATAAACGCGTATAAACAAAATTTTGATATTAATAATTGCCAAACAAAAAGAATGTATCAATTAATTACGCCTTCGTTCCGCCTAAGTAAAGTGCAACGATCTTTCATAGGGCTTGGTGTACATTTCTATAATAAAATCCCAACAATAATACGTGACTTGCCAATAGAATCTTTCAAAAAACGTGTAAAAACACAATTAATAGGCAAGGGATATTATAGTGTAAACGAGTATTTAAATGACAAAGACGCATGGAAATGATTAGCTCTGCAACCAGTTCCACTCAGAATAGTAAACTTTTGTATGATAATATCTTTTTTGTAATATTGTTTTTAAAAGATGTGCTGAGGAGTTTCTTTAGGCTTTTCTTCTCCTCCATGACAAAGCACCTTCCGAAAAGCCAAAAATGTATATGAATAAAATATTTTGACTTTGACTTTGAATAAATGGATGAATTACTGACTAAAGGAATGATTAAATAAATTAAGAGGGAAAGGGAGAGAGTCTCAACAAAAATGCAAGGAATAACCGAAGCAGTAAAAACACCAGCTCCAATAAAGTAGGGAAAGATATTTTAAAGAAAGAAATCTTGTACCAACTCAAAATACAAGCTTAGCAACATGAATTAATGTGCCTACTAGGTGTCAATCATTACACTCTTCGTAAGGTGTCAATTGGGCCTATTTATTTTAAAACATATTTTTTTCTTGATTAAATATTTTAAACTGAAGTAAAATTTATATTATATTAATTTTCACCTTGATATATAATCTATATATTTTTAAGAAAAAAATAACATTTTTAAAGCAAACTACATTAAAATGGCAAAACATCTAGAGAAAACGCTTAGTATGACAATCGTTGGGTACTTTACCCTAAATCCTATATTTATACGTTTAAATTTAAAATCCTATATCATTTTAAATCCTAGATCTTGTGCACTTACAAGTATTTAAAACATCACACAAATTATATTTACTTGTGACTATATACGTAACTTGAAAATAGTAAGATTTCTTTCTAACAGTTTTTGTTTAACAATAAAATTAGGGCTTAAAAAATGGACTATAGTTTATTATGGACAAAGGAATCCTAATGACACATTAAATGAAGTTACAAAGATTTTATCTAGAGTTATTTACAAATTTATTACGGAACGTATGTAAGGGAAGAGGGCAATTTAAAAGTTTCTTTTATTAACTTGCATACATTAGAGTAAAAAAGTTAGTCATCGCGGTAGGTCTAGCAGATATGAAAAATCTGAACTTTTAATAAAGTGTTTTACTGTTTATTAATCTAACATTTGCAAATTGAAATTATTTATAAAAGGATAGTTCAGAAAAAGGAATAAATGTGGTATAATCCATACTAATGTGTATAATTATATAAAAGGCAAAAGTGTTTGACTGATGTATCACTATCAATGCACAGGCCAAACCCTTAAGGCTAGAAACTTAAAAATTTCGCACACGTATTCCTCTTATGACGTAGGCATCCACTAAGAAAGGATTTTTCAAAATTTAACCCCCAAGCGGGTGAAATAGGAGATAAATATAATAAGCATAATTTCGGCGTGTGAAGCTGCGGGCAAAAGCTAGTACCTAATATTTAAATGCGAAAGCGTGTTTGTTTGTTTATCCCTCTTTCACGTCGTAACGGAGCGATATTATGGTATGATTTTTTGTGTAGAAATAGTTAGGAGGCTCGAGAGATAGACTACTTTTTACCGCGGTAAAACATCTCATTCCCATGGGAATATCCATTATGATGCGTATTTACTTAAATCACTCCATACTAAAACTAACTATTACTTCGTAAAGGATCTATGGATTGAAATTGATATAATCCATAGTTACTTCCATAAAGCTTCCATACTATATTATCCATAAAAAGCAATAACCCATAATTGTCCCACTGCTGGGCTCGGGGTCTCCTCTCACAATGTGAGGAGTACAGGCCATAGTCTACCATGCTGGCCAAGTGCGGATTGGTAGACTTCACACACCTTTGAGAACTTTATATAGAACTCTCCGGTGTGTAGGTACTAGGTTTCTTCACGATGTTTTCCTTCACTGGAACAAGTGCTAATTAACTCGCACATAATATTTGAAAATTAATGGTGCGCGCCAGGACTTGTACTCGGGCCCCTGCGTTCGGGAGATCATCATTCTAACCACTAGGCTATCGCCTACCTTACTTACCTATAGGCTATACTATCCATACTATAATATTAGTATGGAAAGCGAATTATGAAATGCGAAAGTATGTTTATTTGTTTGTCCCTCTTTCGCCCTCTTGTCACCACCCCAAAAGCCGGTTTAACCCGCCGCGCCGGGCGCCGCATTGTATTTTTATCATTAACTATGTGGGATTATGACATCAATCCTACTGCCTACAAGACCATATCAATTAAATTGGGTTTAAGCTTTAAGTAACCCATACATGAAATAGCCTGAAGTTATGGCATGCATTACCTACATGCAATTAATGTACAGTTTTGGTCCATTGTGTGCTACCAAGGTTTTCTGATGATTCTAACACGTTGGTTATTAAATTTATTACAATCAAGGAATGTTATCTCCGGTATCGCATACATCTACAACTCGCGTTACAGGAAACTATTCTATTGTTTGTCAAAGGTTGTTAAAGAGTCGCATGCAATGTTTACGTTATAAATACTGCAGTTTGCAACTACGTATGATAGACAGCACGAATAATGAAATATTCAATTTGTTTATTTGTGGTTGCAATCTGCGTCGCCAACACCTGTGGCCAGGAGCCACTGCCTCTTCCGCCATCAGGACTCAATGCTTTTATGTACGAGTCTCAGCATCCTTTAAAACGTGTAAGTCTCTAAGCATCGCAATTAGTTTTATAATGACACTTTCTGATTTGTATTATAAGTAATGTTCAGATTCTGAGAATAAAATGGTGTAAATTATTAGTTATGTATTGATGTATTGATAAGGCTTTTATGGCTGACTTCAACCAATTAACAGTCCACTACCGAGGTCTTCTCCAGGTACCTCTTGAGGATGCTTAGAGCATACTCCACCACGCTACTCCAGTGCGGACCGGTGGGGGAGTCAGTATATATATTATGCTGATTGCAGGTCGCAAGGCAAGGTATGCCCACGCCACCGGGCGCTGATAAAATGACTTCTCCACCACCACCTGAGGTGCCCCGGTTTCCTAGCCGCAGAAGGAGAGAGGCTAGAGGACGAGGTGGCTCTATGCCGACAAAAAAAGGATAAACTTCAATATGACCCCGACGTTTACAATAATGCGGATCCACAGGTATTCTGAATAAATGTTAATCTGAAGCATAATCTGGTTTCATTAAATTTTAATTCTTGAAATTAAAAAAACTTTTTTTATCCGACTGTAATTATAAATAGGTTATTCTAGAATTGAGTAAATATTAAGTAAAAAAGAATTAAATTGGGAATGCTATACTATACGTACAAGAAAACAAAAGAACTCGAAAATTTTTGATTGATTTTTGCCTTCCATGCCCATAATACCGATTGCAAATGGTTTTTTGGTTTGATTGCATTGCATGATCTACTTCACATTTTTACGAGATCCTATATACTCGTAATATTCTATTTATGCTGCGAGCCCGATATAAGTCACGTAAAACTAAGGCGTAATCTGATTTCGTTCTTTTACTTGCCTTTGGAAGTTTGGCTGAGCGTATTTACGTCAATGCCATGAACGGAAGAAAAAAAATTTTGTTCTCTCTCTCTGGTCTCATGTCAAATCAAATCAAACTCAAATGTCAAAGAATATTGTGAAGTAACAAAATAAAAATTTGCTGAATTTATGAAATACAAGCATAGAATACAAGATAGTTCTAAATACTAATGACCTATTTATTTATATAATACAATGGCTTTAATGTTACGAAGCGTAAAAAAAACATCGATCGCAGTTGCTAACCTAAAAGGCAAGGTAAAGTTCCCGGATAAGTTCAAAGGAACAATATTGGAGAAATGGGCAAACTACTGGAAGAACCTATTTATTGATTACAAGCAGATGTTTCAAGACCTAAGGACTGATATACAAGATGAGCCGCGCAAAGCTTTCCTATGGACAACGGGCATTACAACGACAATATTATTGGCAAGAAATAATCCCAATGAAATAGATTTCAAAGATAGCTTGAAGAGAATTACCAATAACGCTATCCTTGTTAGTGAAGAATGTAGGAATCCTAAGGCCATTGAGCATTTGCGATATATAGAGCAATGTTATAATGAAGGTCTAGTGCACTATATAAGTTTTGGGATAGCGTCAGTGATGTACACCTCAGATTTAAATGAATCTTGTGACTTATATAAAGCTCACTGTTCCTATTTAAGGCCAACATTCTTTAGTTTTCCATCCCGAATAGTTGACTTTGGTATAATGGGCAGATGGTGGAATGTATATATAAAAACTGTAAATTATGATATCAACATGTAATATGTTTATTATTTATGTTAAATACTAATACTTTCATCTTACAGAATTCTTCATAAGCTATGTGGGACTAGCTAGTGATGACTTGTATAAATAAATAAAACCATAGTAGTTGAAGAAAACATTTTTATTGTTCCTTACTAATGATGTTAAAAACAATGTATAAAAACTAAGAACTTTATGAATCAGCTCATGCACAAGGTTTATTCTAAAATGTAAATCATAAATCACCACTGGTTTTATTACAGAAAATATAATACAAACACCGTTCATCTTCATTTTGCAAACATTCAAAATATAACAAAATATAAAAGGTAAATAAGCAGCTTTCTCATGTGTGATATCTGTGGCAAATTATTTGGATAGTAAACAATATCTAACACATGCTACATGGTGATCATACTAATATTAACTAAAATTATGACAATTTTTACAACAAAAGACAACTTTCCCTTTGCCTCCACAATTCATATCATTGTTAATAAGAAATCATAATTCAATCACACTTTCCTAAAGTATCTCCTACATAATATAAAAAATAGTGACTTATCTTTCGATGTGAATAAAACAAAATTATTTTATTTGTAAAAAGAAAAATAAAATTTTATGATTACAATTGAATGATAAATTAATGTTTTCTGAAAGATCAACCTCATGAATAATGGCGAGAGGGGCACAATGTTTATTTCAGTCATAAGCAGAAAGCAAAAGTAACAAGTACACAACTATACACAGTTTTTTCACAAATGTATTGTAGTACAGTATTATGATGGCTATATAACTTTAAATTTTATATATCACATAATATGATCATCTAAATACTTTCTAACATACATGAAGTATAAAAATCCCTCAGTTTTAGCTTTAATATTGAGCGATCATAAATATAAAGTCTTATAGTTTGTTCGCATTTTTTATTTGTATAATTTGTTGATTAAACAAGCTTATACCAAATATTAACTCTCAAACTACCAGAAAGATAACAATTTCTTTAAACAAATAGCCCATCTTGCTGTGAAATATTGGCTATTAACTATACTTTATTACTATTTTAACATAAAAATAATATCAGTTTAAAGAAAGTAAGTTTTGAACTTGGTACTTGAATAATTTAGTTCTACCACAACATATAAGACTTACTTATAATTACATAATACAAACTTTTTTATTACAATATTTAAGTAGTTAAACAACACTATATTAAAAACCAATAGAACTGTCAAGACTATTGTGGCAACAAAGATTGATCACAGATAAAAGAATGGTTCCTCATCATAAAGAATAAACATCTTAACAATAGGATAATCAAGTCACAAACCCAAAGTATTTCAATAAATACATAGTATTTAAATTTTTAACAGGGTATGTAAAGTTGCGAAAAAAATGAATACAATTAAATAAGTACTAGGAAACAGAATGCATGCAACTCTGACAAAAGACATCATTAAATTAAATGAATTGCAAATAAAGTAAAACAAACTAAAACAAAGCCTGCTAATGATTAGTCGTCACATCAAGGAAGTAATTATTTAGCAATGATATCTCCGCTTACTTAGCCATAAGTGGTTACAATGCATCTACCACAGCAGTTCTCCTCTGCTATCTGAAGAGGAACTAAAAATGCTGTTTGCAAATTAAAGCTATGATATTATTATGTAGAATTTAGCACAGCAATCACTAGTAATGGGCAATTCTAAACTTTTAATACACTCGGAGGCCAGAGGTTGGTGCCAGGATTTAGAAACAAAGTTGTTTGAGTTCTAAAGGAGCATGATAGGAGCGTTCAAGCCAAATGCGATGCCTTCATAATCTTCAAATTCACCATCGTCCAGAAACAGATCGTCGTCATCATCTGAGTAGAAAAAAAATTACATGTCAAAAAATAGTCTCAATCTCCAATAATTTTTATACAGTTATGACGAATCACATTTATTTATCATAATATTAACAAGCTTCAAAACTATACAGTAGATTCGTATCATAAAATTTATTAAAAACTGCACTTCTCTGCTGTTATGACCACCAGTGGCAAAGTCAGTAGGTTGTATAGATGTATGAGATTTTCATTTTCATTTCATTTCATTTTAAAAATAGTATTATATAGAGCACAACTAATTTTCAGCAAAAGTTACCCGAATCGACTGTACCTTTGGCACTACTATATTATACTCTTATTTAATTTATATTGTCATAATCGTGTATGTATAATTATTGATGTGTTTACTATCTTTCAATATTTACGATGAAAGTATCAAGAAGAATTAGTCGCACAGAACTGAGGCTAAGTATGGCAATACCACACAGAAGTTGTTCAAATACCTATAGTTTGTGTCTTGTGAAATGGCTGTTAATAGAAGCTGCTCACCATGCGCGAGGAAGCCGTCAAACTCCTCATCGTATATGTCCTGCAGGGAGTCGTCGGAGCTGTCCTCAAACAAGCGGTCCTCGAAGTCCGGCCTCAGTTGCGGATTGCTGCGGTCATCTTCCAGGTCTAGCGTCAACAGTTTGTGCGTGGGATAATCTGTTATCTGTGAGGAATACTTTTATTTAATTTATGTTCTTTCAAAGCGTTATTTACAATTTCGTCGAGTTTAGGCTCGGTTTCTCAGTTTTACATAGTAATTTAGGTGATGAGGGTATCCATTTAGGACAGTACTACTGATAAGTGTGCTGTTAATTATTATTAGTTATTTTAGTGGTACAGCTGCATGATAGTATATTTTTTCTTGATACAGTTTATATTAATATTAAGGTCGATTCACTAATTACGTACGGACCATTTTGACAATTTTTTATTTGCCTCCACCATCTCCATGTAAGAGCAAATAAGATTTATCGGACTCTCCCTCCCCCTTTTTAAAGATTTTATTTAGAAAAGAGTCAATTGCACTATAACTCTTAATTAGACGTCTTTATTTATTAGTACTTCGTAGTAAAATTCTAAGTAACATAATTCTAACATTGTTACTATGCTTATTGATGACCCTGTAGCCTAGTTGGTAGCAACCCTGCCTGCTAAGCGAGGGGTCCTGGATTCAATTCCCGGCCGGGGCAGATATTTATATGACAGATAGATTTGTACTTGGGTCATGGATGTGACACTTTAATATAACAATCATGTGATGTGTTATATGTGTCGCGACACAGGTAATAACCTATTGCGGGGGTATGACGCCACAACTAGAGTCACTAACGGTTACTTTAATCGCTACTTAGTAAAGAATCACCATACAAATTCTGTACTAAGGAGCGATCTAAGTAACCATTAGTGACTCTGAGTTGGGGCGTGAGTCTTTTAGCGTTAAGTCCGATTTACACGTATTAAGTAGTTAAGTAGATAAGTAAATTGTAACTAAAAAGTTACTAAATTGTCCGTTTACACGTATTAATTTAGTTAAAATTTAGTTATCTACTTAACTACTTAATACGTGTAAATCGGACTTTAATGACGCAATGAACGTTGGTTTGTTAGTTACCTCTCTGTCGGCGGCGGCGGTGCCGGCCAGCCGCAGCAGCAGGGGGCGCGGGCGAGTGGCCAGCGCTCGCGCCGCCGCCGCCACCACCTCCTCCGTCACGCCGTCGCAGCCGCACGCATCCACCTCCTGACACATAACACTTTATACAATGATATTATATGTATAAAAAGAGGTAGATATGCCAAGACGGCGTTGAAATTACGTCAGTCGAATCTAGTCAAGTATAGCGATTTTAATTCAGACAGTTGATAGCTGCCTCTGAGTGAGGCCGTCTAGCTGTCTTTTTCACTATTATGGTTTTTATAGTGCCATCCGTTTTACATAATTTTTAAATAATAATATTTTAGGTGTTTAAATGTTACCATTAATACTTTAAACATTTTATATTAATTTACAGTTCAATTCAATTCATTTATTTGCATTAAGTACTTTGAGGCACTTAGCCTGTAATAGACATACAAATATTGTCTAGTACAAACATAATTATTCATAATCAGTTAGTGTGAACATTCCTATTCTTGTGTTGTTATTATTATTTATTTACTATAATTAAAACGGTAACAACCAATTACATTAATTATAAACAACACATACTTCTCGCTCACAAAACTTCAAGCATACAGACAATATTACCGACCATTCATCCGCATGCATCCAGAAGAGCGTTGAGCGCGGTGAGAACGTGGGGAATAGGCGAGTTGGCTCTCGCGACGGTACGCGCCAAGGGTGCGGCAAACAGTTTATGTTTTCGACTCCTACAATAGTTATCTAGCGTAAAGAGTCGACACAGCTCATCACTCAGATTTGCTGCATCTATCCTGCCACGTAATATTTTGCACTTTGCATTTTTTGTTGAGTGTACCTCCAAGTGATGGCACGCCGCGAGCGCCGTAGCGAACGGCTGCGCGGACAGCTGCGCGTTCCCGCGCGCCACGAGCAGAGTCAACGCCCGCAGGCGCGCGGCGGCGGCCAGCCCGGCGTCGCTGAGCGCGCCGAGGTACGACACGTCCAGCTGCCGCAGCTCGCCGCAGCCGCACGCCGCCGCCACGCCCTCGTCGCTCACGCCCGGGTACACCGAGCCCGATGACACTGGGGATGTCATGTTACCACATAACACTTTATACTACCTATTATACTAAACGCAAAGCCTCGTGGCAGGCGGAGTATTAAAACGTGCGAAAGAGACGGCGCACGTCATTTTCTCTCTCGCATTTGCACTGTTTATGGATGACGTCACACAGGCACAGAGATGCGAGACACCTATACTAAAAGCAAAGACTCGTGGCAGGCGGAGTAATTATTCTTCGAGCTTCGTTCTCGATATTAGCATGGCAACACTAGTAGTATCACTTTACGGGCTCGCCATTTCGCACTGTAGTTTGGAGGTAGATAAAAAATAAAACATAAAATTATAAATTTTTGTAGGGTAGATTTATAAACCTCACTTAGCTGGGGCGCGCTCCTCTTCGGTTCGCCATTCACGTTTCAGTGCTTCGCCGTTTCGCACGGGCGCAAAATTATAGTTAAAGTAAAATTCCTAAAAGAAAGTTTAATAGTCATGAGAAAATCAATTGTGTAAAAGATTAAAAAAGTTAGAACGAAAAATTAACCAAAGCAAAAGTGATATTTTTATTGAGTGATATGCAGTGTGTTTCGTTGGAATTCGTGGGATTCGTACAGGAAATGTTGGATTGGATTGGATAGTGATTCATCAACGTTTATAATCATCAGGTAGGAGAATTCCAGTATTAAAATTTAAAGAATACAGCAAGTAACTAAATAACCCTACTTTACTCGGTTAAATATTGCTTGCAATGTAATTTGCAAGGAAATTACACGCAATTACGAAGCAAAAACAGATTATCTGTTATATATCAGTGAATATATCAATTTAAATATGAATACCCGTAGGTATTCCTCTTTTTTTTCCTTCATTATCAGAACGTGTTTTCCGTATGAAAATTATATTGCAATATGATTTAAATACCATACATAATTGGATTGTCCTTTGGGAGCCTTCCAAATAAGGACTTGCTAACCGGAATTACCTGTGGAGTCCTTCCATTGCTAGTAATTGTATTTCATAAAGAATTTACCAATTTATATTGAAAATAAACACAAATATAATCATATTGTCCTTTGAGTTGTTCCAAATAAAAAAGTACCTGCTAATTGCTGTACATTCTATAAGGGATTTATATTGCAGTAGTGTACAAATACAAAACCTAATCGGATTTTCAACTGAAGGCCTTTTAAATAAAAAAGATACCTGCTAATAAGAATAACTTATTGGGTTCTTCCATCACTAGTATGCACAACACTACCTACTAGTAATCCGTAATGAATTTATATCGAAGTAGGATATAAATACAAAACATAATCGAATTGTCCTTTGGGGGCTTTTCAAATAAAAGAGAAACTGCTAACATTAATTTCCTGTGGGTTTCATTACTCTTATTACATTAGAATTACACTGCAATCGAGGCGAACATTACACATTTACGTGCGGAGTCTATAGCAAACTATATGTTACATTACAGAAAACGTATCAATTACCGCTGATGACGATTATACTCTAAGATACGACGATATATTTATCAATAATACTTGATAGTACTAATCCTTTCACTTTTTATACTGGGATTCTCATACAATGAAGGTGGTCTTATAAAAATACGTTGCAGCTACGTAATGAAATTAGACTTCATTTATTTATTTATTTAGTCATAAATTATTAAAAACCAGTTCTGCGTTCAATCATAATTCATAAAGAGCCCTAACCACGTTATGCAGACAACTGCAACAAAAAGTACTCGCTAATCGGATCTACCTGTGGGGTATTTCCACTGCATTGTACGTGTATTTCACAAAGAGCCCTAACCATGTTATGCAGACGACTGCAGCAAAAAGTACTCGCTAATCGGATCTACCTCTGGGGTATCTCCACTGCATTGTACGTGTATTTCATAAAGAGCCCTAACCATGTTACGCAGAAAACTGCAACAAAAAGTACTCGCTAATCGGATCTACCTGTGGGGTATTTCCACTGCATTGTACATGTGTTCCAGAAAGAATCTTCACCGCATTATGAAGCCGACTAGCGTATATTCCATATGGAATTAATACTGCACACTTTTCGTTGAACTATACAAAGTACTTGATAACCGGATCTACTTGTGGGGTTATCGATTACTCAAACAGAAATTATATTTCTAAAGGAACTCGCGTCACGCCGCACACCATACGGTGAACTGAAGCAAGTACTTATTTTTCGCATGAAATTGCGAAGGATTTCTATTCAAGGAACAATGGCAGTAGGTATATATTCAATTAGCAGCAATAGAGTCATAGGGCCACATGATCATTAGGGCCAGATGCCATTATGTCATATACACAGCACTATAATAGTCCACCGAGACTATATGTTGCTCAAGGAGTCACATTTTCCGTCCGCAGTTACCGTGACTTGTGAATTAAGTTCCTCTTTAATCATAAAGTCTATAACTCAACAAACAGCTTAGTCTGTCATCAGGCCTTTAAGCTACAGTTCCTTTTATATGATTCTCTGACAACTGCTGCAATGGGCGTAAAAATTGTACAAACCATATGTGACTCTGACACAAAGGCAGCCAAGGCGGACAACAAAGCCAGCCTAAAAACCGCCTAAAACTGTAAGCCCTAGACGTAAGTTCTAAAACATTCTCACAATATAGACATAAATTATGGTATGCTTATGAAACATTTCAGGAATAAACATTCCTCCAAAGCTTACATAGTCAAAAAATAAGACTCAGTGAATCAACAAGGGAATTTTATTTATTCTGGAACATACACTTCTTATGTTACCATGGAACAATTCGCATAAATATACTTATTTATGCAATAATATCGAACATATTCCAATAAAAAACGCAATAATAATGAGACATTGAAGTATTAATGTACTACTTACGATTACGATTTGATTATACTGAAGGTAAAGTAATCATCGTATGTGTAAAAATGGATACATATGCCAATATATGATTGGCATATAAAATTATGAATATTAATTCGGAATTTCAAATTATATTTGAATAGTTGAGGACAACTTAATTCAAGCTCTTTTATACTCTTATAAACTGATGGGATAAGTTTTTTTAAAAAAGAAAGCCTTTTTTGGTTCAATTTCATCCGGATTGAAGAAAATACTTATGCTACATCCTGTTTATACATCAATAGGTACATATCGTTTGGCTTGGTATAGCAAATATTTTTAAAGGGTTTTAAACTTACGAAGGCGTATGGAATACTTGTCTATCTCTACTTAATTAATGATAATAATAATAATAAACAAATAACCTTCATTGGGTGATTTATTTTCTCATTGGCCAGTCAATGATAATGACAAATAGTAGGTATACTGCTGTATACCCCTATTATATATACGATAAACAATATCATTGCATAATGTATTAGTTAATTTTCAAAATTTATTGCTCTGTTAAAAGTAATATTTTTTTAATACTTGGCATTTTTTAATATTTCCGTTCTGGCGGACGATTGATTCATCTTTGCCTACCAGGCTAGAGATACAAATATTTTCTATACATGCAAAACATGCATGTATTCCACAGATGGTATATAACATTTATACTTCATATGAGCATGCCTCAACAACGGGGTCCCGCCTCCATAGTAAACAGAATCCAGACATGATCACTAAGACAGCCTCATATAGGTACAACAAAATTTGTTGTATGAACGATTAAATTTGCCATTGAGTGGATGTTGTAAAATAAGACAATCAATAATGTATTTTTAATGTTGCAGAATTCGAATCTAGGACATAGCAAATTTACAATCATACATCGAATGACAAATCGAATTAAAGTTATCTCTGTTCTAATAGAACAAATCTTAAAGTAAGAACTTTCTTCATGCGAGGAAAATCTGAGGCGAATGCAAGCAATATGTACACTTATGGTACTATGGTTTGATAATATATTCAAGTTTTACGTCTTTGGTCCACCCATATATATGTCATCCTATAAACATTACAATAATAGTGACAAAGTGACTAGTGATTGTCCCTATATGGCCTCCACCAATAATTTTTTTAAACATTGAGTAATTTTATTATAGCTATAATATAATATTATATAATACTTGCTTACACTGAAAAATCACACTATAGTTACCGTATAGAAGTCCGGATATTGTTTCCCCTATAAAAACATCCCAACTGTTTACGCTTTGCACTGCTTGAGTTGGGTTAGGAGTGGTTTGCGTATTGTCACGAAAACAATTGTAACTTTACAATACTTTGTAATGCAAGGTTCCTTATTATTTCACATTTATTTCACATAGGTTTTAATCCTAGAGATCATAAGCAGTTCACCCATGTCCTTGCTAATTGTTCAAGGCAGTCGAGACAAATAAGGATTATATTTTATATATTTTTCTATAGAAAGTATTTTCATTGCGGCTTACTTAAATACTAGTTAACTTGGAACATAATTATATCCAATGTAATTCAATTTAGTACTTTTTTTACTGTCACATACTTACAATAATAATAATGATAATCCTTTATTTCAGACTGATCCATATTAGGTTAGTAGGTATATCTTACAAACTAGTGTTAGTAGATACAAAACCAGTAAAATATTAAATAATCATAATAATCAAAATTTATTACAATATGCTTTTGGTCGAAAAACCAAAAGAAGCCGATACATTTACTTTATTTTATACAGAACTATGCAAAAAAAATAAAAAAAAATCTTATGACAATGATAGATCAGTGTTCTATGTTGTCAGTCTGTTCAAATTGTTGTATGGAAAAGTGGAAAATTGACTCTATCAATGGACTGAATGTGCCTGATGCTTTGTTTTAGTGGTTCAAACCACTTTCGGATTATTGCCTTTCAAATTAAACTATTTAAAGGCATATCGGTTGGATGATCTCAGTCTATGGAGTACATCTGTACAGGCATTTTTATGTTTTTACATATATAGATAGATAATGTTTTAAACAAGACAGTGTTTTTATATAGATATATTTTTTTACAGGTTTAGGAATTATTTGTGGTTGGTGACATAGTTGCTGCTATCGTTGCTACACACGCTGTAGTAGTGTGAACTGTGATCTAATTTAGCTACAAAAAATTGGATCCTTCGAGAAAAAACTAATTTCAGTGAATACAATTATCATCAAATTACTTACTCTCTTAGTACTGGCAAGGGTTACATAGAAAAACACCATATATAATATATTATGAATAATATTACGAAATTTATATTTACCTCATTGATGTCATTAATCATTTTTTAAAAGGATCTGGATATTTTATATAAAACTTGCGGAATTCAGTAGATATTCCACTATATTTAGTTAACGTATCACTCATGTTCATATTATCAAATAAAGTTACCTATCAGTAACATATACCGAGTACCAATATACCGAGTACCAATATAATGATTAATAGATTGAAATTTAAGAGTAAAATATTGCTATCATATCACAATTAAAAATCTAAAAGCTAAAAATATCATTAGTTTCACGACTACCTTCTCTAAACATCTACTAGTGTTGCCATGCTAATATCGAGAACGAAGCTCGAAGAATAATTGATGATTAAACGAACTTACCTGTACGTGAAGTTCAATCTCAATTATTCGAGAGCTTCGTTCGAAGATATTAGCATGCCCTCCCTCCCTAGTGTACATGTCATATACACTACACCCCTAGTCGTGAAACATGAAACAGCTCAGCAAATCTCTGAACTAAATGACGAACCGAAGAGGAGCGCGCCCCAGCTAAGTGAGGTTTATAAATCTACCCTACAAAAATTTATAATTTTATGTTTTATTTTTTATCTACCTCCAAACTACAGTGCGAAATGGCGAGCCCGTAAAGTGATACTACTAGTGTTGCCATGCTAATATCTTCGAACGAAGCTCTCGAATAATTGAGATTGAACTTCACGTACAGGTAAGTTCGTTTAATCATCAATAAAACATGCAAAAGAGACGGCGCACATCATTTTCTCTCTCGCACTTGCACTTGCGTATCTTATGTGTTAACGCAACCACTCTTATCGCCATCGTCATAGTACGCATACACATCTAATTTTTAACTCGACGCAAAAGGATGGGTGTTATTATAAGTTTGACTTATAATTAGTTTACTCATATTAGGGTGAGACCGAACGAGCGTATAATTTAGAGCTGTCGTGAAAAATTAGTACGCCGCATTTGGTTTCATACTAAATTTATTTATTTTTTATTTATTTTTTATTACAAAATCCACAGCTCTTAAAGGAAATAATATAAATGCATTTTACGAACTAACTTACAGCCAATAACGGATTTACATTTTTTAGTCTACATTTATAGATTATCACTAATTACATCAATTAAATATAATTATTCTAGTGTGTTGAGTGTAAATAAGCGAAACAATTTAATATGGTGCGTGCATGCGTGTGTGTGTTTGTGTGTGTGTGTGTGTGTGCATGTGTGTGTGTTTATTTATTTATTTGTATATATATAATATATAATATTTATATACAATATATACGTGTACATATATATATATATATATACTTTTAATAATATAATAACTTGCTAAAGC
Source organism: Thymelicus lineola (assembly GCA_963932265.1). Lineage (NCBI taxonomy): Eukaryota > Metazoa > Arthropoda > Insecta > Lepidoptera > Hesperiidae > Thymelicus > Thymelicus lineola. Next base: position 11,274,334 of record OZ010696.1, on the reverse strand, counting down.
CCTGTTTGTAGCACACGGCGCCGCGGCGACGCAAAATGTTGACGTTTAGTATGGAACAGACTCATTTTATGGGACTCACAGCTCAAAAAATACGCTCGTTTTTCCTCACCCTAAGGTTGAGCTGTGAGTCACGTAAAATGAATCAGTTTCATACTAAAGACCAAACACATTTTGCGTCACTGTGTGGTACAAACAGGACTTTAGTATAGGACTCAAAGCTCCTAAAAATACGCTCGATTGGTCTCACCCTTTATAGACTGACCTACCAATGACTTGTAGGGTAATTGTCAACAATAATCAATCAGTAGGAAGTATAACATTAAAAACAAAACGATACTACTGTGCGACTATGAGTAAGTATTATATGTGATTTTAATGAAATAAAAAATATACTTACCAGAATGTGGACTAGCTTTTCTTGAATTGCAACCAGATATATTTAAGGACTCAAGTTTCGTGCAGGTCTGGCTGATTTGCTTCAACACTGCATTGGTTATGTAGATATTTCGACTGAGATTCAGGGTTTTGAGCTCTGAAAGAGTGGCAAGTGCCTCGCAGAACACGTTGTTTCCCTCGGTAGTGTAGCATATCTCCATCGACGTGTACTCGCTCAAGGACAGTTCTTCTAATTTGGGTAGTTTTTTCAGTATGAGCGGTATGATTTTCCATATGGTGACCGGGCATACGTCCAATCTAAGGCACTTAAGACTGGGCAGGGTATCGAGGGCAGCACTCAGCACTGTGCCTTGCAAGCTGTAGCAGTTGTAAAATGACAGAGAGGCCAGCTTGGGAGGGCACGTGCCTGTCAGGAACAACCCAGTAACATGGGTGTTGTTTGCTATTGTCACACTCTCGATACAAGAATCAGGCTTCACTATATGAACCAAGCTTGAATCTGTAAGCTGAAACAAACAACATACAATAAAGAACCCGATAATAGTTAATTTAATTATAAACAAAAGATTTTATTTTTACCTTATTGCAGGAAACAAATGACACGTGTTTTAAATTCTTGCATCCATAAATTAAGGGATTCCAATTTTTCGTGTGCATACCAACAACCTTAAACAATACAATAAAATTGATTACCAACAGTTTCTTTACTTTTAAATAAATAACCTGCCATAAATTTGAAAAAGGTTAAACAAGAATTGAAGCCATAATCTTTATGGGGTCAAGGTAAATGATGCAAGATGAGCTGAGGAGTTCAGCTCGCCTATTCTTCCCATTTATAAATAATTCGAACTACAAATATCTACCATTTAATTTTAAAATATCATATATTTCTTTGCTCGTGTTCATATATTTTTTTGCCCGTGATACTATTATAGTTGAAAGTAAGGGCTTCTTAAAGATGACGAAAATGCGTGACTTTGCAGTCACAATGCACCAATGTTACCAGGTCCAAAAACTAGTTTATTGTAAAATATAATGAAATATGGCAGATTGAGATTTGGGTTTTTTTTCCTACTGAAATCAGATTTTTGTGTGGGTCAAAATACGGTAAAATGTACCGTTATTTTTTTAAATATCTTATAAGTTAATGCTTGAGTACAATCCCACCTGATGGTAAGTGGCGATGTAGTCAGAGATGGTGAAACGCACTAACTTAGTAAATGCCTATTCACTCTTGCCTTGAAGACACATTATAATCGAGTGGAAACACCGACGCGGGCAATTTATTCCTCTCGCTGTACGCATAATAAATGATGAAGCGAAGCGCATCATCCGTACAGGGGGGGATATGATAGATCGAAGCTGAATACGGTACATCCTGGCAACACATTCAGTGTAACGCACTATACTAAACGCAAAGACTCGTGGCAGGCGGAGTAATAAAACGTGCAAAAGAGACGGCATACATCATTTTCTCTCTCGCACTTGCACTGTTTATGGAAATTAGGTGTTTCGCATCTCTGTGCCTGTGTGACGTCATCCATAAACAGTGCAAGTGCGAGAGAGAAAATGATGTGCGCCGTCTCTTTCGCAAGTTTTATTACTCCGCCTGGCACGAGTGTTTGCGTTTAGTATAACCGACCTTGAGCTCCTCCAGGCCCGGACAGAACTTGCCGACGGTGTGCGCGGTGCGGTCGTTGAGCGCGGACCAGTGGTGGTCGATGTGCAGCCGCTGCAGCGCCGCCAGCCGCCGTAGCACGCGCCGCAGCACCGCCGTCGTCAGCGTCACCGGCACGTGCTGCCACCACGACGTCTTGAACACGCGCACCGCTGCCGACCACACACACACATGTCACATGTACACACTACAGTTACTGCTGACGTAACTTGGCGCGTGTTCATTTTTAGTATAATACGGGTACTCACGATATATATTTTATACGCCAATATTTCGACCCAGTTACAGGGATCGTGGTCACGGTGTCAAGAGTTTCTCCGCGCCACCGCAGTCTAGCCGTGACCACGATCCCTGCACTATGCTGCGGACGGACAGATATGACAAAACTATAAGGGTCCCATTTTGATTACAGAACCCTAGAAGAGTTCAGTTTGTTGTTTATTTATATATTAATAAATTCATAAAATATTCCAGAATAATAGTTATTTACAATTTAAAGAATATTTCCTTACTTTCAAGGTACTCCTGGATGACATTTTGCCATGTTTTACTGACTGCCTCAGACCTGATCAGGTCTCTGATGGGTACATAGCTGAACACATGATGCAAGCAATCCCTGTTCAATATTTCTAGTATATTGAATGTCCCTAAGTAACTATGATCCGTCTCCATGGAACCCTGCATTGTATCCTGTAATATTATAAAAAAAAATTAATACCAACAATTACTTAACACATGCCACAGCCAAGAAATGTGATTTTATTTAAATAAGTTTCGCATAATTTCAATAAATGTATTTTTTCTTTCAAAGAACTTCCATGCTATCACATAACATTTATGTATTTAGAGCTCAGGGGAACTAGCGAGACTTTACAATTTACGTGATAGCTGAAGAGCTAGTGAACCATTTGACTAACCCACTTCCCACAAAGCTAGAAATTTATTAAATGATATTTTATTATTAATCTCAGCGGCATCTCGCGGTTGCGTCATCATCCCTTAAATTTTTGCTAGAAGAGTTTGAATAAAGATCATGACGCTTTCTAACATTAGAACCCATACAAGTCTGTTGCACTCGCACAACTGTCGAGCGTCATTACTTTATACTCTTCTGGCAGATACTTGCAACCGCTAGAATGTTCTGGCTGTTTACATATAGTGTTTAAACAATTGAAAGAATGTTCCCTGGAGCCTTGTGCGAGTAGGTTATGAATTGCTCTACCGATGACAACTTTGCTCTGTTCTGGCAACCCTCAAAATGGGTTGGCGATTTTTTTTGCACTTAAACATATGTAAATTACAACATATTAAAATTGTAGCCTTGTAGGAGTGGGATAAAAAAAATATTTTTTGCATTTTCAAAAATTTAAGGGATGATGACGCAACCGCGAGATGCCTGCCAGAACGGTACTTTCTTAATTGACTAATAATAAAATATAATTTAATAAATTTCTAGCTTTGTGGGAAGTGGGTTAGTCAAATGGTTCAGTAGCTCTTGGGCTATGAGAGCTACACATAAACATCACTAGCATTGTACAATAAAACAAAATTTTTAATACAATATTTTGGTCAGCAGGCTTCTCGGAACTTTAACCCTCTAACAGTTAACAAGATTACACAAAACTGATAAAAGATCCACATGCAGTAGCAGCTAGAGGATATGAAAATGGCATTATGATATCACACATACTGAATACTAAAGATGAGGTCTTTGGAAGAGGTTCACATTTCACACCATGTCATTGTCCTAATCTCTGTTCTCCTAATCATGTTAGGAGTTGGTTGAAAACTTACAAATATTAGTTTTTATGTACTCACCCCTGACTCTTCCTTGTTTCCATTTGAATTTACATTGTTCGATGAAGACTGGGCTCTGGATGCTTCTAAAAAAACATATTTTCTTAATTCACATGCTGAGTTAATAAATACTTATGAGTTTTCACACCATTTAAAAAAGGGCTACTTACGTCAAGAAAAGGGGTGATGTAAGTGAGCTTAATAAAATATTAAATTACTTCATCATTACCATCTTCCGGATTATTGTCTGGTTGTGCGTTGTCAGCTGCCTCGTCACTTGCCTCCTGACAAGTCTTGGGCTTCCAACGGATTTTAACTTCCCCATCTTCAACAGGTTGGTGCCAACTGTCAGCTGGTGATATTCTGAGATTACGGCCTCGGAGACTTTTCTCATGGCATGGAGCGAGCAATGCTCTGAAATTGATAAAAGTTCAAAATTTTTCATTTGTTGCAGTTTTTCACAGGTTTTTGTTCTTTAAGGTTATTTCTCAGGACATGGAAGGAGATAACAATGAGAGTAATCATAAAAGAGGGATGGGAATAGAGGAGATAAAAGCAGGAAGTAGAGTAAAGAAGTACACTAAATACTAACTTGTGGGCATCAGCAGGATCACTGAAAGTAACAAACGCATATGTAGGCATTGGCGTCTTGTTTGGACCTTTATCTCCCATCCTCAACCAACAACTTCTGATGAACCCATACTGAGCAAATACTCCAAACAGTTCCGTTCTTGTGGTCTGCAAATAATTATAGAAAGATAATACCTTTCAATATCAAATTATTCCAATAAAAATTATATTTAAGATGACGAGGAAGTCTAAAGATATCATATAATTTCTTTTTATTAATTTTTGAAAGTTAGTGGTTATTTGACCCACACCATGTATTAACAAAATATTAACTGCTAAATGCTAATCCTTAATTGTATTTCATCTGACTGCTGATTGACACGAAATTTAATTTGTTTTCAATACGACTACATACATACTTATTTTTTTATTTAATCTTTATTGAACCAAAAAAATAGTGGTACAATGGGCGGACTTAATGCTAAGTAGCATTCTCTAACAGGCAACCTTCAGGATGTGCAGAGAAATGAGAATAGTTGTAGACTACTTAATAGCAACTAGATATAATTACAATATAATTAGATGTAAGTATTACCTTTGGAGGAAGATTCGCGACGTATAACTTCCTAATGGGTATTCCATCTTCAGTGTGAGTGGGTACACTTCTTAAACCATACGGTGTGTTTTCCAGATTCGAACCCAAGGTTACTGAAATAATATTAAAAACACAGGTATGTTATTAAGTTAAGGGACTAGGGCAATATAAACTGCCTTGATAAAGTAAGACAGGTCTAAATACTTACTAAGTTCACGACGTACGAGGTGAAAAATTTCAGGATTAAAAAGCGCATCATCGTCATCATCAAAAAACATGTTTGAAAATTACTTGTACGCAGCAGATACAACTTCACGTGCAGCGTGCACTTAGTGTTCGGTCATGTTATTGAAAAATGGTAATATCACGGAAAATTTAGGAATAACTAGATGATAATCGCAAAAGGATACGCAGTCCGTCAACATACAACGGTCGCGACTTTTTATTAAATGTTGCCAGATACCAGCACAGCCACAGAACACTATTACTCCTGTTAGTTCATAGAGTAACTTATACATAGGGGTATGTTAGTTGTTATAAGCCGCGCCATTAAAGAAACTAATCTAAAATGGCGGAAATTATCATTCCCCCCTCACTCGCACTTTATTCCTGTCTTTACTCTTTCTTTAGCGTTAGGCGCGGCTTATACTCTAATATAGTACTAGGACTCATGGATCTATTATTCTCACTGGATAAGTGACTTTGTAGAGGTACCTGAGGACGGATGACGACACAAGTGTCACAACCAAAGGATCATTTTTCTATTGTATTTATGTTATCCATAGTCCCAGGATATATCATTCAATTATGATTTTTTATAATGATATAAAAACATCTAAGATGAATATTGTAACGTAATCGTGTGGTAGATCGTGTCGTGTGGATCTTCTACTAATCTAGCCCTAAGTTTTCCACAGTGTTCTACTACCTTCTTTGCTAAATCTTTTTCAGCTAGGGCTGTTCAACTTTGGAACTCATTGCCGCTGCCTATTCGCCGTGCTCAATCAATAAATACTTTTAAAAGCAAAGTTAAAGCGTACTTTCTTTCGTCATAAGCTTGAAGTCCACTTCGCTATAATTGCTATTATATTACCTTCTTTCTAATTTTATAACATTCTGTATATTAACTTCATTCATTCACTAGCACTCGTACACCACTACTTTGTATCTTTATTAAAGTGTCCTCTTCCCTAAGGTTGCCTGGAAGAAATCGCTTCTTAAGCGATAAGGCCGCCTGTTGTACCATTATATCTATTAATAGTATAAGATATTACTGTATATTGGTGTACAATAAAGAGTTGTCGTTGTTGTTGTTGTTGTAGTTTGCAACACTGCGCCAAAAAGTTAATGCAATTTTCGAATGTGGCGATTACGATCATCGGTGATTTGTGAAGACTGTGGTCGTCGTTTTTGTTTGTGTTGCATAAAAGGTGGTGTTGAACTGTTGTCAATTATCAGTAAGAAAATTACAAAAAAAAAATTACAATATTTTAAATTCAGTAATAGTGAATAAATTTTAATGAAATATTTTATTTCAATATTGTATTTTTTTACGACGACAAAAAATACCAATAGAAAACATTTTAAAGAACCATATCAAAATAGGACATAATTTTTCTAAGTGTTATTATAAAGGACTAAGTGGTATTATAAAGGACAACCTCAATCCGGACTGTGATTGATCGAATAGTCCTTAGGATATGACGTCATCGAACTTCAGGTACCTCTACAAGGTCAGTGATCCAGACAGTGTAATTATCCATGCTAGGACTCATGGATATATTTTTTTCTTTATACAAAATTTTATTGAATTTCACTTGTCCGTTGAAGTTTCACTTTTACTACGTGCACTCATTTCGTTTTTTTTCTACCTATTAAAATTTGATTTTTGTGTACCTCAAAATACGGTAAAATGTACTAAAAGCAATAAAAATCATGACGGTTCGGTAGATCGGTGCTGAATTTTTTTGTCATTGAGCTGAATACGGTAGATAAATTGTAACATGAGGTACCTGGCAACATTGACGGTGTGTACAACGCTATGGTACAACGCCATCTAGTTCCCATGGACAAACGTTTACAGAACAGAAACGAAACTTGAAACCCTGTAATGTAACACAGGCACATAAAAAATCTAAACCAGACTTAATGCCCCAACTCGAGTTAATAACTTAGTAAAGAATCACCATACAAATTCTGTACCAAGGAGCGATTTAAGTAACCGTTAGTGACTGAGTTGGGGCACTACTTTTTTTAAAGTTAATTTAATGATTAAAAAAGTTATTTAAAAACTTTGTTAATTGGAATAAAAAATAATTACTATCGACCGCAAAAACCTTGAAAAATTACTAAATACCTACATAAATATTTTTGATTCATAAATATGTATGTAATCTCCAAACCTTAGAATAAGGAATAAACTAGAAGCCGCATCTAGCTGTCATTGCTAGTCGCGCGTTGTGTCCAAAACCGCCCGCCCCCGCCGTTCGACCCACCCGCGCAATGTTTCGACGTAAAACATTTCCCATTATTTCGGGAAATGTTTATGACAGGACGTTAGCAAAAAATAAAAGGCGATTATACTTAGGTCTACTAGAATCTGATCGCAAAATATTATTAGTGTGTAAATATAAAAATATGTTTCTCATGTAAGTGACTGTATCTTAAATATGAGAATCAAGTTTCTTTAAACCTAAATAAAACTTGTTGCTCGTTAATATTTTTATCATAATATTAGTTTTATAATAGGTAATATAATATGTGTGGTTTGTTAATTTCAGATGAAAACATTTTAAATAAAGGCAATGTTAAATTATCCACATATTTTATATATTTAATAAAAAAAATTAAATGTTTAAAGTTTTTTAATGTTCTATTTATATTTGTATATTGTTATTTTATATTCATTTGATTAAGATAATAAATAAATAATAATAATTAATCGCTCCTACAACGTATCAATTACGTGACCTTGTGTGATGTAACTTTTCAAGTTTTCATTCCATATTCACAGTATTTTATCTTCAATAAAAAAAAAACATGAGAGGTGTCAAGGGACACCCGGATGGAACGAAGTTCCTTTCAATTAAGTATTGTTTTGTTGTACAGCGCCATCTCTGTAAAACTCTGTGAATCACTTCAAAAAGTATCTTACCAACATTTCGTAAGAAAATTTTCCTTCTAGCCCCCTTTCATAACGCGCGATAAGGAACTTCGTTGCAAAAAAATTGAAATGTGTGCAATTCACACGTCGTATAAGTGAAAACTTCAAAAATAAAGGTATTAATTTAATAACGTGTATCAGTTTTAATTATCTTTCAAAAACTATTTTGCACTAAATAAAAATAAAACTCTGTGGTAACTAAGTGGCTTAACATATTATGAAGAGTAAAATGAGCAGCTAGCGCCATCTATCCAGCAATAAAACGAATCTTCTATCTTGTCCCTCGCGCCATCTATGAATACAACTTAGCACTTTTTTAAGTAACATAAAAACAAAACCGGAAATCCCGGATATCTCGAAAACGGTGCGTCGTACACGGTTTTTGACACGATATCCAACCCCCCGTAAACCGCCTCGGCCCCTATCACATAAACCTTACTGGATCCACCCCTAATCCCCAACCCAAATTTTAATTTTTTTTTTAAAAACCGAAAATACCGCATATCTCGGAAACGGTGCGTCATAGACAACTTTTGAGAACATTTCCAACCCCCCTTATACCCCGAGCTCCTATCACATAAACCTTACTGGACCCACCCCAAACCCCCACTCAAATTTTCAAAATTTTTTTTTGGAAAAACAAGAACCATGAACATAAGAAACACTGCATAATGCTTTCTATCTCATTTTCTCCCATGTTAAATTTACTGTCCCTTTTTCGTTTCATCGACTTTCAAATGACAACGATGCTAAAGAAGTTTTCACTTCAATAAAGACAAATAGGTATGTACAATTCAAAACATTTAATAAAAGATTTATATAGCTGCCATACACTATGGCGACGACATCCCCGCGCGGTTAAACCCGAGCAGGAATGCCAGGTGGCGGAGGTGCTGGAGATGTCGTGGTAGCGCGGTGGCGGCACGTGCCACAGATCAGCCCAGCGCCGGAAAGCATCATCAGTCGTATAGAACGCTAGTGATGTGCACGTTGTGGTCGTTTATCTAACTGTACTAGGTAGGTATAGTTAAAACTCAAAGGGCATTGTTTCTTTACATTGAATAGGTATTAGGTACACCTACCTGGGTATTTTTTCAAAGTTTCAATTAGGGGGCATTACCTATCTATAATTTATAAAACTTTACATTTTATGAAACTTTGAATGACAATCACGTCTGGAAATATTTGTACCTAATAAATAATGTAATGTGTAATACTTAGTTATAATTTTAATTTAAGATTATTTGCGTCAAATTTGTCATTAAAACATTATTACTACTTTTATTTCAATGTTATAAATTAATTTACCAACATAAAGTATGCATATAGAATCTGACAGTTGTACCTTTTTTAATTTAACCTACACGAAGAACTTACCCTGCCCTAAGAGTCTCTGTCTCTACTATAATAATAAAGACTTACGGAACACTAATAAAAAATACTAATAAAAAAACACAACATGGATATTTATTGAACACTTCCTATTTCATTCACAACGAATTTCATTTTTAAAATAGAAAATATAATATCCACAATTATAAAAGTACAAATAAAGTCAAGTCGTTTGATAAAATTAAAATACTGTCAGTAGCGCGCGTTTAAGTACCGCGCGGGTGTAGGCAATTTTTTCAAGGACAGGGCTGAGTCGGAATATAGCTTATTTGTGCAGCAAAACCGGCGGCTTCAAAAGTCACCAGTCACATCGGCGGCATAGTGTGTAGCAGTCATTACAGTAGGGAAAATCAAAACTATTATATTGGCAACACTAACAAAATGGAGGCATAAATATGGTTGACATTCTAAATATGAATAAAATATTTGATAATTTAATAAGACAAGCTTTTGATGTGCTACTTTCACATGAAATGTGATCCTATCCTTTTTCTTTTTAACACAAACTGCATTTTTACACGTGGGAAGGGCGCAAGACGGCATTATTTAATAAAATTATCACAGCAATTCAGCCGTCCGTCCACAGGGGAATTTCCAGAGAACTAATCGCTCGTTCGTAATATTACTCAATAAATGAGTATTTTTTGTAGCTTCAATTTTAGGCGCGTATGCGGGGTGCTTGCTCCAAACATTGTTTGAGTCAAAATGAAACAAATTTTAATTTCTAATCACTAAAATTTTATTTTAAAATAAATATGAATTAACTATCTTAAACATTATACTTATTTATATTGGGGTCTTCTATAGCAAATTGTACATCACAGGTGAAAGAAATCGTCATAGCATATCTAACCCCTGAGGTCACTTTTTCTACATAGTGCAGGTTTTCAGCACCACTCGTAAACATACTCAATCTTCCCTTCCGAGGCTCTACAGTTTTATTCCACTTTTCGTCTATAAACATAAACCGCCCACCTTGAAAATCTACATTATAATCATTTAAATATAATAATGATGTATAGTGAAAAGATTTATATGTTTCCTGAAATAAAAAGTTTTAAAAGTTCATAAAAAGTTTTAAAAGTATAAATTAATTTAAATACATTAATTAGGGGCATTTTTTGTGAATGCAAATTTAATAAAAGCAATATTTAACTTACTTTATCTACATGTGGATGCCAATATTCATCATGTATGGAAACTGCCTTTTTTGGTGTTATCTCTGAGAAGAATGTTGGGTGTGTCAAATAAATTTTATCAGGTAGCACTTCAAAACGGTGAGCAATATTATATTTAATTTTTTCTTTTACTACCTGTAACAATTTAATTATAATGTGATGCCTATTAGTTTATATAAATAAGTCATTTAATTTCAAGATGGATTTGAATATGGCTGGCTTTAACCCATTAATGGTCCACTACTGGGCACAGGTCTCTCCTCTTGAGGAGGCCTAGACCATATTCCATCACGCCACTCCGCTACAGATTGGTGGAGGGGTTAGTGACCAACTGAAGTGTTGCAAGTTTTAATGCCACTCGAGGGCCTCCAACATGGCTTAATGGCTGTTATCTTACTATAATAACCAAGACCAATGGCTTTATGTGCCCTCCGAAGCATGGAAGCAATCAAGAATTTTTTGCTGCTAGTAGTCATCACATAGAGAATATATTATTATATAAAATAGGAAACAATATAATGTTACTCACTCTAAAGGTGTTAAAGTCATCTTGGGTAAAAAGATTCCTCATGGTGTCAATCTTATAAATATTTACAAAATACTGTCCTTTAGACAAGGCTCCAGTGTGTAAATCCAAGATAGAAGCTCCACCAGATGACCCACCAAATTTTAAACCCTTTTTAGCCATAGATAAAAGTTCGTCTGCTTCCCTGGATGTAATTACCTTGTCTGTTACAAATCTTTTACATTTTTTAGGAAAACATCCCTCATATTTATTTATTTCTTTCATATACTCTTGGGAACATTCTACTATTTCCCCTTTTCCTGGTAAAACTTCTGTCTGCTTAGCGAATGTCTTCACCATCTCAGTTTTAGAAAAATATACAATTAATAGTAAGGAAGTTATAACTGTGATCCGCGAAATAATTCTTAATGATAATCCTTTCTTTGGAGACCTGAAATTTTATTAGTTTGATACTTTCTTTATATGTTATTAAAGAAACAAATTTAAAGAACTTATAGAAATTTTAAGAAACAATTTTAAATTATGATTTATCATCCAAATTAATATCTTACGGCTTTTCTTCGACGGATTCATCGGCGTTGCCTTTCTTGTAACTGTTGTCTTTTAATCTCCTTTTGAGTTCCGACATATTTCTCTTTAAAAATAATAATCAGTTCTGTCTTTATTTGCATTAATTATCTACACTATATTCGCGGTTTCAAAATTATTTAAATTGAAGTACCTACCAATTGTATTGTAATAAATTGTTTTGTTTATCTTTAGGGTTCGAACGATACTTTCGATACTGAGTAGGTATCGATACTTTTGATCGCGATACTCGATACTGAGTACTCGATACTCGTACCTGGTAATTACTCGCAAGTACTCATATGAAACGTCGGTATCGAGTACTTTTAAAATACTGAGTACTTTTCAGTATTTTCATTCGGAAAAAGAGCAACTGCGGCCCGTTTTAGCGCTCGGACTAAACAGAAATTCACTGTGGACGACCTTTTTTTTTTTTTAGCTGTGATCTGACTGTGATCCTCGCGAGTACTCGATACTCGATACTGAGTAGTATCGATACTTCAGGACCGATACTTTTTTGGTATCGATACCATACCTGTCGATACCACACGAGTACTCGGTATCGATACCAGAGGCCGATACTTCGAACCCTATTTATCTTTATTAGTTTTTTTTATCAATCGAATTCATGATGTATTCGCCTCGGATACCAGTATTTCAGCACAGAGTATAGAGCACAGAACCATACTTGTCTATGATACTTGTAGTGTAGCAAGTTAAATACGTCACGTAGTTACACTGTCACCACCATGGATATTATTATTATTAACTGGATACATAACTTCACAGAGTGTACTTGAAGACGGATGACCCGATGACGTCACAATCCGTTGTGATGGATATTTTTGTATTGTGTCCATGTATTGATAGTCCCAGGATATATCATTCGTGTTAAAATTTATATTAATATTATAAAGCTGAAGAGTTTGTTTGTTTGTTTGGTTGAACGCGCTAATCTCAGGAACCGCTGGTTAAATTAAAATTAATTTTGTATTTGATAGTCCATTCATCGAGGAAGGCTTTATGCTATATAAATAACGCTTCACACTCATAACCCCACACTAGGATTCCCTGTGTCGTGGGTGCCATGGACAACACACAAGACAAGGACATTCACACCCAGACCGAGAACAGAAATTCAAACTCATCAATTTCCGCCTCGCTGGGAATCGAACCCAGGACCCTTGAGAGCCATCCATAAATACGTCACACTAATTTCATGACTTTTTGATCCCTCCCCCGTACTTGTCACAGCTGGTCACATTTGTGAGTCAAATGTCAAATTATTAAATTAAAACAGCAGTTCAGAAATAAATTTTATTCTCATTAATTGTTTTTTTACCTTTACCTATACATACCAATTATTCGATTTTGAAATGTGACGTCACAAAATTTAGAACCCCTTGTCACACAATGTCACACTACATCGACGCCCCCCTCCTAACATGACATGTGACGTAATTTATGGATGGCCCCTTGGCGCAGCGATCCGGCATGGTAGCCATTGCGCCACAGGGGTCGTCATTAAAATATATATTTTAGCAGTTAGTTTTTTCACAAATTAACGCGGGTGAAACCGTGGGCCACAGCTAGTATTTTGCGGTGCGGTGCACTTAAAATAACAAAATGTACGGTAATAAATTATATTATTGTTTCATTCAGATTGTTCAAAAATAATCATATAAAAACATCAGTTTTCATGACATTAGGATAATTTTGAAGAAATTATAATAAAATTTGTTTCGATTTTATTTCAATATTTATAATCTTTTACCACTAGAAAAAAATTTTAATAGAAAAATTATAAAACATTTTGAAGAAATATATTATTATCAAAACAGGACATTTTTCTAAGTAATGATGGACATCCTAAAATTATGAAAGGAACCTCAATCTAGCCTGTGATTGGTTGAAAATTTAATGTGAACTCATTCGTTAAGATCGCATTCATCTTCAGGTACCTCTACGGAGATTGCAATCCAGCTATACTATAATATCCTTGCTCATAACTCATAACTTTGATTTTTAAAGTTTTGATCATAAATATTATCTGTGGTGTAAAATGACATGACCCACTTGACATGTTAACAATGATGACATTTTTAATTTTTTAGTTACAAAAATGGCGGTGGCCTTGTCGCCAGATCAAGAGTTGGTGAGTGGATTTTGATTATTTTGAATTTGAAATAAGTGTTGTGCTGCAAATCTAACAATGTCTTAAATAGATACATTCGTAGATTAATTATATTTTGACGTTTATTTCTGCTATTCTCACCGGATAAACCTGTTTGGTAATATTCACCGTGTCATCAGTGTTTGCTGTTTGTTTTGGTTTCCTGTAGATTGCATTAATACTCCCTCGTGTATTTAATTCATGAGGAACACTGTGGTAGAATAACTTTATTTCTACGTTCATAAATTCATTTGTTCAAATAGGTATAAGTACGATGAATTGTTCAAGTGATGTCCAATGTGGTGTGTACTGTGTAGCGGTCTTTTCCATAGTACCATAACAACTTGTTACTCATAATAATCGTTTACCTGTGGTAAATTAATTTTGAAACATCCAAAATTTAAGCATCTCACTGAAACTCATAATTTTTGCTGGGAAATCCTGCTATATAAAATATTTATTTAAAATTAAAATATATCTTAGCATTCTTCAAAATTAAATCATAAGTTGCAATTTTGAAAATTTGTATAGATGTTTCAATATTTGTCTTTTCATAGAGCTTTAACTGTGTATGGATTATGAAGAAACTTGGCTTACAGATGTCCATGTCCAGGGCAAGAAAAAAGGATAGATTTTATTTTGTTATACAACTAGAATCCCTTGGATAATAAGAATAATTAGATTTTTTTATGTAACTAGTTGACTAACATGCTGATGATCCATATCTGATGGTAAGTGGCCACCATTGCCTATGGTCATCATCAACTCCAAAGGTATACCGATGCATTATTGACGATGAAAGAAGAGAAAAAAGAAAAGAAGAGCTGGCTCCCGAGCCTCCAGCCAAAACATGACAAGTCATTTATTGGCTGACTCGAGTACCGGTAGCCTGGCAGGCTTTACGAAAAGATAACAATACCAGTAATAATATTAATGATTTTATAACAAAAATATTAGTAATAATGTTTTTGATTTAATATAATAATTTGGCACAAAAGGCAATCAACAATACAATAGGTATATCATGACAACTGCAACACATAGAAGTTGTGGGTTGTAACCAATCCCAAAAATTCAAAGGTCTGATAACATGGAACATCTAATTTCATAGGTGACAACAGTTCACTCAAATGCAATTTAGAATCTTAATAAACAAAGAATGTATCACTTGTAAAAAAATTGCTTACTTGTATCAGTGTTCTCACCTATGATGAGTCTTCAAGAAAAGAGTGAATCTTTGACCTCATTTCCACTCGTCACCAAGTGGGATTAGTGGTCAAGCATTAGCTTATTATAATTTAAAAAAATTGATAACTGTTTTAAAGGCAAGAATGCTTCAACATAACTTTCATGTGTAATACTGGATTTACCACTACCACAAGAATTAATACAAATTTTCTAAAACTGGCAGTAGGATTCTTATTGGGATTATTTATGGTACAAAATTTGGTCCTATTAAAAATGTAAACTTAATTTTCTTATAAAGTATGGCATTTTGAACAAAAAACCGTATGTAAAACTTTAGTTGAGAATTAGTAAAATCATTTCAGCTAATTTATTTCAAACTAAGAGGTTGCATCTAGTCGATAAAGCCGAAAATATTGGGCCCTTAGTTTAGATGGTATTTGATAATTCAATTCCATTTTACCTTTCAACCGTTACTTTTTATTTTGTTTATTCTTTTTAACTAATTCATAGGGATATTTAATTGTAAGGTGTTCAGGGCACATTTATGTATTTCTTCTTTTAAACCTATGTTTGACCATGGCTCTCAGTTCATAAACGTCTGGATTGAAGGTCCAAGTAAAAACTGTGATAAATCTGTAATGTTATTCTCTAGCCAGTTGAGAATTTCATAAAACATTTAAGGAATTCTTAACTTAATTCTAAAATAAAAAATCTTGACATAAAGACAGTACTTTCTGAAATTCATAATATGCATGCGTCTACTTCATACTTTATGCATGCGTAGAACTGGGGGCCCAAGACATTTGCCTTTATCAGCTTTATAGCTTTAAAAAATTTGTGTGTTTTAACTAAATCTTAATATATATAAATTACGTGTCACGTTGTTTGTCCGCGATGGACTCCTAAACTATTTAACCAATTTTAATCAAATTTGCACACCGTGTGCAGTTTGATCCAACTTGAAATATAGGATAGCTTACATCTCAATTTATAGTCGCAATATTTTATTGCAAATTATTTCCGCGTGCGAAGCTGCGGGCAACAACTAGTTCTCTATAAATCTCAATTTGCTATGCCAAGAAAAAAGTGGGCTCTCAATCCAGATACACACCTCACACTCATTGTTGAACAATATTTTCAAAAATTTTGAAAATTTCGTGGTCACAGTTCTCTAGTTTCGAACCATGTGGGTAGGGAATATGGATTGGATCATACATTTTTGATAAGCTGGTCGAACTGTGATTGTTGTATGCCATGTGTTATTTTACTTGTTTTATATTTAACTGTTAAATGAAAGAATTCCTAATTAATTATTTCATCAGTAACTAGTCCCTTCAACTTTTAGCGATGATAAGTTGTTGGAGAAGGTTGAGTAAGTCGACGTTTCGTCAAATCAAATGGCGTTCATTGTATAAAAACAGTGGCCGTATTTACACGGTTGTTTGCGAAATGTGACAATGTGCTCACGGAAGCATAGCTCACGGTAACGGGCGCGGCTCGAGGAGCGCTCCTAGCCATCAGCGGTCGCCAGCCCCTCCCTGTATTGTCTCCATGTCATACGTACGTGTCAATGACTCTTGTACTCTCGACCTGTGAATCTACATTACAAGTGGGTTTGTTGTTACTTCAGCCATTCCGGTACTCAGTTTCTTGTTTGGTTTCGGTTTACACCTAGTTGTTCATTTAGTCCTGTTCGTTGGGTTTCATTTAAATTTTGATGGGCTTTTCTGTTTTAAATATAGATTCTTATCTAACATCCTCACAAGAAGCTATTACGCCTTCATGCTCTTATTACTAAATGAATAATTTACTTTTGAGATGGTATCCTATACAATATCCGAGGTTAATTTTAGAATTGTTTCTTTGAAAACCATTATTTCTCAGTAAAAATCCTTCCTTGACACCTTATTATAGATGTGTGGTTTATTCAACATTAATTATAATTACGAGTACATATAATTACGAGTATATCATTGTGCCAATATTTGTTGTGAAGTATGCGGCTTATTGCCTATTGGCCGTGCCGTGTATAAGAGTAGCTAGACGTACAAGAAAGTACACTTGAAATGCGATTTACGTAACGTGTGATATGAGTTGCATTTTAATACCATATTAAATGAGTATCAGTATCCCTTTGAATTCAGTCTGTTTGTTTTTTCCCTTGAGGCAGTTGTTCTTTGGAGTCGTGAGCGCTCGATCGTGCGTTAAATTCTTGTTAACAAAATTGTAAGAATCGTGTTCTTAATTGCAAAACGCGATAAAGTACACAGTGATTTTTTAGTTCAATCTTGTTCTAAGATATTCAAGTGTGATTTAAAAAGTTACGAACTTTTTAAATTTTTGTTTTGGTAGATCTGTGGTCGTGTACTGGATATTATAACTGTTTACTTCGTAAATAACACCCGATAGGATATTTTAATCTTGGATTTTCGTTCTAGATGTTGTACCTACCTACGTTCTTAGTGTAGATCGCTTTAGCAAATGACAATATTAGATATTTTATAAAAGATACATTATTATTTAGTCCTGAGGGATGACACTAACTCAAGAATTTCAGATTATTATATACTTAATGTGAGGTTAATTCTGAAGTATTACTGGAAACAAATTAATGTCTTCTTAAATACTGCTAGGTAACAGGGACTGTCTTATGAAATATGTTTTTGACGAAATAATTATGTATTTATTTAATAATAATAATATAAACTTTGATACTATGGTTATTCAATGAACACTATAGTTTAAATTTCAAACCAATACCTATTTAGGCAGATGTTTACCTTACTATGTTTAACTAAAGTAACTTGGGTTTTTAATTTTCATTAATCACAATTTGAGCTTATCAATGTTTTATCTATCCTAGGGCACTTTAGACTTTTAATCCGCCTCTGCATAGGCACTTCTATTGGTTTGTCGCTTATTTAATTAAAAAAAACTCAGTGAAAATATATTATGGCCTTTATGCTGTTTTGAGAAAGTTGAACTGAAAATACTCGTAATATGCAGAGTGCAGAGTGCGACCCATACTGAGTGTGTTGTGGATGCAAACACATCAAGAGGCGGTGCGCTGGTTAATTCTTCCGGGATGTGTATCCTGTACGGGCCCACTCCGGAATTAGTATGAATGGACACGCACTGCTGGACCAAAATCAACCTTATCGCCTATATGACATTTCAACGACGATGTCCTAAAAAGTTATTGCTATAACTCAAAACACTAGTTTATTTCCTTACAGAGTATAAAAATGTAATTTGTACAGAACCATTTTAAAGATTTACATATTTAGTCACCGGTACATGCCAATATATCGATATTAATACATTACCAAACTACATGGTGATTTGTGGGCAAAAAACATTGGTTATTGATTAAATATTGGTATGTGTAATTATCCAATCATTAAATACAATAAAATGTTCTTTTAAATACAAGAGCACTTTATCTGATAATAAAGTCGTTAAAGAAAAACAAGTATACCTAACAATAACAGTAAATTTAGTTTAATATACTAATTTAAAATTGAAACAAGTCATAAAACTATATGAACTGGAAACACATTAAGCTTTAGTACGTAATATTCAGATACGACCGCAGCCGTTTAGTGTCAAGAATATTTGAGGTGCACAGAGAAATTTAATTATATGGATTAGGTAAACGTTTAGATACCGTTAAATATAAATCCGAGTGGTCAACTCCGGCCCGCCCTGACGGCCGCAGCGTTCCAGTTGGGAGCACGATGAAAGTGAAACGAAATTGTGAAATTATCCGCCGGTAAACTGCGCTTAGGCGATCAAAAACTACGATGGAATACGAGTTTCGACGGATGTCGGCGGGAGTGATGAGAAGATTTGCATTCTTTATTCGGGTACCTACTAATTAATTGAATGTTAATAAATAAATGTTCGCACAATTTCAGAGAGGGTTCGCAACGTTTGCACTTGGCGGTTTTTACCAAATGGTATTCGTATACGGTCATTATCACTTACGTTTCAAGTTACCATTAAGTTTGAGTACGCTACTGGTAACGGTATACGAAGATCGTTTCGGAAAATCGTAGGGACCGATTTCCGGTTTTTCACCAAAAAACAGAGGGACAGAGCCAACCTTTTGACCAAAGAGGTCCTTGGACAGAGCGGAATGCAGACGTCTTATACTTCTCCGCAATGGTCCTTTCCGCTTTGGTGAATTTCGTCTAAAGCGTACTGTAAACATTGAGTATGTGTAACGTACTGCGGGAGCATATAAACAACCAAGCATGCAAGCAAAAAATGTACAAGCAGTAATGCCCTACAAACATAATATTTTTTCTTTACAAAACGTGTCCCTGTCGGCAATCGCACCCTAGACTAGATCACCTAACAGTCACTGGATACGGGGACGTAAATTATTTAATTCGAATAATTAGTTCCATGAAATTGCTATCATACACTATACAGTTCCGAGAATTTTATTTGTGACTCGCCGTTGAGTTTTATGACCTAAATTAACATTAAAGTTAACAATATAGAAGATCAATTACTTGTATGTTCACTATCAAATCGACTACACGTAATCACACCCACGATCATTCCTATTTCATGATAAACAGGTCTTGAATGAAAAATTTCCTGAAAACATGCAATTCATTTCACATGTTACATAAAGCGCAGTTTTTACTTCGGTTATATCAATACGTAATAAGGAATGCGTGGGTTAGACGAACATTACATCAAAACGAATGTTCATTAGTGCAATTGTTAAGTCACTAGTTATTGATTTGTGGCTCTACTCGAGTGCAATTTATAGAAATAATTAGATAGAAGTGTAACTGCAATTAATATCAATAAGGATAGTTCATAAGTTATTACAAACAAGGAATGTAACGTATCTTAGCCCGCAGTAAAGGTTAAATAGGTTCTAATAACCGACCGTTGCCGCGTTGTATCGATAAATAATGTGATACATGAATTACACAGCCATGGTGTTAGTGCAAAGAATGCTACTACCAAAGACAGATTTATTGAAACATTTGTTTACAGGAACCTTGTAAAGCTTGTTCATAATCAGACTTTAATTTAGTAATGTAATGATCGATTCCAGGCGACGAAAGCGTTTCTGGACGCGCTAAGCGAGGCGGGCGCTGCGTGCGTGTCGCGCGCGACGGCGATCAAGTTCCTGCTCGCGCGCAAGTTCGATGTGGCGCGCGCGCACGCCCTCTGGCGCCAACACGAAGCCACGCGGCGCCGCGAGGGGCTCAACAAGTTCGAACCCTTCGAAGATCCGCTCAAGAGTGAGCTTGAAACTGGCAAATTTACTATACTGGTGAGTGGTAAGACTATCAATTCGTTGAACGATACTCTAAAATGCTTTTTTGCTATGCTTCGTTGCACAATGTTCTTGTCCATTCAAGACATTGTAGCTGGCTACAAACCATTAAATGTTCACTGCTGTGAATGGGTCTCTTTTTGAGGAGGCCAACTACACCATACACTGGACCTTGGAGAGTATTCTCCATGCTGCTCCAGTGCGGATTGGCGGAGGAGCTAGTAGCCCAACTGTCGAAAGTTTTTATTAACAGCTGTTATCTAATGATAACAAGCGGGACCGACGGCTTTGTGTGTACTCCGATGCATGGAGGTGCTTAAGAATTTTTTGCGGAATTTAGCAGTTAGTGACCGATCGACCCAAGCCGATGGGGTCATAAGTGCATTCTTATTTGAAGTAAAATCATTTGAATTTCCGTAATAGTTTTTCATGCTAATGCCATGAATTTCTTCATTCACACCAACCCCTAAGCTAAGAAAGGGACACCATTGTATTTTGAACCAAAATAATCCCTATATAGCTTAATATTACGCCAACGGATACGGATTCTTAAAACTTGAAAGTAGCCTACGAAAGTCTTAGGGCGTAGCTTACTTTGGCTGTAATATCTGTAACATACGTAGGTTTATACATAATATAATGAAATTGCTATTGATGATATGTGGTTTTCCTGTTAACAGCCCACGCGAGATGCAACGGGGGCGGCGATCGCGGTATTCACTGCGAACAAACATTTTCCTTCCCAGACAACACATCAAACGACGTTACAGGTATTTTAAATTTAAGATTAGCGATATTTTAAGAAAGATAGAAAGAAATTACTTATTTTAAGTTTCTATCTTGCAAGGCAACGCTGGTACATATATATTGTAAGCTACAAAGGGGCTCTCGATGATCTGATAGCGGGAACAGTTCGTACGAGCGCCTAGAGTTTCGTGGTTGCTTAAGTTGGTTGGTAGTCACTTCTCAAGAGAGAACGTATAGGACGTTCGCATTGTAGTGGATATTAATCCACTACACTCATTCAACTCATTATTAAATGAGTTCCGCAAGCTGCAGTAACAAGGGTAGTCGTCAGTATTGCAATGTCGTTGTCTTTAAATACGACGGGTTGGGAAAATTTAGCTTGGCTTTGCTTCGACCCATTAATGGCCACTACTGATCACGGGTTACTCCTTGTGAGGAGGCTTAGAGCATACTCACGTCTCCACCACACTGCTCCATTGTGGACTGGTGGAAGGATTAGTGGCCAACCCAAATGTCGGAAGGTTTCATGCCGCTCGAGGGTCTCCGACATGGCTTAACGACTATTATCTTACGAAATTCACCGGGACCGCTTTACGTGTCCTCTGAAGCACGGAAGCTGTCAAGAAATGTTTGCCATTAGCGGTCGTCCAATCTAGTACCGACTTCGCTCGCTGTTGCTTAACTTTGTCGATCACTTAGGATTGTTACAACAAGCTGCCGGGCTATGAGCGCTTCCTAAAAGAGTTTGTGAATATGTACTTATGTATAAGTAAAATAAAGTCACGAAGAGAACTACTTACGTTGCCAGCCAGAAGGGTTTTCAGTTGTGCAAACGATGTTTTCAAAATTTCACGTCCCGTCCCGTACGGGGTAAAAACACGTTACATCGACCTTTATTCGTTGCATCCGTTAAAATAGTCGTGACTATATCTATTATATTCATTGATCACAAGTCTTTCAAACATGGATGACGTAAGGCTCGGTGGTAGAGTTTATAATTTTCTGTGTTTATTTTATAAGATAAATAAGTATAGGACCCACTGCTGAAGTAAATATTAACGCTCTACTGTGGAGGAAATACGTCACTTGGTATGTTCTAGAATCCGCAGGTTAGTGGCAAAAAAGAGCGTGAAAAGCGAGTGGTAGATGCCTGCTACAATCAAGGAGATGCGGGTGGAATGGAATCTCAGCTTTCGTCGAACGGCTTACAAAATAAAAATTAAAAAAGACGATCCTACATCACGCGTTCTACTTAGTAAACTTCTTTAAAGTTTCCTCGTTCATCCAATCAATTCCAAAAAAATATAAACTGCCTGCGACCAAATTCACAAGTCAAATCTACAATGACGAATATGTATACGACCCACACAAATGTAGAAGAATAATCCATTAATTGATTGATTGAAATAAGTCGCAATCCTGCGCAAACAAAGCCATAAAACCGAATCCGAATCATATTAGCACCCAACTGGACGACTCTAATAGAGTCGTTGTCGTCATTGAACTGCAGGCTATAAAGATCCAATAGCGTTGTTTTATAAACATAATTAGAAAGCAAATTTAGAATCTATATTGAGATATTAGTACCTAATAACTACAAAGAAAGACAACCAAAGCACAAAATAGTAAAAAACTCGCATCGTCATCGACTATAATCTGTTGTGAATAATTTTTCCAACATTAACTTTATTATTTCTTCCACAGGGCGTGGTGTATCAACTGGACGTAGCTCTACAGTCGCTGGAGACGCAGCGAGCTGGCCTCGTGTTCATATACGACATGACGGATTCCAAGTACACTAACTTCGACTACGAGCTCTCCCAGAAGATACTCACCATGCTCAAGGTAAGTTCCATCTTGTGCATTTATATTTGTGTACAGACCTACTGCACTTTGGATGTGGAATATTTTCAATTGAATTTAAAAAATATTGTAGTTTAACTTCTAAGAGGCAGCATCCGTCTTTGCAGCCAACCCTGCTCGTAGTTCAGCCCGCTACACAACGGACAAATTAGATTTTTTTGGCCGTAACATGCCGAAACCGAAACCGAAAGTTCGGTCGGCCTTTAACTTAAATATTAATGATGTATCATCAGCAAATAGTACAATATCCGCTTGGTTTTTTACATAATGAGGTAAATGATTAATGTATACCAGGAAAAGAAAAGGACCCAAGATTGAGCCCTGTGGTACACCCATCACCGCCGGTGGCCCTGATGATATAATATTATTCATGCTAACTTTTTGTTTCTATCATTCAAATAAGACGTGATTAAGCTCAGGGCCTTATTTTTTATGCCGTAGTAACCAAGTTTTAACAGCAATATTTCGTGCTCAACACAATCAAATGCTTTATATAAGTCACAAAATACACCTATGGCATTTTGTTACGCCTTCCATGCTTCGAATATATGCTTTCAGAGCCTAGCCCCTGCATCTGTTGTACTACGGCCTTTAATAAAACCGTATTGCTCAAGGTGTAATAATTTATTATTGCTGAAATGGTTTAGCATTTGATTCAATATTATTATTTCGAAAATCTTTGGAAAAGTGTTGGTAATATAGAAAGTGGCCTGTATAATATATAGATCAGTTTTTTCACCTGTTTTAAAAAGTGGTATGATTTTGCTGCATTTCATAGGAGCTGGATACCTACACCTATACATTCTCAGGTGTAGACACCAAACTGCATGCGTTTTATGGCGATCAATATCGCATATTATGCAAGATATCGCTTTATGCAAGATCTAAAATAATGACGACTAAAATAAAATTGATGATGAAAGCATACTAGTGTAAACATAGCTTTTCTGCTCCGACCAAGCAATGTTTGTTCTGTTCGATTCAATCCTACTTTTCATAGTTATCATCGTATCTATTTAGTAATTTTTTAACCGATTTCAAAAAAAGAGGAGGATCTCAATTTGAGAAATTTTTTTTTGTGTGTTACCTCATAACTTTTTACTGGGTGTACCGACTTTAATGATTCTTTTTATATTCGAAAGCTGGTGCTTATAATGTGACCACATTTAAATTTGAGCGAGATCTGACGAGTAGTTTTTGAGGTATCCCTAATTTTGAAACCTGTTGTTTATTTTTTTCAAGAATGGGGATGTTGACACTAATTACAAATTAATATAAATTTATGTCTAAAATATTAGTGGTAACATTTAAAGGCCTTAAATATGATTCTTTTATTGAAATCAATCATAATAAATTAAATATCATTAATTTAAAATGTTAAAAATTGTACTCACTGTCACGTGACCTCAAACGCCATTTTGAGAATATAACGTCATTGGAACAATTTTATATGGAAATTCAACAAACTTAGTAGACAGGTAGTATTGAATATCGTTTAATGACGTCACGTGACGTTTTTGATGGGAAATTTGATAATGATTTTTATTTATCAATTTTTGTTTTTAAATTAAAGATTATAATTTTTATAATATTTTTTTCGTGAATATTGAGGTTCTATCTATAAAATAAAATTGAATCCTAAAATTAGTCAACATCCCTATTATACTTATTTCTACTTTAATTATTTTCATTTGACTGCTGCTGTATAATACGAGTACGTCTTCGGAATTCCCTAGTTCTCCAAATTCGCGAAGCTGTAATCTTATGATCTTTCAAAAATTCATCTAAGAAACTTCAAAACTTGTAAATTATTGTTTTGGTGTGTACAAACAATAAATAGGTTAAAATAAGTAATAACGAAAAACATTATTTCACGATTCAATTTTACACATACGAAATTACGCGAATCGAATGTAGAGTTGACGCGCGCACTGTAGGTACTAAGTATATCAGTTTGAATTTGCGAAATGTCATTCTAATAAACACTTTAACTAACGGACTTTAAAAAACTAATCGAGGCAACATAATTAGGAACTCATCAAACAGTTGTACCCTAATATAACAGTAGCATGACTTGCCAAATAACGCATTCTAAATTGGTTTATTATTTACATAATTCTAATTTGTTAGCAGTACTTTGAGGAAATAGTATGAATAGATAATCAAATATATCGATAGTTTAGAAATGCGCTCCTTTTGAATGTGTCCAATTTGGTAACTCCCCGATTGCTTTTTTCGCTTGAACTAAGGGTGAGGCCAAACGAGTATTTTTTGAGCTGTCAGTCGCAAAAAATGAGTCACGTGCATTCTGTGTCATACTAAAGTCCTATTGGACCACACGGCGTCGCAAAACGAGTTTGTACTTTAGTATGAAACCAACTCAATTCACGCGACGCACAGCTCACGCTCGTTTGGTCTCACCCTAATGTCATGGATACGCCAAACAGGAAGAAAAAGCAATCCGCAAATTGTAATGTTAACGTACTCGAAGTTTACACAACAAGCGTGGGGGTACGTACAGGGGAATCAGTCAGATTAATAAAAAAAATCTATCGTCTCGACGCCCTCTAATACATAATTTTTTTTTTCTTGTTCTCACCACACAAATCGGCAGATTAAAATATGTTTCATATCAGGGACATTTTAGAGCATGAAAAATATGGGCCGTTACCCCTGCACCCACGGGCTTCATTCAATATCTGACACGCTTGAGCATTTCTGTCTTTGTTTTTTTTACAATTTTGGAAATCTGCAGAGGCTTCCCCCACCGGCCGCTGAAAGGGGGAACATTATAGGATCATTTATTCTCCCTTTCATCTAATATACCAACTCTAATAGGTTTCCGCGACGCTCGAGTAAATCTACATTTAGTATCATTGGCTCCAATACTACACAGAGAGGAAAAAATAAAATAGAGAGTATAAAATATGTTACTCAACATTAATGTTGAATTAAAATAATAGTAAATTATCGACTATTAATGTTTAATATTTGGCTTAAAGGTGGACTCTGAATCGCTAACTTTTCCGACAAACATTTCTTGACATAAAAATTTTTGAAAAAATATTTGATAGAAGTTTTAGTCAATTATTAAAACGACTTTTGTATTCCCAAATCGGAAAATATTGATCACGTTTTTTCGATTGTACATTATTATGAAAAAATGCTAAATGCTAGCTGATTCGCGTATTCTTATGAAGTAAAAAATATGATTAATCACAACCAAATTTACTCTATGTTACGCTGAGTAAGCAGTAATGTTAATGTTCTATTGGTGAAAGAATTTTTGAAATCGATTTAGTAGTTTTTAAATTTATTCTTTACAAACATACAAAAAAAATACAAATCATACTTCTTTATAACATTAGTGTAGATGTGTCCATTAACACTTATTTTTGGCTCTGTTGAGGGGAACTTATTCATATGTCTTTATCGCTAACATTATTTAACATTTTATTATAACATAATAGCTTTAGTAAATGAATCGGATTGACTAACTTCGGCATTATTTATGTGTTGGTGTAAATATTTCGACCAACATATACGTATTTGTGTTTCACGGTGCCTTCCGTGCGCGAATATTTCAGGGAACTCCAAGAATAGTAGCAATAATATCGTTTGTTTTTACAATCTATTACGTGCGTTGGTAGAAATTTCTTGGTATTGGTACTTTTAGCTCAATAAATAATTTCTACGTTCCTCACCTCATTTGTTTCTACGAACCTTTTGCAATTAACAAAGCCCGGAATATTTTTCTTAATGGCCAGTAAAATATTAATCGCAGTTTTCCTCTTCAGTTCGTACTGAGATGAGGTGCTATATTCAATTCATGAAGCGCCCTTATTTGTAGGTGAAAAGTCGTAGCTCGTTTCTTCGTAGCGCGATGGGCGGATGCGGGTCGTAGGTCGCCGTAGCTCGCGCGCCCGACCGTCCGACGGCCCGCCGGCTCGCCGGCCCGACCGCCCGACCGCCCCGACCCGACCGCCCGACCCGACTACGTCAGTCGAGCTCACGACACTCGAGTGAACGTACGTGTATCACACGTTGTCGTTTACGCGCCTCATATTCCGATTAGCATCTTTTGCGTATCATAACCTAATTCCAACCGTATGTATCTTATCGACCGTGCGTTTACAACTGATAGTGGCTAACGAGAGCTCCATACCGATTTGGACGACGCGGACAGGTGGCATTTGCAGTAGCGGTGTTATTTTCGGTGTTTTCGCCTAGTGTTTTGGTGTCGGTGTCTGATGTGGAAGTGATAGCGAACTGCGGATAATTGTTGTCGAAGCCACTCGGCCGGCGGTAACGCACGCTTTAAGCTCAAATACCGTCGGATCGATAAGGCTAACAGCTGAGCCGATTGCACGATTGTCCACACTGGCTATATAAGGTAATCCATGTATATATTTCTCGCGGTGTCTGCTTAGCATTGATTTGACAATATTGTCAAAATAGATGTAATAATGCACTTGTGGTTTGTCAGGAAGAATTTAGAATTTAGAGTTGACAACCTTTTGCTATCACCATTATCATATTTTCTTTAATCAACTTCCTTTTCCAAAGTTTAAGATACACGTAAAGTGCGTTGGAACCTAACCAACGTGTTCAAATTAAAGCATTGTATACAATTAATATGTTTATGTATGCCAACGGGTTGACAAGTTCAAACTGTTACTGTTCAAAAAGTTACTGCATGTAGGTTTCCGAATAAATTTTAAACAGTGACTTGTATAAAATCGGCGTCATAATTAAAATTGGATTGGGCCCAAAAGCATTTGCATTTGATTTGTTTATCTCATTAGTTATTTGGAGAGATTCCTCTAAGATATATTAGTTTGACTTGATGCGGCATCCAGTTTGTATGAGATAGCTAATTATAAATCATGTCAATCATTTAGGTCCTGAGTGTCATAACATATGATGGTATTCTCTTTCTACTATGAACCCCTAGAAGGCTTATTCCGGACTCCCAATTAAGCTTAGCTACCACCCTGACCAATTATAGACTCTTTTTCCGTATGGCCATGTCGAATTCACTATCTATTATATCGTATCCCTTTGCCAAATATTTTTAAGAAATGTTAGAAATAACGAAATGTTCTCTACATACTTCTGCATTACAGGACGTATATTAATCATCCACAAAGTATTTATTTTGGTATCCAGAATAAGCATCTGATGTAATATCAATCAAATAGTAATAAGTTGAATCCAAAAAAAATTTTTTTTTTAAACGCTTTTATTTCAATGTTTAGTTTATAAAATTAGCTACAAGTTGTGAAAATTTCAAGTCTCTACGTAAAATAGAACATAGAGAATTATGCGTCTAAAGTCTGAAAATCGTTTTTTTTTTTAATTTAACAACAAATAAACAATGAAAATTAGTTTAAAATATGATTTTCGTGTATTGTCATCGGAAATACACATGTCTGCCAAATTTCATCAATTTTCATTAAAGGGAAGTCATTCAAATTAACGTTACAAGATTTGATCCTTTGATCCTCCGAAGTGAAGCTAAATATAAAAGCGATTAATAACCTTATTGCCGTGTAAATAGAGTAGCATTTTGATCATAATATTGAAGATTTGATGCGTTGATGCTCCGAAGTGAAGCTAAATAAAAGCGTTTAAAAAGGAAGTTTTACTTACGTCATTATTTAGAAGCACTCGGTCGAAGGTGTTAGTCCGCATAGAGTATTGCAAGGCCAAGTTTTATAGGATTTTCCTAGAGAACGATAACATGTTCAATGAAATGTTCGTTCATTAAATTACTTTGAAGTTCTTCTCATTCAAACTATGACATTTTGTTGTTTTAATTAATGAACTTTACATTGTCAGCCTCTAAAATATTTTTATACGGTGTAGCTGGGAAATAAGTAAATAACCCTTCTCTCGTGAACAAACTTTGTAATTAAAATAAGTAGATTTAGGCAATTGAGAACTACTAATTAAGGCGTAGCCTCATTATCGTCAAAAGTAGTAACGAGGTTATCAAAGATTTAAAATAAATTACTGCAG
The DNA here is from genome assembly GCA_963932265.1 of Thymelicus lineola. Taxonomy (NCBI): domain Eukaryota; kingdom Metazoa; phylum Arthropoda; class Insecta; order Lepidoptera; family Hesperiidae; genus Thymelicus; species Thymelicus lineola. The sequence goes on along the minus strand of OZ010696.1, from coordinate 11,245,175 downwards.
TCTAATTTGAAGGTACATAATAGGATTTTAATGGCCTCATAATAGAACTAATACAAGGTAGATTGCATGCTCGTTTGCATCTATAACAATGAAAAACAGAAGAATGTTATTTTTGGGTTTTACACTATAATTTTAAAGCGGATATGTTTCCGAACATAAAAATTCATTAGTGTTGAAAACCAGGACGTCCTGAGTAAAGTAGGGCACGTGGCGACGCTAGTGTCACGCGGCACGTCTTGGCCGGAAGCGGGTCTCCTCGCGCACCTCGCCGCCATGGTAAAGTAATATAAACAGTATTCTATCTTCATACAAACGGTTGAAACACGCGTTATGCCTACCCACCTCGAGAAACGCACACAATACACACACAGCTGTGACGAGTTTGCTTTGATTAAAAAATAATAATAATAAATAATAATAATAATTATTATTATTAAAGTATGAAATATTGAAAAGAAAAATTATAGAAATTACGGTAGTCAGTAACGGATCCAGGAATAACATTTTTTAGATGACCTGGAGATTCCGAAATGTGCAGAGCATCTTTTATGGGGCTCGCTACAGTATAGAACTATAGACGAATATATGAATGACGAATATAGTAATGTAGTTTGTGATAATTGTAATTTGAATATTTGCGTCTTAGCCATTAAAACTTTATTGCTACTCTAACTTTGATTTCAATGTTATAAATTGATTTAGCAATATAAAAATTTATACAATCAGACGGTTCCTTAACCTACAAGAACTTACTCTGCCCTAAGAGTCTCTGTCTCTACTACAATACTGAAGGCTTATGAACCTTCATAGTACTTCTAAAAACACAACATGGATTTTTATTGAACACTTCCTATTTCTTTCAACCCGAATTGCATTTATTAAAATAGAAAATATAACATTTATAATTACAAAGAAATTAAAGTCGTTTGATACTATCGGCGGATATCCCTGGCGCGCGTTTACGTACCACGCGGCTGCAGGCAATTTTTTCAAGGACAGGGTAGAGTCGGTATTTGGAATACTGTTTATATTACTTTACTGTGTCGCCGCCTTCGCTAATTAAATAATACCAGAGAACTCTATTTATAAGCAAGGCAAAAGTAATTTATTGTTCTTAGAACGAACCAAGCAAAAACAAATCCGAGTACCTGAGTGCCTGAGTACCTAAATGTAATGCGCAGTTTGACGTACTTCTGGTAAAAGATGACCGATTTTCAAGCGACTCCTACAATGACGTAATATTATTTAATTAGTGTGGTTGGTTTTCAGTGGTTTTGGACATGCCCGTGTTTCGTTTACAAATATGGAAAGCGAGTACGCCAGGTTTAAGGTTTCTTGACTGGTCATTCCTTGTTACAGATGTTCATAAGCGATACTGATAATGGTGTTATAATGTGGTGATCTAGCTGCTAATACACTGACTGTTCATATTAAACACAATAAAGATGCTAGACCCGAAAAGTAGGGAAGAAGTCTTAGCTGTAATTTTTATGGTGTAGTTGTTTAGTATTACTTCTAACAGTATTCTAAAGTACTGGGCTTGTTTTTTTCTTTTTATTTTTTATTTTACACTTTTTAGTTAGGATTCATTGACTTCTTTAGTAAACGAAAAAATTAGCAATGTTGTCATTTCATTCAGGGAGTTAATAAATTAGCGATAATGGTTGTTTAAACAACTTTAAATCGTTATATATATCCTAAACTGTTACTTAAAATGAAAAATGATGAAAGGATACTAAAAATCATTTTTCAATTGCTATTCAACAAAATTTTTGAAGAAACAAATTTTTGCGCCAGAAATCTGCCTTATTTTTTCAATTTTGATATACCCAGTGTCACTCTCACAATTAACACAAATCTAACGGCACCTCTCAAGCTGTAATAGATCAAGACGTTTAGGCTACAGAGCGTGCCAAAGAAATATACATACATACACTCGAAAAACAACCCTCGTTCTGGCGCAGTCGGGTAAAAATTACACTTATTTCACATAGTAAGGCATTAACATAGAGTCAATGCGATTTAAGTCATTATGAATGTGTAAAACATCAAATGTATAACCCACCAAATGGTTAGCTTCCTCAGCTTAAATAAATAACGAACAATTAACTATAGTTCCATACGGCATCTAACAAATAAACCTTACGGATTCGACTCTACCTCTCTCTTCGTCTCTACATAATTTTTTTCGATAAAAATGAACAACAATATGATTCTGATGTGGCTCTTTTTTAACGTAATCCCTTTAAAGGAAAACTATAAAAGTCACGTAAGACGTAGGGATACACAAACTCGAAAGTGACACTTATTAAAAGCATAATTCGTCGGTACAATAATATATTAGTAGGCGGACGCCAACTACACGGCGAGTGACGACTTATGCGACGATTCGCGGAAATTGATATATTTTGTACCGTACCTACTAGAACCTGTACTCTATATTGATTTTGGCTATTTATTTCGGTACTAATATTGCTTAGTTGTTGTTAGTATTCGCAAAACTGATACAATACCACGCTCCGTCAAAGTAATCGCTCCAACTAATTACTTGGCAGTTTGAAGGGTTTTAGCATGTTTTCTAATTCCGTCCAGTTAAAATGAAGTTATGAGCTGCTCGAAATTAGGTCTCGGCGAGCTTAGCATGTGATTGGCAATTTTTCACTAGCCAATTAAGCGCTCGGTCCAACTAGGTCGTATTGCTTGCCTATCGTGCCTCTACAACAGTATACACCAAGGGTAAACATGGCTATATATGATATTTGTTTAATTGCGCTAGGTCACTGTGATATATCAAGGTGACGTATTATTGCTGTCCTATAAAACAATTACCTAATACTGCGAATAACGCTTCACACTCATAACGCTTCACACTCATAGCCCCACACTAGGATTTTCCCTGTGTGATAACAGCTGTAACGATGTTTATGTGGTACCTTACGAAGTTGTAGAAGATAAATGTCTTTTTATTTTTTTCCCAACTGCGCCAGAAGGAGGGTTATGTTTTTCAAGTGTATGGATGTATGTATTAGGTCCTTGAATAAGTTCTCGCTGTTTCCAAACAGATGGTATTACTAGGACTTGGTGCATGTGATTTCTGATGGTAATGGATGGACTCGAAACTACTGTCTGTAACCTTGAACTTTATTCTGTGTTAGTCAGCCATGCTGTAAACAACGTTGTTTTTTGTAGTGATAAAAATGTCGAGTTTGGTACCAAGTAAAGAGTATTTGCGGGAAATTTTATTGCATTAATTTATTTAAAAGAAATCTGCCGCTGAATCACACAAAATTCTTGTAGAGAACATGCCTTGTCAGAGACAACATGCAGACACTGGTTTCGACGCTTTAAAAACGATGATTTTGAACTTGGAGATAAAGAACGCTCGGTGCGCCAGCACCGAAAAAGTTTCAATACAAACATATCTGAACTTGCAGGTTCATTACAAGTAGATGATGCGACTTTTTTTTAAAACGTTTGAAAGCCTTAGGGATAGTCCAGAAGCAAGGACATTGGGTCTCTTATGAGTTAAAGCCGGGAGACATCCAATGGCGTTTTCTAACGTGCCAAATTTTGCTTCAGCGATACAAAAGAAAAAGTTTTCTGCATCGTATCGTGACTGGCGATGAAAAGTGGATGCATTATGATAACCCTAAGCATAAAAAATCGTGGGGCAAGCCCGGCCATGCCTCTGCACCGAGCGCAAAGCGAAATATTCATGGTTCTAAGTTCTCTGTATTTGGTGAGATCAACAAGGTGTTATTTATTATGAGCTCCTCAAACCGAATGTAACTATCACGGGAGAGCGCTACAGTTGATGCGTTTAAGCTGAGACCTGAAAGACAAACGGCCACTTTACAAGCAGAGGCACGAGAAAGTGATTTTGTTGCAACGCTCGGCCACATGTTACGATACCAGTGAAAACTTACCTGGAAATACTTCGATGGGAAGTCTTACCCCACCCGCCATATTCACCGAATATAGCCCCTTCCGACTACCACCTATTCCGTTCAATGGCACATCTGAGCAGCACTTCCAGTCGTATGAAGATACCAAAAAATGGATTGATTCATGGATAGCCTCAAATGACGTTTCGTTTTTCCGACGTGGGATTCATTTGCTGCCAAAAAGATGGGAAAAGGTGGTGTCTAGTGCCGGGCAATACTTTGACGTATGTTTTAATAATTGCTGTGGATAAAGCGTTTATTTTCCCAAAAACAACAGCGAGAACTTGTAGTCCTATAAGTAACTAATATATTCCTTTGGTACGCTCTGTAGCATAAACGGTTTGATCGATTTCAGCTTGAGAGGTGCTCTCACTATCACTAATCGTTAGATTTGTCTTAATTGTGAGAATGACACTGGTATTTAAAAATTAAAAAAAAAATGTCCGATTTTTGGCGCAATATTGTCATCGAATTTTTTTTTTCTCTAAACCTATCGAGTATTCCCTAAAACATTTCGAGAGGTTAATGCTGTGGGTTAATATGAGTAGAAAGGCTTTTGATATATTTTTAACTTTTATTTATAATACACTCTCATTTGTTAATTGATGAAAAAATATTTTAATTATTTTAACGAATTTGAGTTAACTGATCTATATGGACAGTTTTATTTCTCCTATGAAGAGATATGGCCGTCGTTGATAGCGAATGACGTCAGCGTACTGCTATTTCTAAGTTACTACATAAAAGCCTTGAATTTATAGCAGTGCCGTTAATCTATTTTATGTCTTTTACTTTTGTTATAAAATTTTATAATTTACCATTTTGAATATAAATGAACTATGTTAAAACAATGTCGCAAGAATATTAATTAAGAGGACTCTACAATTTGCAAATGGAATACTTAAAAGTTAGCTTCCACAAAATGTAGTTATGACCCGTGAATAGAGCAGTATTTGAGCAGTTAATGTTCCCGGGCGTGCAATCAATGGTGTATGGAATGGTGAATACGATTGTTATTGCAGCACTATTTGAATACTCCGCATGTGATAATTCCAGCCGGCGCGGCGCTCATTTGTGTCAAGCAATGCTCGTGATATCTGCCATGTTGGAGATTGCGGCTGTTGCAATAATATATCTGGTTTAATTGCATGGAATCGATATCGCACTAGAATGCATGTTTTGCTCTTTTAGATACCAATGTAGATAACTTTTTGTTGTGTTGAAATCAATGATTGACGCTTCTAAGATGGAGTAAATGGCAGACTTCTTAAATTACCACTTTATTGAAACGGTTTAGTTAAAAATTATCATGTATCGTGTATCATCTGAATTTGTTTAATGGTCTTCGCGTAATGAGTTGGTTTGGACAGACAGATAAAAATTATATGTTTTGGCTTCTATATCTATGTCAGAAGTATGTCTAATAAGAAGAAATAGTGGAGGTTCCACTGCGTTTTTACAAAAATATTAAATTCAACGCTGTATTTGTATATAGAAAAACATGAAATTCGTAAAATTTTAACACTCATTTTTTATAGCATTCAATGGACATGGACTTATAAATATCAACGAATGCAAAACTTTCAAGGGTGCGATGCAGTTAAGGAGCGTTAAAATACCTTCACCAGGTTTACAATATCATGCAGTGTTTACGCTCCAACGTCCTTGGTCTTGTTCAATTAATAGGATGCTATTTAAAGCAGAAGTGTTTTGCCGGAGCAGATCGTAAGATTGTAACATGACGGTCGTCGTGCGCCGAGTAGGAAGTCTGTAGTTTTCCGGTTTCGTTGTTAATAACAACATTAACAAGTCGAATATCACGTAAACACATTTTTGCAAGAATCGGAATGTCGATAATCATCACATAGGAATCTGTAGATGTTATTACGTATCGAGAAGTGCGATGCGAGGAGGCCGAGGTGGGCGCGAACCAGTCTTCAAGAGCAAGGTCAAGCCGGCCAGCCTCCGCCGAGCCAATCCCACTTGTTATAGTTAACCTGCTCTTTGTAGCCCTCCTAATATTATGACCAACTGTACTATCTGGTGTATATGCATGTATAGTTATGTCTAAGTATATTGTAACGAGTATGGTTGATGTACCGCCAATAAACAGTTCGTCTCAAGCAGCCGTGTCTTTTACTCGCATACACACTAGTGGCGACGATTTCTACCCACCCGCATTACGAAAAAAAAATGTCGGCTAACTTTGGATTGTTAACGAGTTTTAATCATAATGTACAGTGTTGGAAAACGTACAAAGGAAGGATTACTCAGTTTTTCATCGCTAACGACATCACCAATACTTCGGATGCCGCAGGAGAAAAAAGACGAGCCATACTCTTGAGCGCACTCGCCGAGGACACGTACCAGCTTGCAGCAGACTTATGCTTGCCAAAGGAGCTCCAGAACGTGCCATACAATGATATTTTGTCACGGCTAGACGCCCATTTTACACCTAAACGCATAGGATTTGGCGAAAGGCATAATTTTTACGCAGCCGTGCAGCAGCCCGGCGAGTCTCATTCGCAGTGGGCGGCCAGGCTACGTGGGCTCACTGTCCATTGCGGATTGAGCAACGTGGAGGAAGCACTACGCGATCGCTTCATCATGGGCATGCTGCCCAGCCCGGAGAAGGAGAAGCTGTACGCTCAAGATCTAGGCGATTTAACATTGAGTAAAGCGATAGAACCGTGATATCTTTGTTAACATATAAAAGGTTATTTAGTTCCGTGCCATTGTCACCGCCTAAAAAGAGGTTAAGAGGCTATGTAGGTGAGAATATTACGTGTATCGGTACGATTAATGTCCCAGTATTGTTTAAAGGTCAAACCCATTGTATAAATGTATACGTAGTGCGAAATGGGGGTCCCCCGCTGCTGGGAAGAGATTTTATTAGTACATTTTGTTTAGAGTTTGCTCCTGTTAATTACTGCAGCGAAAATAATTTAATATCTCAACTGAAAATTAAGTATCCCGATCTGTTTTCCGATAGGTTAGGATTATTTAATATGTACAAGGTCAAGTTGACGCTCAAGGACAACAGTAAACCTGTTTTCTTTAAAGCACGTCCGATAGCATTCGCTTTACGCGATAAGGTTGAGTGTGAATTAAATAGGTTAGTAGGTATGGGGGTCCTGGAACCCGTGCAGCATTCGACGTATCGTCACCGATCGTACCCGTTTTGAAACGTAATGGCTCAGTGCGGCTGTGCGCCGATTATTCGGTGAGCATAAACAAGTCCTTGGTAATCGAACAATATCCCTTGCCGACGGCTAATGAGTTATTTGCAAAATTACACGGTGCACAAATTTTTTCAAAGTTAGATTTAAGTATGGCCTATAATCAAATTTTATTGGACGATGAGTCACAAAACTTGACTTGCATAAACACACATCGCGGATTATTTCGATACACGCGATTGGTGTTCGGGCTGGCGAGCGCGCCGGCCATATTCCAGCGCGCCATGGAGACCGTGCTGGCGGGCCTGGACGGCGTGCAGTGCCTTCTCGATGATGTACTCATAGCGGGTAAGGATCCTCAGGAACATATGCAGAGGCTCGAATCCGTTCTTTTCAGGTTACAAAACGCGGGGTTTACGCTTCAACAAGAAAAGTGCGAATTTTTCAAAAATGAAATTAGCTACTTGGGTTACATAATTAACAAGGACGGGCTTAAAAAGTCTCCGGATAAAGTAAAAGCGATACTTGAAGCCGTCGTACCTACCAATATTTCTCAGTTGCAGTCGTTTTTGGGACTGGTCAATTATTATAGAAATTTCGTGCCAAATGCGTCAACTATTCTTAGTCCATTATACGAGTTACTGAAAAAGGGCATTAAATGGAATTGGGGTAGTGTACACGGAAGGGCATTTGAAAAAATTAAAAGTATTTTAGCATCGGATCAAGTTTTAGCACTCTTTAACCCCCAGGCTAAGTTAATACTCACAGTGGACGCCTCTCCATACGCCCTGGGCGCAGTTTTGTCACAGGTAGGGGTTGATGGTCAAGAGAGGCCAATATCGTTTGCATCGCGCACCTTGAACGCCGCTGAGAAGCGCTACTCCCAAATACAAAAAGAGGCAACTGCTATTATATTCGGAGTACGTAGGTATCATCAGTATTTATATGGGAGATCGATACCGTTTATATTACGGACAGATCATAAACCTCTTATATCGATATTCGGTCCACATCGAGGTATCCCACAGGTTTCAGCAAACCGCTTGCAACGTTATGCTTTATTTTTAAGTGCATATAATTACAATATCGAATATGTACGCAGCGCTGATAATAGTGCAGATTTTTTGTCACGCGCGACCGTGCCTCTCACCGCGACCGCCGCCCGCGCCGCCCGCGCCACCGACCCCCCCGCGCCAGGGTGTCTGGATACTGATAGTGAGGAGTTATGTGACACCGCAACTTATGTTTGTTTTGTTGTTGAAGGTAGCTTACCTGTTACACTTAGCGAATTACGCGAAGAAACAGCCAAGGATGTTATTCTAAATAAAATAAAAAAATATGTTTTATGCGGCTGGCCGAGAAAAATCAATGACTTAAATATTTCCCCGTATCATTTGTGTAGGTCTGAGTTAGCTTACGAGAACGGTTGCATTATGAGGGGACACAAAGTAGTAATACCGGAGTCATTACGTAAGCGAGTACTGTCGGAGTTACATACGTCTCACTTGGGGATCGTTAAGGCAAAGTCGGAAGCACGCTCGCGATTTTGGTTCCCCGGCTTGGACAGTGCTATCGAGTCCATGATAGGTTCGTGTGAGGTGTGCGGCCAGCTGCGGGGGGCACCGCCGCGCGCTCCTCTCGCGCACTGGGAGCACCCGACGCAGCCCTTCCACCGCATCCATATTGACTATTTAGGTCCCATTAATGGTCGTATGTATTTAGTGATCGTGGACGCATACTCTAAGTGGGTCGAATGCTATGATATGGGTCAGTCGACCACTTCCGCTGCAGCGATCGAAAAACTGTGTGATTTCATTTCAAAATTCGGTCTGCCTCACACACTGGTCAGTGACAATGGAACGGCGTTTTGTTCCAACGTGTTTAATGATTTTTGTATATTGAATGGCATAAACCACTTAACTTCTCCAGCATATCACCCGTCTAGCAACGGCCAAGCTGAGTGCTATGTTAAGGTAATAAAAAAGGGTATTAAAGCTAGTTTGTTGGTCAGTCGAAATAAGAAAGATGCCAAATTACATTTATTAAAATATATTTTTGATTATAGAAATTCCATTCATTCCACTACCGGGTTTTCTCCGGCACAATTAGTCTTTGGTCGTAAACTTAGATCGCGTTTGGATTTATTCGATCCTAAACCACAGTTACCGTCATCTTCGTCGCTTGTTTTGGCTAATGTTGTAAAACATAAACAGTATTTACAGAATAAAAAACAAAATAGAAGAAAAAGGGAGTATTTTAAGGAAAACGAAATTGTTTTGTATAAAAATTTTTATTTGAATAACAAGTTTATATGGTACAAAGGAATCATTCATAAAAGAATAGGAAAAGTTTTATACATTGTTAAAGATTTAAAAACATCAGAATTTCATAAAAAACACATAAATCACATAATAAGGTTCAAAGGGAATAACTTAAAAAATAAATACTCGGACTATAACACAATATGTAATGACTTACCCAACTCGACGGCGCAATCCATGTTACCTCCGCCACCATCGCCACCACCATCAGCGTCGTCGTCAGCACCACCATCGTATTCATCACCCCCGCCGCCATCGCATCAGCCGCCGTCGCCGCCGTCGCCGCCATCGCCGCCGACACCAACGCCACCTACTCACTCGCGTGAGCCGTTGGAGCCGTCATTATTGCCGTCACCATCTTCTGTGGTTCTATCAACCCCAGAGAGGGAAGAGGAAGATGGAGAGTCCACTGAATCTACAAGTGACATGTCAACACCGCGTAGAGAGAGAGAGCGAAGAGATAGCGATTACGTACCTCGGGAGAGTGAAATCGCTTCACTCTCTGATTCTGACACAACCACCACGGGTACCACGGGTACTCGAAGACCACTACGAACTCGAAGGAGAGTACACTATTTTTAAAACAAATATTTTTTAGAAGCAATGGTCATTTTTAAGGGGGGAGAAATGGTGTATATGCATGTATAGTTATGTCTAAGTATATTGTAACGAGTATGGTTGATGTACCGCCAATAAACAGTTCGTCTCAAGCAGCCGTGTCTTTTACTCGCATACACACTACTATCAACTGCTTGCAAAAGGATTTGTTTTTTTTTCGGTTAAAATTTTGAAATATGAAACTGTGTCAAGCTGCGAGTGTGGTTTTCGGGTTTTATAAACTTTATATTTGGAAATAAAAGACGTCAGGCCTCTGTAACACCAGAGGCTGGTATATCGTTGGATGAAATCCAAACTTAGTTTGATTGCTTTGTAAGGGGATTTGTTGTTTTACGACGGAAATTACTACTCAACTCCGACGGCATTCAATGCTCTTCTTACATACTTACCTGAAGCCAACGAGTAACAATGTCACAGATATTATTTCCATTAGAAGGTAGCGTGATATCACGGAAACCTTTGTATAATTAACTTGTATGCATGAGAAGATACGAGGTTTGTTACAATGTAGAATGGGTAGGAAATAGTTTGAAATTGCATCCAACACCTACGCTTGTTCACAAACAACACAACAGCTACTAGTACTCGTAGATACGCATAATGTTATACAACTGTGTAAAGTTATATTTAGAACTGAAAGTAAAGGTTTGCTAAATATAGCGCTAGCTGAGCTCTGTAGTTTGATTTAATTTCTACGAGGCCATTATTTTTCAAAGTGGTGATTACTACCCCTTGAAACGGGTGCAAGAGACCTTCGGGGAGGCTTTGAGAATGAATAAGAGGGCTGGCGGTAGATCAAAAGCATTGTTTATTTTGCACTAATCAGTAACACTATAAAATTATGTATATCATTTATTTTCTAAATATTACTTTTTATGTTGTTCCAAAAATGCTTAAACTTTTAAGTTTTAACTTAAACGGAACTATTTTGGACTTTGGGGCGGTTCCTTGTTGGCTTTTTAATCGATTTCAAAAAAGGATAGTACCTATCAACTCCCTTGTATTTTTCAAAATGTTTTTATTAATCTCTTAATTCGCCATTTATCCAACGAATTAAGAAAATTATTTTCTTAATTTTATAGGTTACTTTTTCACATTAGTCCTATATAAATCAAAATTCAGTTCTGATGATGGGATGTATGAAGAACTGAGGGAACTCCTAAAATGTAAAAGTTAGTGGTCCTTATCGAACGTTATAGAGAGATTAAATGTTTACAAAACATTTAATATTAAAATAAACTCCAGATCAGCTAAACGAAGCGGCGACGTCAGTTTCGGTGGAGACGATGGAAGTTACCAATCGTATCGTGTATTTAAATACAAAAACATGTGTTAGCGAATATTATTTGCATGTATTTTATCAGCTGTCCGTCTGTGCTTGTCAGCCGTAGCAAATGTAAACACATCTACTCTGATGTTTTTGACGATGTTTTAAAATGTCTGTTAACTCAGACATATAACGATTATTGTTAGAATGTTAACAGACATATAACAATTATTATTGTTATATGTCTGTTAACTCGCGAGTGATAGACATATTTATACATATATTTGATATGGCAATGTATGTGGTCTTCACCTTGTGTTAGGTACGAGTAAATAATTGGTCGTGAGTCATCGTTTGCTGACCCAGCAAGGGCCGTCCGTAGCCTTCACGTTATGTATGTAGTATGTAACTATGTACATATAAGGCCACGTGAGATTCAAGATTGATAATATACAAGTGTATATACAAGTGTATAACATTTTATGTGCCGGTTGGGTTTTCACGAAATGTTCCAGTGTTTCAACAATATTGTCAACAAGTTACTTGAGTAATGATCTAAGATATAACCAAAAATATTGTTGATTCTATACTTTTCGATGAGCACTACCGAAATGTAGAGATGTCATTCGAGATGAGATATAACTTTTTTGTGGGATTTTGGTCAAGCTTAATTAACTTATTTTTAAGTATAAAGGTCGTAGCCCATCTAAACGACACCGCTCCCACCCAACCAAAGTATGAGAATTCAAATATAAACTTTAAATCGTGCTCTGTAGATGCAACTATTGTGTGGCAAGGTTGCGGTAAGCTTGCTTCCCTCCTCCTGCTAATTTTTGTTGTTACTGTAAAGTGCACCTACAGAGCACGATTTTAAGTCTATATTTGAATTCTCATACTTTGGTTGGATGGGAGCGGTGTCGTGTAGATGAGCTATGACCTTAAAAGGGCGGATGACCATCCTCTTAATTGGGTTTACTAGGTTGATTACTGATATTATTTTCAAATCGCATTGAAAAATTTTATGAAATAAATTAAAATAATCCAAAATGTGGTTTAAAAAAACACGTAGGTGCGCCAACGACCTTGTGCTCGTTAATTGTGAATAATTTTTCTACTTTGACCCCCCTTCGATTTCAAGGCTGAAACCGCCCTTGTCGTTTAGGTATTAGGAATTGTGTTCTATTTCTGTGGAATAATTATTTCCTAGGAACTATAAATTATGCACTCATTTTCTTGTAACACCGGCGATACTGTTTACTTGCATATCATTAGTCACGTAGCTAAATATCGAAGTAGGTTCTCAAGAAACTCTTTGCTTATCTCATGACGGACGATTGACTTTGTTTAGTTAACATCTATATAAACTAGTTTTGGTCTCGACTGCAGTACTATTTATTTCTATTGTTATGATTTTATTATAATAATTCCCATAGAATTAAATAATTTACGAGCAACACTTGTAACTTTGGTCTTTGCTCAGAATTGCATGGTAGAGGAAAATGAAAAGAAAATCATTTTCTAAAGATGTTGAAAGCATTATTTTTCTTGTAGTGTCCGATTTGTTTTTCTGACTCTAGATAAACTTTGTTAAGTTTTAAATCTTAAAGAGTGATATAGATGCACTAAAATTACATAAACTTTTAAATCTGTAATGTTAAACAAAAACATAATATATTATGTCATTTGTTTCCATGTATATTAGATCAGCTGTTAAACACCTACGCGAATGTCTTCCACATCGTTGTTCAATGCGTGGATGTAACGTCGTAGAGGAGACATGTTTTGCAGATGAATATTAATATAATTCCATCAACTCTTATGGACTTCAGAGGGTAATGGAGTGGAAAATCTGTTTGTCCACGTCCATATTAGACTTGTTCGCCTTTACGAAATGCAAATTTCGTACAACACGCAGTTGCTCGTCTAGTTTTCAATTAGCTAAACCTGTGATTGCTTGTTTAAGGCTTGGCTGAAATGAAAGCGGTGTAGGTAACTTGTATCGAGAAAATTATATTTTACTAACCTAATTAGCTTAATATGATGTAAACTTATACTTAACTAATTTCTTTTTTGAAATATTTTTTGTTTACTTCTTTATGACGTGCAGTACGTAAGGACAGTACAAAAAATGCATAATTCAAATTCAATCACATCCAAGTTCATCATTCAACGGGAATTGAATGTTTTCAGTCTCTGCGCCCTACGCCCGGCGCCCGGTGGAAACTTTAAACCACGAAAGATGTTTTTGTACCGCTTCTCTTTTGACGCGGTCCCCGGCTATCGATACGGTCGGGATGATTAATATCCGCTAGGAGAAGGTCGCGTGGAGCGTGACGTCACCTCCTGCACGCCGCTTCCGCCCGTAGCATACGTGTCGCGATTACCATACGATAAGTATTCAAATCATACCTGTTATCCTTTCGTTTGATTGATAAAACGCTGGGCTCTTATGTGTTTAATAGTATCCACTCACTACGGTTTACGAATTTGGCGAAGGCAATTAGCTGAATGAGTTAAGTAAATTAAACTTCGTTAATTTTTGATTTTCATATTATTATGTCGAACTAGAGAAGCTCTACCTAGATCTCTGATCCAGTCAGTAGTCGACTGAAGTTAAGTTTACCTGGAAGTTATTTGCTTTTTTGGATTAAAAATTTTGTTTTTTTGTTAAAAAATTAAAAATACAACGAGAATTTTTTTTAATTGGTTCCACCTTTTACTGCATACACATCAGATTTTATAGGATTTTATAAGAATTGCGAAAAATAACAGTTTGGCTTGACTACCGTTTCCGGGAATATATAATTTAACCTACTTATGTAACTCAATTGGAACAAGAGCAGAAGAGCCGTAGCTGTAGCCGTATCGCTATCGTTGCAACCACGCAAACCGCATAATGCGGGAAGCGGCGCGAGTGGCGCGACGTGTCCCCAGCGCGGCGGCGTCCCCGCACAGGACAGATACATTATCGCTCGGTTGCGGTGTGGTGTGGGAGCTCGATTGAAACTATGCGTCTACTACATGCATAAGTTGGAGAAACCCGAGTACACTCGTTCAACTTCAGGAAGAAGTAAGCGCTTAAGAACGTCGTGCGAGATCGTCTCTTTGACTTTGCAAAAAATCGGAAATGATCTAACCAGTCTTCCGAAGCGAGAAGAGAACGCACGAAGATATTTGAAATGGTTTTCTACTTGTCTTTCCAAATAGTTGTGAAGCCGCACACGAAATGAACGTCCGATTTGTCGAATGCGGTTCCGTTGATGACGTGCACTTTGCAGCGCTCGTACGGGCAAATAGGTGCGACATTCGTCCGTGACGTGTCTACACGAGCTAATATCCCGTATTCCACGAATAGCGAAACCTTGGTGACATTTGTGACGATCGCGTGGGTGAAGTAAAACAGAATAAATACGAATAGTGGGTTTCGTACTTATTTCGTACATATACAGTATACCTAAGGTTGTATGAACGGGTTTTCTCTAACGATAGTTGAATTATAACTATCGCTTTTTTAATCCCGCAGTTTTATATTTTTCTTTTTCTTTTGATAAAGTATTAAATTGCTTATTAACGGAATTATAGAAATTATATAATTTAGTGCCCAAAAATGAAAGTCATTGTAGATTCCAACGACGTCCATGTACGAAATTTATATATGTGTACAAATTCGTACACTAAAATTGTTCTTACGTGTGTAAGTGAAAAGGGATGATAAACGAGGAAATTGCGTGCAGGCTGAAGATAAATCGTAAGGAAAGGAGAGAAGAAAATAAGAATTGAAATAAGAATGAGGCATTTTTGTAGACAAAGTATACACTTGATTGTGACCCTGCTTGCCCAAAGAAAGAATTATTTATTATTCTATGACTAGACATGGCAGATTTATGTGGCAGATAAATATTTTCTATCAAGCCGTATTTTGAAAACACTACGATCAGGCGAAATCCTATCGTGTACTTGGCGTGTTTGTATGCTATTATTTCTTGTTGATTTAGGGTAACGTAAGCGAAAATCATTCACGCACGCCTTGCCATCATTGATCATAGGGGAAATAACGTATGAATAAGACGCTGTACCTGGCAGATGTTTGCGGCAGCTGCGTGCGATCACAAACTGCTTTTTTTCTCTATTAATCTCCCCTTATTCAACACAACGGTGATCGAATTCCCAAATATTCCCAATCCCAAATAAATTGAATTTATTACTATGGTAGGCGATAGCATTAAACAATCCAAAAATTGGCCGACTTCTACGATGTCGTGGGTGGGTGGGATACCGCATTACTTACGCAACTCTGACGATGATGAGAACGTTATAGTTATAAACATAGCTAGGAAATCTGTTTGATAAAATGAGGGACACGGAATTACTTGCAGTAAAAGATTCGCTGCGATGATTGCAGTGCGATCGTAGTCACGTCACTGGCATAAAATTGACTTATGGCTGACCTAGTGGGTGCTTCTGGAAGAGTGGATATTATGGCCGCCTTGCGTTTGCAACACATAATGTATATCCGTTAAATAGCCTCTCTTTGGCTTCCACCCTTGTATGGCTCACTACTCAATACATGTCTCTTTTCTTGAGGAGGCCTAGAGCAATACTGCACCACGTTGCTCCAATGCGAATTGTGGAGGATAGCTTCTTTATTAATCTCGATTATGTTTTTTTATCTAACGACAGTTTTATCTAACCATTATTACGTTACATCATCAGGCCAAAAGTTTACCCATACAATTAGGATACAGTTGAATAAGCACAGGAAATCCTAATAGTAAATCCAGTGTATCTATTTATATAGACATGAGTGTTTTGCTAACACGGCGAGTGGCGACCGCTAGCGGCCCTGATTGCGCCGCGGACGGGGATGGCATGGCTGACCTACATCGCGGGGATGGCGGGCTGGACCACAGCCAATCCAACAACTGTTCGGTTCTCTTCAAGCGGATTACATTGGCCTTACACAAACGACTCTTTATTTACCATACGAACCGTTTTTTCTGTTAAGCCTCACTTTTACTACAATACAAGTCTATTGTAATAAAAGTTACGGTTGCAGTGACAGGAAATTAAAGCTAGACCAGTATAGTTTCATTGTAAATCTCATGTGCTGAAGTGCTCTACAAAGGTATAATATTATTTTCATGATGTGCTACGTTGATTGTTGGATATGGTCCATCAGACCATTGGGTATTATTTAAGGACCCACTGTTGTTGGCGGGTCTTTTACCCCGCAACAGCCTAGTGGCTTGGCATAAAAAAACATCCACGAGTAAATTCTAATAATTTCCACATCAGTTTATGCCATTTCGTTGGACGTTGAATGTAATAAGTACTCTACAAACGAGTGCGGTCGCAAACTAGCTTAATATTGCCTTTTTACAAAATACACGGGGCAAAGTCGTTAGCACCAAAATGTGTGGTGTTGTTGTAAAGTACGATGTTTCAAAGCGTTTCCGTGTGTTGTACAATTGCTCGGCTCAGTGGGCTCCGTCACTCCTTTTAGCCTTTTACACTCGGGCCGCGTTTGTAAACCCCTGAACTCTGAAGGTATACCTATACAATACATCTGTTTGCGGTTAAGTGTGAAAATACAACTCGTGTGCACTCACCTTACAAAACTTATTCTCACTACTTAAAGTGCTACGGGGTTGAGTGCCAATTGTGTGGAAGTGTTTACCTTTTACCTCGGTCCACTTTATTGTGACCAAAATGTTTTTCGTGTTGTTTAGATCGGATTCGCCCAAACTTGTCTTATCCTGCCAATGATATTTATTTATTTATTTATTTATTTATACTTTATTGACCACAATATAAAAATTACGGTACAAATGGCGAGCTTAATGCTTAATGCATTCTCTACCAGCTAACCATTAGGCCAAACAGAGACACACGAAGGGCGGTATAAAAACGAAATTATATACACGCGACATTAATTATGATATAAATACACATAGAAAATACATACATATACAAACAAAATACATACATACATATATACATACATACATAATAATATATAACAATAAATAAAAAAACACATGAAAGATGACGAACATTGTGATTTAAGGATGACAACTCAGTAGATAAGCCCGTAGCTTATTCTTAAAGGTAAGCTTAACAGAGGGTTTTCTGAAGTCCTCGGGGAGTGAGTTCCAGAGTCGAGCGGCCGAAACTGTGAAAGAGTTAGAGACGAAGCCAGACCGGCCGGACCGGATATTGTATGTATAAAAGAGGTATCCTGCGAATGAAATATATTATTTTATTTTAGAGTTTATGTTTATGGTGGAAAAGCGCAAATGAAGTTATCTGATATCAAAACCAACAATTAATATTCCAGCGATAGTTACGAATCACATTCGCCCGTACAAACATGTCTAATAACCTATAATATAGCACAACTTAAAAGTATTTTGTTATATTTACACTAGCCAATCATGATAATGAGTCCATCGATCTTCTGATAACCTTAAAATAGCACTCGATCAATTAGCCCTTGCACCTGTGCTTGTGACACGGTAACATAAGAAAGAACTGGACCGGTAAAATAAATTAACACGCGGAATTTATAGACTTCCCTTATAATTGTCTTACTTACTCGTACTTTATCATGTAAGAATTCAATCAATGGTCAGATTTTTTAGGGTTTTGTACACGTAAAAATAAGGGACTGATAAGATCGCTCACTTGTTTGTACGAGTATTTCATACAATGTTAAAATGTCTAGATACAAAAACCGCAAACGAAACCTAAACGAAAAACGCAAATGGAATCGAATCGGACTTCGCCGAATTTTTCTTTTTAACTAGCATTTTCTACATATATCGATATGGACTCCTAAAATAGGAGTTAAACTTTTCTAATGTATTTTAAATGTTTATTCGTATTGGAGACCTACATAATCTTCATTGAAGTTGTTGTTTTTAACAAGCTTACATTATATCCCATAAGCCCTTTGGGGTCCACATTGAAGGGTTTTTATTGGTCAAATCGATTGTAGGCGAGTCCTACAATCGATTTGACCAATAAAATGTTTGACCAATAATTGTTAAATTTTATTTTCGCTAGTCTATCCCGAGACCCGGGAGCCGGGGTAAAATTACGTATCCACTTACTAGAATGTCAAAGGGGATTCCGAGAGGCGCTTGACATTTAGCACTATATTCAGTATAGATTGATTGCACTCTGTCGGTCCACGTGTCGGTATAATTAAACCTGGAGACATTTAAGCGCAAAGGTCACGTTTATTAGTAACTGGAATCGCTCGGCGCTTATAATAGTTATAATAGACAGATGACTATATAACTAGTCTGTTCACAAAGAAAATTATGTAGCAAACAAATTATTTTGTTTTGTTTAGCATAGGTATTTATATGTTTATAAAAAATGGATTGTCGCATACATTCTACTATACTATTTTACCTTTTTTTTCCTATTACTATTTTACCACGGTTCTTTTCTCTTGAGGAGGGCTCAATTGCATTGGAAGTTTTCAGGCCGCTTGAAGGCCTCGGACATGGATTAACGATTGTCTTCTTACGATGAAAACTGGGACCAACGGCCTAACGTTCCCTCCGAAATATAGAAGCGCTTAAGAACTGTTGACCGTTGGCGGTGACCCGTAAATGTATAGTGTTAAGTAATGCCTCCACCAATCCGCACTGGAGCAGCGTGGTGGAGTATGCTCTAGGCCTTCTCAAGAGGAGAGACCCGTGCCCAGTAGTGGGCCATTAGTGGGTTGAAGCCAATGCCTAATTTAAAACATTTTCTAACAGCAGTGTGGCAGCACCACATCATGAAGCTGTTTCGTTACTAAGTCATTGTTAGAAAAAAAACGGTCCTTGTATGCAAAAAAAAATTGTCTGCTATGATACCCCATATCGACTGCTCCAGCTGGCGCGGCGCCAACACCGTCGACCTTTTGTTGCTTGCGAAACCGTTTCATCAACTTACACGAGACATTTTTAACGAAGAGATCATTAGCAATTTATTGAAGCTATTTTTATCCATGATGTTACGTAAAATACCTCTCTACTTTCTTTAGCGTGATATATTTCTAAAGGAATTATTTATAAATGTGGACGGTTTTCCCCTGAAAACATTAACGATTCAACCTTTCAGTCTTCATTTTCTTTTGTTATTATTAGTACCTAAGTAAATTCTAATGAAAGTTAATGGTTTTCATAAAGAAAGCTTTTTAAAATGTATGTATAATGGTACAGAGGGTATCTATTTAGGAATGAACAGGTATCATATCGATTGTTCTCCCGACGCGATGCCGCGATTTTTCCTCAACGTTCATCGTTCAAATAGTAATAGCGCAGGATCCCTGAAGGTTCTCATCTCCAGTTTGAAAGCGCCCATTTTTCCGTTGAAATGGAGCACATCAACCTCCTTTGACGCTTTGATGCTTTTAAACTGACGCCCATTGAGAAGATACTTACTCCTTAAAGAAAAATATAGGAAGGATTCCTGCCGGCAAAGCCTTTATCAGGTGCCTATGAATTTAAGATATTCTTAAATTACAATATTTATCCACGTTAAAACCTTAATTTTGATTGTTTTCATAAACAAATATTTTAGAAATTGGATACTCTTTTGAAAAAAGGACTACAAATCGTATCAGGAAAGAAAAAAGAGAGGCAAAATAAAGGATACAGAAAAAATGTTTATAAGTGTTTCTATACTTTACTTATAGCCGGAAAAAGAACATCGTTCATATAGAATGCAGCTGGCGCATAGCACGGCGCGGCGGTTAGAGCGCCTTTTTACTCTGCGAATCTTTTCTCGGCAGTTTTTTTTTTGTATTTTGTTTCATTCTCAATGCACAAGTTGGTCCTTTATCAACGAAGTCATTCAGTGCGTTTTATTACAATGAAACTGGGTGAGTAGGTTCATCCTTTGTTAAGGAATATAGGACAAAGAATTTTATTTGATATACTTCTCTCCTTGCGGTGCTTTTGAGTTTTAGGTTTTAGTAACGTCAGTGACGTATTTATTCCTCCTAGTTAGTTACTTATTTCTTATGTGTTTGTTAAATGTATTGAATTTTAATATTTTCCAGCACACTCACAGTATATAAAAGTTCTCCACTTATAATTTATTATGTGATCTCACGATTTATTTGCAATCATGGTGTTATTTTAAATTTTTTTATATTACTAAGTACTAAGTTTTGAGAGACTAAGTTTTGATAGCGACTTGTGCTATTTACAGATTTATTATAAAGTTTCGCTTTGTACGAAGTCCATGGCGCTAACCGACCCGCGACCTAGTTCGACGAAAACAATAAATTCGACTACAGAGTTTGGTCTAATTTTGGTTTTATAAATTTTGCATGTTAGTAGGTAGGTATTCAACTTTTCTCCACCAATCCGCACTGGAGCAGCGTGGTGGAGTATGCTCTAGGCCTCCTCAAGAGGAGAGACCCGTGCCCAGTAGTGGGCCATTAGTGGGTTGAAGCCATTCAACTTTTAAACCATCGGCCATAAACCACCTTGTCATGTAGTCCCACTTAAATTTGAGCGAGATCTGACAATGGCATCCATGAAAAAAAAACCATATGTCTTAAATTTTCGTTAAGTATATTCTTTTTTTATTGTTATTGGAAAGGATGTACTTCATTTGAAGTCGTTTTTTTTTGTTAAAATTTTAGATTATTAATATTTATTTATATCATCTTTCGAAGTTAAGTGAAATTCAAATAACAATTATGGTGGCTATGAGGTGCCATTGTTTGAAGTATCAAAAAATATAAATGAATCGAATAATGCAACATGGGCATCAAATTTAAGAGCTCACATAAGGATTTCAAAAAGGTATAAAATATCATGATAGGTTTTTGAGAGCAGATGGTTTTTTTTTAATTTATACTAGTTATCCCGAAATTTCCACAGAATTGGGATTTACGCAGGAAAACTCCCACGCGAACGAAGTCTTGGGTACCTACGGCTGTTAATATTATAAAGTATCACGACCTGCCTCTCTGAAGAACGGTCATGAATTTTTGTCACCTTAGTAAAGATACTCTTCCCAACTCCTTTTATTATTATAGCATTGATCTTTTTCGATCACAATAAATCGTAGGACTGAGAGCTCTATGTTATTTATCGTCGGCTTTAAAACAAATCTAAGTCGTCACTGTTGGTTTTTCTTTTGTCTGAAATAGAGCTTTGTATATTTCTATATGAATGGTAACAAGAAAATGTCGGTAAAATTAATATAATATTAAAAAGGAAAGTAATGAATTTCACTATAGCCTTGATGTCATAGGGGGATGTCTAGACTTTGCAAACTGTTCGGAAGATCCCGGACAATGTACTTTCCCCACAGACGGGTACACAAGTGCATTGTACCCTAGGTTTAATTGCCTTTTAGAAGATGCCTGATGTATTCAGCGTAGATTTAATTACCTTTGAGTAATTAAAATAACTCAGTTTTTATATATTTTTTTTGTGATGTGAATTTTATTTTTCAATTGTATTTTTAGCAATAATTTCAAAATACGAATCGCCAGTATACGGAATTTATTATACTTACTGAACTATAATGATTAAGATCACAAATCGTTGAATTGATTGTATTCCTAGAAAAGTGATTATTCCTATTGTCATTAAGATACAGCTTACCCCGGTACAATACTATAGTAATCATTTACAGAATTACAGAATAATCATCATATGATAATCATTTACCGAACCCTGACAATAGTAATCAGAATTACAGAATTACGTAATAAACATCATATGGATGAGTTTGACTATTTATTTGGAAAATATAACATCAATACTTTCAAATCGCAACGATATAAAATACTATTCATTTTCATTAATGGTGTAAAGCACTACAATTTACTTAAATGAAACAGAAAATGAATTTCGTGAGTTCTTAATGTGCGTTCAGTACTTTTGTGTTGCTACAATTTTCAGTATAATTTCTTTCAAGTTTGAAATAACGTCGTTAGTACAAAATAGTTGCAGTATTCGTAGTTTATAGTTGGGCTGAAATCAACCCTTTGTTGTCTAAACGAGGATTTTGGCGACGGTGCCTCTGGGAGGTATGATTTCATAAATCTTGGAAAGCGTATAGCGGGGGCAACGAACTCTCACCCCTGGTTTTCTTAATGTTTCGAGCCGGTCTGGGCGCACCCTAAAATGTCTTCTGTATTGACTTTGTGGGACCTTCGTCATTGAATAAGTAGTAGTCATCTTCGTTCGTTTAAGTAACTTAATTATTATATACTAGGAAATCGCCCTCGCTTCGCTTCGAGAAAAATAGTAAAAAAATATAATATAGCCCATGTGTAGGATAGTGTAGCTTCCTAACAGTGAAAGAATTTTTCAAATCGGTTCGGGAGTTTCGGAGCCTATTCAATGCAAACAAACAATCTAATTATAATATTAGTATAGATTACACAATACCTGATAATCTTAGCGTAAATAAGCTTTATTTTTAAAATATTATAAGGTTGTAATAAGCGTCACAGTGCAATGTTCTGTTTGTTGTATGCTTCAGTTGCATGGTGCATGAGTCAATTGTTGTATTATGGAATAGAACAATAAGCACATTCTACCAACTCAGGCCTAGGTCCGTAGCTAAGCTAGTCCTAGCTTAGAGATCTCTTTAAATAAATCAGTTTATTAAGTGTTGTATTACAACATATTATTTTATTTATTTATTATTTATTTATTTAAAATTTATGTCACCTTATAAAAAAGGATGAACAAAGGGCAAACTTAATGCCTAATGGCATTGTCCACTAGTCAACCCTGGGTGGATGTGGAAAGAACTGATGGCAGGTGTTAAAACTACTTAAGAGAAAAAAAAATGATAAAAAAGAAAAAAAAACAAATACTACTTACGTACAATATACAATACAACAACAATACAATACAACAACAATACAATACACACAACACAACACAACAACAACAATACAACAACAACAACAATACAAGACAACAACATATATTTACAATATTATTTACGTAAAAAATACTGATAATAATGTCTTTGAGATTTTATATGTAAAAAGAACTCATTTAGTAGCGATTGCAGGATTTCTCGACTGTGAATATTTAATTTTATAAGGGTACGATGAAGTGCTCGACAGTCCCCTGTTACTTAACCTATATATCATAGGTAGGTACTATACTTTTTGCAATATGTACTATTTTCTGAAATTATTGATCATTCATAATAGAGGTAAATTGATATTGATCTCATCATTAACAGTTAGTATAAACATAATAAATGTGCGCATTAAAAAAATGAAAGAAGAAGTAAACTTCGAGGAAAACATAATGGTGCTTTTTTTACAAACATATTGGTGTTTTTTTACACATTTTTCTACTCTTATAAATTAGTTATTTGTTATAATGATTTCCAGATAATTTCGTTGATTATTTCCATGTCAATCAATTGAGTATTGAGCATGTAGTTATTTAAGTAATGTTGGTCGTCAATTATTTATAAATTATAATTCTTGACGAAGATTAGCGCGCAACAGGTTGGGAAAGTGTTTGTTGCGACATATCGCATCACGGTCACTATTTCGGTACAGGTGTGGTAGCATCGACGTGCCAATTTTCATTACCTACCTATTACTATTTACATCGTTTCGTGACACACGTTTACAGTACTTGTTTAAAAATAATTGTTTGTCGCTGCCGTAATTACCTGAGGACGAATATGATATTGACTTCTTGTAGCATAAATGCAATTATAAACGTAAGTTAAAATTGGTAATAAATGGCGAACTAGCAGAGGGGCGATGCGATGGCATGTGGTCACAGTCGCCATTGACTTCAGTAACACCTCATTATTTCGATCTTATTCATAGTAGTTACCTACAATAATAAAATACTATAGTTATCATATCAAAAGCGAATATTTATTTTAATGTTATCAAAAACGTTTTTATTTCATAACTTATTCAGTATACACAGTTGTATATTATTGAAAACGTTCCTGTATTATTTATTGGTCGATACATTTCTATGATCGTAACTAGTATTCATAATGTATCGTCTAACATATGTGTATACGAGTAGTTACACGTGCTCTTCAGCGGTTACCGGGAAGCCGCTCGGGGAATGAAACTTCACTTGCGTGAAAATTTCTCGGAAACATCCTCTGCATGCAGAGCCGCGCCCAGCCTCTTTACGGCTTGATTGTACTCAAATGCAAGAAGTGTGTGTTTTAAAAATATGTATGAACTTAGTTCGTTGCCGTTTTACTAGATTAAGAAATTATAGTCAATCGAAACATGTACTTTTTCATGTCTATACGTGAGTAATTCTATCCTGAATTCTCACACTCTCAATACGTTTGTAACGGTCGTGGGAAATTATTTAGGTAATTACTTGGTTGAGGTAAACTGTGATTAAATACTGTTTGTTTGTAGCTGCGATACATACGAAATTCTACGTAATACATAAAACAAATTTTATGGTATATGTATGAAATAATAAATGTTGATTAAAATTTATGACGTGTTTAAATTGCCACGCGAATGTGAAAATATTTGGCATCAATTAATATTCAGCTCGTGTTCGCACGGCTCTATAATGGCAGAGCGCGACATACTTTGAGCTATCTAAGGGATTAGCCATGTATGTAGTGACCTGATTCCGCGCGTGCCTGTCTTTACTCTATACCCACAATCATTGGAGCGATGCATGAGATGCGATAGCTAGGTAAAATCATACTAACATACCAACGACCTAGTGTACGTTAAACATCGATAGTTTCGATTTTCGATAGTTATCGATAGTTGACCTAAAAACTATCGATATTATCGATACTATCGATAGTTTTCTTTCAATGGGTAACTTAGATTAAAACACATTATATTATACATATTAATCAAAACATATAATTTCAATATGAACTTAATCAAACATTTCAATCAAAATATTGTATATTTTGTTTTAAAAACAACAACATATTTAGTTTTTTCGTCATAAGCCTGTTTCGGCGTTCATTTAGGATCTAACCATTATAATTTTCGGTAATTCCCCTGAAACGAAACAATACTATACTCGAATGAATGAACAGTCTCCGAATGTTCTACAGTTCTACGCAATAGTTATCAGTGTTGCCAGTGCTAGTGCTAGTGGAAAAGATTTTTTCATTTAGTGGTAGGACATGACATTGAACTACTAAGAATATTTCACAAAATTACTCTCGTCAGAGAGAATGTTTGAATTTGAAACTAGCGCACAATTTTTGGTTGCATAGGGAACACTACAGAACTCACGTAGTGAACAGAAACTATTTCCGGGTCTTCTCCGGAAATATAATAGTTTTGACTACTAATGAAATAATTTTGATTATGAACTTTAAATATATAATACAAGTGAGTCGAGTTTGATTTGATTCTAAACGTTTGTTTCTAATGAATGTAGTAAAGACAAAAGGGAGAAACCGAATGATGCTAGAGCTCCTATCATCAATTATCATGGTTTGTGCCGGCTTATCACGCGAAAGAAAATGCTGCAATAACTACACATTACCAATTAATGTAATACAAAAAATTGGAACTAAAGAAATTTATTCCTCGTAATCTATGATCGTAGATGAATCCGATTTTTCTAAAGACGATCATCTTTAACAAAGTCAATTGGTTAAATTCAAATTAAATTAAATTCAAAATAATTTATTCATGTAAATATCACTGATACACTTAAGCAAGTCATTTTATTTTTATTAGTATAAAATAAAGTAATATTTTTTGTGGTTTTCTGCCTGAAGTTCAGTTGGATTGTTAAAATAAAGTTGGCAACACTGATAGTTATTAGTTCCCGTAATTCCCCACGTGTAAGAAATTAAGTATGACGTTATCTTTATAGGTGAGAAATAGTAATAAAATTAACTATCGATAGCACAAAATAGCAATCGATAGTATCGATAGTCAAAAACTATCGATACTATCGATAGTCTATCGATGTTTAACGTACACTACAACGACCCCTTTGCCTAGTTGTTAAAGAACTAGAGACCCTGTCTGCAAAACGACGGATCCCGGGTTTGATTCTCGGTAGATGCCAAATGTATGTTCTTGGATCGTAGGTGTTTGTAATGTGTTATTTGTGTATGTCTATGCCACCCGTGACAATGGCAATCCTGCGAGAGTGTGAGTGTGAGATAGTCTATACTAGAATAAAACTCAATTTTCTGTTTGTCTGTCCGGGCAACACAATGAAAACCCTTGAACGGATTTCGATGAAAATTGGTGAAATTGTTATTAATACTCCGGTTCATATTTTAGGAAACTTTTTATCCCAGAAAATTAAAAGGTTTCCCCAGGGAAACCTTATTATACATAGATTTCGATGAAAATGGGGGAAATTGTTATTAATACTCCCGGTCATATTTTAGGAAACTTTTTATCTCAGAAAATTAAAAGGTGTACCCAGGAACACTCCGGGTCATATTTTAGGAAACTTTTTATCCCAGAAAATTAAAAGGTTTCCCTGGGAAATGGGATGATTTGTTTGAATATTTTTAAAACATTTGCTTCAAACTTGCAACTAAGGTAAAACATAATTTCCGTATGCGAAGCTTCGGGCAACAGCTAGTTAAATAATAATTAGGGCGAGTGGTTACTGTAACCAACGACACTATAATCACAATGTTGTGGCTTTTGCAAAGTGTGACCTCGTGCTCTAGGACACTTAATGAATTCAAAATACGTCCTGGCTCTTACAATAAGTACGAAAAGCACTCTCGGCGAGGCAGGTCTTATAACTCTAAACAAGTATGGTAGCCTAATTGCTTTTGTAACTACATACGTTGAATTAGAGAGATAGAGAATAAAATGTAGTTATTTAGGTAGACTATTCGTAAAAAAATATGCAATGAAAACAGTTGTATAATAAATGCAATTGGCGTAAGTTATTATTGCACCACATAAAGATTAAAATAATATGAGTCAGGAATGTCGGGGTACTTCACATAATTATCGTCAATGCTTGTACCTATTGTAGAACTCCACGTGATGTTAATGTTACATGTATTTGTCCGTCAGGGTGGCTACCCGGCCAAGTTGAAGAAGGTGCTGATAGTGACGGCGCCGCTGTGGTTCAAGGCGCCGTTCCGGATCCTGCGGCTGTTCGTGCGCGAGAAGCTGCGCGAGCGCGTGCACACGGTCAGCGCGCCGCAGCTCGGCGTGCACGTGCCGCGCGCCGCGCTGCCCCGACAGCTTGGCGGGCACCTCGAGCCGGACCACCTCGCCTGGTGAGAGAGAGAGGCACAACACACACGCACAAAGACACGCACACGCACAAAGGCACCCACACGCTTCTTCTAGCAGTAAAAAAATGTTTCTTTTGTCCATATTTAAAAGATGTCCATTGCTTGGATTACGTCACAACTTGCAGCAAGTGATTTTTATTTTTGCGATTTCAAATAAGTGATTTTGTGTTGTGTTTACCAACTGTGAATGAGTTCTAACGCATGACGTCTTATTAACAAGCAAGCCAATTCCCATAATTTTGTTAAAAAAGTATCATCCACTTTTGACTAATTAACATGCTTATACCTATATTTGCATGATATTGTACGAGTATTGTATGTATAAGCATGTTAAAGAAAATAGCGTCTGATATGAGCCATTGAAACACCTGAAAACTACATACATGGGTATCTGTATACTGCTCGTTTCATGAGACAACTTAGTGCCTCGGGGGCAACACTTCTAAGTCAAGACGAGGCAACGTTTTTGAAGGCGTTATTTGGTCGGCCGTGATACATACTACATGTAACAGACCATGTGCATAACAGACGTTACATAACATCACAAAAATGTACCAAAACAACACAATGTCTGTACGAAAAATGTACCAAGTGTTTAATAAAAGTGTCTCATAATATCATAATACACAGAGGCAAGATTTTTGTAGGCTTTTCCATACCTAAAATGAGGCACATGAAATTCGGAGAGCCTAGAATGGCGACTGCTCTTTTAGTGAAAATTACATAATGAGAAGAGACGGATGGAAAATTAAAAGTTAGTAATTGTGAAGCCGCACAAATGCGGTAAAAGTCCGTAGTAGAAAATTTAAGTGAATTTATGACAATATAAAATTTTCCCTTTCGAAATGGAACGAGTACCTTTATCAAATAGGATCTGGCAAAGCGTTTTAGTCTAGTTACAAAAACGGTAATAAATCATTATTTTCCTAGAGCTTCTGTCTACGTAATGTCGTCTCAGTAGAAAAAATATTGCTCTTTATCCAATATTAAGTGAGGAAAATGTTATTTGTTGCGTAGCGTTTGATAGGATTATTGTACCGACGCTGCCTTTTTATCGTATTATGTATCTTTTAATTTATTACTGGCTGATCTGACGGATTCGCATGAATAAAATTTGATTATATAAACGCTATTTCTTCGATTATATCTTACCTACGCACCTTCTTCTAGACTAGACAGAATACATGTATTTGGATATCGTTACCGATTACTTAGATATTTGTATAATACAAATTTAACACATTTTTTTATATAAATAGTCGACATATGAATGATTGACTAGACGAGCTACCCGATTTTAAATTGGTCACTTTAACGTAAAGAATGCAATCTCGATCTTTAACGAGACTAATTAATTGACTAACTCTCTAACTAAGTAACTCTCGTATAATTTTTGTCCCAGATCTCAGGAGATTGCAAGATTGAATGGGGCAGCATATTCGTATGGTCCCGCGAGATCTCGGCTACTGAGATTGCATTCCGTACCCATAGATCATAACATCAAAGATATCATCGATTGCCCGCCACGAAAGAAGAGAGAACAAAGGAAGTAATGTTATTTGCATAACATTTCAATTCGAATAATACATTATTATCAATTTTAAAACGCCATTATATATAATAGAATAATATATTGTTACTAAAACGCACGTACACGACTGTTACGTGCATCATATTTTCCTCTTTAAAATTTT
The DNA here is from genome assembly GCA_963932265.1 of Thymelicus lineola. NCBI lineage: Eukaryota > Metazoa > Arthropoda > Insecta > Lepidoptera > Hesperiidae > Thymelicus > Thymelicus lineola. The sequence goes on along the minus strand of OZ010696.1, from coordinate 11,215,898 downwards.
TCAATTTATTAAACTTTCCTTCTCACGGCTCCAGTCTTTTCCAGTCTTCTATCTCTGTAAAATGATTTAGTTCAGTTAAATATTTGCCCGAGATTCTGTTAGTTTCGTATTCCGATGCAGCGACACAGCCCCCAGGGATTCAGTTTGTACGTAAAATATTTTATCTGCTCCTTTGGAAACCTCTGTGAACGTTTTGTCGATGAATTTTTCATGCATTTCGCTGCTTTCATCCGAATCGAAGGAATTACATAATTGTAGTATTATTTTATCGTGTTAAGAACGTTGGAAATTTTATCAACTTAGCAACGTGTTTAATTATAATTGATTGTAATTCCTAGCGTACCTCATTGTTTTACACGACTAATTCGATTACATATTTTGTACACTAGGTAGTCATAGTTACCTGAATTCAATTAAGGGTAATTCAAGTAACGGGTAGTTTAATGTTATTCCGCTTACAATATAGTATGTTTTTGTTATGAAATCAATCAATCAATCAATTTATTGTGGACTATAGGTACAATTTTAGTTGTAATATAATTAAAATAGTTTACATGTAGGTCTCTATGTCCTGCCTCGTTGAGGCGTACAATAATAAAATAATATAATAATTACATAATATTTAAATAAATTTAAATTAATCCTATCCCTATCCAAATTAAATTATTTTTTAAATTACAATTCAATAAATAAAAATTAAAACCAATCAAACGCATGTCTATAATAATTTACAATTACAATAATTTAAATTAGACCATCCAACCGTCTATCATAAAAATATAATTATATCATATTATTACTTTGTCATTTAAATATTCCTGAATGACATTTGTCAATGAGCATAGAAGCAAATTGCTCTTTAAAACTATCCACTTGGTTAATGTTACGTATATCTGCTGGTATTCTGTTATATATAATAGGTGCATACAAAAAAAGCTTTGCCTTAACATATTTGTTTTGCTCGGTACTATTTGCAATTTATTATGGTGTCTCGCTCGTGTCTTTAATTCAAATTTATCCATGTTTGTTTTAATAAAAATTGCACATTCCAGAATGTACAAACAGGGAAGAGTTAATATTTTTAGTCTTTTAAATTGTGGTTTGCATGAATCTTTTCTTTTTAAATTGCACATAGCTCGTATGCACCTCTTTTGGGCTTTAAATGCAATATTTTTGTTCACAGAGTTTCCCCAAAATATAAGGCCGTATCGTATTGTTGATGCAACGTAAGCGTGATACGCAGTCAAAACTGTGGATTCATTAACAATTGATCTAAGCTTTCGAAGAACATAACAAAACTTGCTCAGTTTTTTACAGACTTGTTCAACATGTCCTTTCCAGTTCATTCTTTGGTCAATATGTAGTCCTAGAAATGTTGTTCTGTCAGTTTGTTGAATATCCGTTCCTTTATAATTGATCATTAAATCATTTTTATTGTTTAATTTTTGTTTAAAATTAATTGTTTTAGTTTTTTTTAACATTTATTATCAAATTATTACATTCAAACCATTGTATAATTGATGTCAACGATGAATTAATATTGCATTGAAGATTATTTACATTATTCTCACTAAATATAATTGTACTATCATCTGCAAACAAGATCACTTCATTATTTGTAATTTGTGGCAAGTCATTAATATATATTAAAAATAATAAAGGACCCAACACACTTCCTTGTGGAACACCATACATTACTTTTCTGCTGTTTGATTTAAATAATTTTACTGTTTTTGTTTTGTAACACAATCTCTCTACTTGCGTTATTTGATGTCGGTCAGATAAATAAGATTGGATTAAGTTATAAGCTTTACCTCTTATTCCGTATCTATATAGTTTGTCTAGTAAGATATTATGATCTACATGGTCAAAAGCTTTTGTGATATCCATGAATAAAGACATGTGTTCTTTTGTCCATATGTAGGTATCTAACATATAAAATATGTAGCTATCTAATATTACTATCTACAAAAGATACTCTTTGTGCACGATATGATTCAGAATTTTGTTTCCAGGCTCGAGCACTGTAGGAACTGTTACACGAACAATCTTCAGAACTCCAAGTTGGACAACGTCATCGACGATTATGTAATCAGCAACCACATACCGCCCGTCAAACCACAAAATGGTAATTTTTACATTTATATGTTAATACCATAGTTTTAGTTATATTTTTTGCTGGTGGCTACTGTTTCATTCTTAGTGTTGTTTAATTTGTGACGTTGGAAGGTTAATTATTATCAGTTGAAAATGTAAACGATTTTCGGCAGTTAGAAAAATTGTGTGGCAATGAAACATGAAAAGTTTCATGTTTTATTAAGATTCAATTTGTAAGTTGTTGCAGTGCTTAACAGAATAAATAATTTCTTTCTTTCTTTCTTTACAAGCGATAAAATAAAAATTGGTCGTATATTTTATACTTTTATGCCATTATAAATCATAATATAACAGATGAAAAAAATGAGAAAAACAATGAAGCGGAAGAAAAGTTGGATTAGGTCAAGGTTTTATTTACGCGGAAATAGGAACTCCGGAAACACAGATGTTACAAAAATAAGAGTAATATTACCAAAAACATTTTCGTATTTAACATGCATCAACGGGTTTTCATTCAAATGTATAGTTTTGTTGTTCAAGAACGACACGTGTGTATTCAAGCGTGCGATGCAAAGCTCTGCATGCGCGCTAAAAATAGAACCAACTTTTGCCTTGTCGTTTGTAGATTTTCCCTCGAATATAGAGACTTTCTATAAACATACACGTGTGAGAATACCGGTGGAAGCTATTTATAAACAATATTATTGTACTAAACTTTTCAATCACGTCACGAGCAGATATGATTCCAGAATTTCAGCGAATTTTCTTACATTATGATTTTATTTTATTTGTACTCACGCCGAGTAACCTTTTAAGTGTTAGGTAGTTAATAAATTAAAGTAGGAACATTCCTACCCATGCAATGACTTCGGTTTTTTTGTGTTAGCTAACAATAGTAATTAGTCTTAGTTGTTCATTAGTGCTATATTTAATTAAGTATTTATTTTTAATTAAATTCACCAAGAGAAAACTCTGAATTCTTAGTATATTGGCATTCTCTACCAGCTATCATAATGACGTAAAGAGGTACTTTACAAATCAAAGACAGGAGGAATAAAGAAATTACTAAAAATTCATAATGTCTTGTAAAAACGTGAGAGGCAGATATTTCGATAAGGCAAACATATACGGATATGCATCATGGCTTTTGGTATTATAACGTCCATGTGCGACGATGACCTCTTGCCGTCAGCTGATTTCTCTGCTCCTTATTTCTGTTTACATTAGAAAGGTGAAAGTTGTACTATTATTATATTACACTATATTGTATTAGGTATGTTACGTTATATTGGTGATGAGATGAGATTTCTTCGTCTCGGGTATAAATGAACATCCCGTCCTGTACAGGAAAACAGATGCACATTGTCCCTACTAAATTAATGTCTAACGTCTAACGTGTGTGTTGTGTGGATATTGATTGTGTGGTGTTAGATGAAATTGGCTTTTGTGCGGTCTGTACCTGTAATTACGTTATATTGTATTGTATTATGTTGTATTATATTGTATCATGTTGTATTGTATCAGGTATAATCGAGCACGAGGGGCCGTGCGACATGACCAGCGCCCCCGCGGCCGACATCATGCACATCAGCGACGCGCCCTACACCTGCGACCCCAGTCCGCTCAGGTGCGTTCACTACGCATTACGCACTACGCTATAATATAAAATTCAATACATGTGAAATATTAAAATTTTTACCTGTTAGTTTATTAATAAACTCTCTGTTATAGAGTAAGGTGGGGCAAAATTAGATATGACATTTGCAGTAGAATCTATCTGGGGGCATGGTCGTCCCCGCCAAGACGAGCTTACCTGCCTTTTCTCGAAGCGCTTCGTCGTTTTTTTGAACCCTCATAACTTGATTTTGGATTATACCAAATAAACAAAATTCGCGGGATATGATGTCAATAGTGGACTTATTAAACATATAAAGTTTCTATTGCATAGCTCTTACACTTTCGATTTCATTGATATCTAAAAATCGCCGATGTCGTCACTCACTGATGATCATCAAAATTCTTATCTACTAGTCCTAGAAAGTTGAAATTTGGTATGTAAGCTGTTATAACTACACAAACAACATACAAATCCTAAAACTTGGAAATTTTAGCTCCTAACCCCTTAAACTAGGAGATGGAAGTTTGTATGAGACCTCCGGAAATTTTGATCTTATAGGTCTGAAAATTCTTGTACGAACTCTTAAAATACATATTTAAGGATTTTACTTAGGCCGTTTCTACAACAACTATTGTATAACAGAAAAATAATGAAAAGTGAATAATTTTTCTTACCTCACGCCCATGTGACGGAAGCGAAACGGCCAAGCCACATATTTTGACTGAGGTGAAGTTTGTGAAGTTAGGGCTTGTAAAGTTAGGAAGAGTGGAGTTAGAAGCTTGGCTCTATATGAGATCCGATAACTTTTTGATGTAGACTCTACATTGTAGAGCCATAATTATGGTCTTGTCTTGACAATATTTGACATGAAAATGTGTTTGGTGGGATTTGACTTATCTGTCATCTTTTGCCCCGACTTAACCCTAGTTCAGATAAGACTTGCCCTGTCTGATGTTTTATTAATATTATAGGTAGGTATGTAGGTAGACATGGATAAGCAAAATTAATTTTGTGGAATAATTTTGGCATGTTTCATTGAAAATATCCTTTTTGTAAACTTTCAGACATTCACATGGATATAATGGAGACGTGAAAGGCGGACACATAAACTCAGGGGATGAAGATGACTTAGACTTAATCAGTGAGTATAATTAGAACAATTACATGTCTGTAGTCTTTTTAATTTTACATATACAATAATGTATATATTCCGTACATAATGAGAAAAGATAACTCTTATTTTTATATTCTCAGTTTTAAATATATATAATAAAGCCTCTCTATCATTGTTAACCTACTTAACAAATACATACCGATATTATTTGACCTTCATTTTGAATAATTTTAAGTTCCATGATGGATTCATGTTGTATTTGTATTTACGATGCACAAATTTTAGCGTTATCTGAACAACACTCAAAAATCATGTCTTTCTTGTCGCGATAACAACTTTATCGTGTTTTTATTTTACACAATAACAAAATCAGAACTGGTATACAAATATTTATGATTCTTCGATTGATATCTATAGCTATATAATTTATTTAACCTTATTTTGTATCAGTAGATTTGATTATACTATGATATAATAATATCCATTTAATGCTGTGTTTTTTTAATAAAACATTGAAGTTATATACATATAATTAATTAAAAGCGTTACTAATATGTGCCAATTTACGTTATTTATGTAATAAACACTCACGTGACTCAAAAAATTGGAGGCCAGTGTGTATTTTAAATGGAAATGAGATAAGTATGTGAAATCTTCAATCTGTCTGTTAAAGATTGTCCTTTTTGAACGATCTTTAAGCCCATCACACACGTAGCTATAATATAAATTAATATGTAATAAATCATTGCAAGGCATATTATTTCACTATATATTTTACATTATTTAAATTATTTTCTATCAATGAACTTAATATACTAACGTTCGTTCACTGTTTTATATACAAATTTTCGAGTGACCGCACACGCAGCTAGAATATATATTTCTGTGACGTCACCAACATGTACCATAATTTATATTAGTGCATTATATATGCCGACCATCAATGAAATGCAAGCGAAATATGTATTATACTCGTAGCATCGTCTCTGTGTGGTAGCTTGCTGTAATATAATATTAAAGTACGGTATATTAATATATTATTATATCACAGTGTGTGATGGGCTTTATATATGACTAGGAAATCGCCCTCGCTTCGCTTCGGGAAAGATAGTAAAAAAATATAATATAGCCTATGTCACCCGGGGTAGTGTAGCTTCCCAACAGGGAAATAATTTTTCAAATGGGTTCGGTAGTTTCGGAGCCTATTCAATGCAAACAATCAAATCTTTCCTCTATAATATTAGTATAGATAAAAAAAGATAATATCTCGAATAATCTCGATGCAAATGACATTTTAATGTCAAAACAAATATTAAAAAATAAATTTGACGCATTTGTCACATTGTTTTGATTACATTACTGAGATACAATATTTAAATTTTCAACAGAAAATTACAAGTGAGATGATTTAGGATGCAGGGTACGTTTATAAAGACTTTATATACTTACAATTAGTTAAGAAAATAATTGCATCCACGATGATAATATTAGGTACATTAATATTGCATTTGATGTTCGTGAAATACGTTTAAAATCGCATGGGCCAGTGTTACAGCCGAGCCAGGCGACGGGGTAAAAGTTGCTTTAACTAACAATTCACGTTAGACATTAGGTATTGTATGCATAATGTATATGTATGTGAGCCATAAACCAAGTAGTGGTTATGATGCAATCCAGATCGATATAAAATTGCTTCGGAGTTAGTATGCTAAGCGTATTGTGCATTGTGAGTGACAATGTATTCAGTGTTCACACTCGTGTTGTTTACGGAGCTGTTCCGGTACTGTTATGCATGTAGGTATTTGTTGACAGTGATTTAAATTATCTATACTAATAATAAAGAGGAAAGATTTGATTGTTTGCATTGAATAGGCTCCGAAACTACTGAATCGATTTGAAAAATTCTTACACTGTTAGAAAGCTACACTATCCCCGAGTAACATAGGCTATATTATATTTTCAAAAAAAATTAGGGATCCTTAATAAAACTCCAATAATGTAACCCAAGGTGTAAAAAATAAAGAAAACCGAAGCAAAGCGAGGGCGGTTACTCGTCGTAGATAAAGACGCACTACGTGACTCATCGTACTAAGCAGGAAAATTCTTAACATTAACAAGTACATAATACTAGGAGCATTTCTTACTATTCGTGTAACATGAAGTCTAGATATTGTTATTGTTGTTTGATTTCGAACTACGCATTTGATTATACACTGCTCATTTTAAAGTATACGTCGCAAAATAAACAATGGAAGTTTCTGTATTATTTATTTAACCTATCAGGTATGTTAGATTAAATACGATACCTGAATTCTGAATGCAAGATAAAATTTTGCTTCAGAAAATACCTAAGAGAAATTTATAAAATATTTTTTATCAATAATTTTTATAAATATAAAAAAATATCATATTTTTTATTTAGTTAGGAAACAAATTTCGAAGAGCATTGATTGCGAAAATGAAATTGATTTTAAAACATGAAATAATATTTAAACTCTGATATTTAAAATAGAGAAAAAAACAACCGTTATTTATTTCCTGATATACCTAAATTCTTCTGCAGCCTTATTGAAATAGACTTATTAATAAAATAGTTTATTGGGCTAGTTCCCAGCGTTATGAATAAATATTTAATATGCAAGTTCTAGCATAATAATAGTATTGCAAGGAGAGGGCGCGATCGACGCCCGTCACGTGCCAATTCACCGATACGATATTAGAGCGCATGAATTGAGCCTTTGTGTGGCCACGTGGAGCGTTACGTCTGAATAGGAGCCGCTGCAGAATTCATATTGGCTGTTAACCCTCCGCTTTGTTGGATGTACAACGCTGTCTTAACATGCACAATGGTGTAGGGAAATATTGTAAATATTCATGAATCATAACATTTAGAGTTGAAAACTTACGTCCCAACTCAGAGTCACTAACGCGATTTTCGCCATACAAATTCTGTACTAAGGAGCGATTTAAATAACCAGTAGTGAATCTGAGTTGGAGCGTTAAAGATATTTTGAAAATTATGCTTATGACCATATTAAAATTTGTTGTGTGACTTGGAAAATTATATTATAGACGCGTGTCTATCTAATTATTCGTCTTCGTAAATCCAATCTCGTATTAGTATTCGTATATCTTTTTTTTTTTCGGGGGTAAATGCATTACGCATACCACTCGGGCGCAGGGGGCACCCGAGTGGTTATGTGGGGCTCCCGTATAGGCTAATGAGACCCTCGGTATACCCACTAAAAACCCCTCCATCTTCCTCCTCGCCGCCTTGTGACGGGGTTACGGGAACGCTTTCGCACACATCAGCGACCCCGCCAGCGGCAGCCGCCCTCAAGCGGCTCCATCGCGAAAGCCCGAAGACCCTCCACGATGGGCGCACCAGATGGTAAGGTGCGCCTCCCTCCTCGGCCTCCACCAGTACTGTAGCAAACTCCCCCTGAGTCTGCTACTAGGAGGCCATGGATACCAGATGACTGGTACCCGGTGGAGGATCAGGTCTGTGGTTCCTCCACCGACCACACATCGGCCGCAGAGGATAGGGCAAGCGGCGCACCGTAATACCGACATGCCTCTTCCTCTGCGGCCCCACCAATGCCGTTTCGGCGGAACGGCCCCGCCAGCTCGCAGGGGGTAGGGAGAGTGGCGCACCGTAATACCAACACGCCTCTCCCCCTGCGATCCCTCCACGGCCGCAGAAGATAGGGAGAACGGCGCACCCTATCTTCCACGGTCCCACCTCCAAGCGCGTCCGCAGCGGACTTGTTCAGCCCGCTGGGAGCGCCCTCCTCGGGCCAGCCGGCAGCCCAAACAGGCCGGCCCTGGTTGCCTCTTGGTTTCACCGTGGGTGACCAATCCACGGTTACTAAGCCCCCCCGCCACGACAAGGCGAGCAACCCCCGATTCGTATATCGTATTCGTATATCTAATCTATCATATCCAACCTTGTAACCCAACCACTTCAATTTTATATTCATACGAGTAACCGCCCTCGCTTTGCTTCGGTTTTCTTTATTTTTTACACCTTGGGTTACATTATTGGAGTTTTATTAAGAATCCCTAATTTTTTGAAAATATAATATAGCCTATGTTACTCGGGGATAGTGTAGCTTTCCAACAGTGTAAGAATTTTTCAAATCGGTTCAGTAGTTTCGGAGCCTATTGAATGCAAACAATCAAATCTTTCCTCTTTATTATTAGTATAGATATGTTATGTTTAAGTCAACCTTAATTCTTATTAGGACTCCGTTTTCGACTTCAATGCTTAAAATGTATTTAATGCTAACGGGGTCGCGTAAAGCAGGAGCTTACTATATGGAGATTAATGGTCAACCCTAGTGTTGATAGTCTTCATGGAGCCGAAGGCCTCCGACATCGTCTACGACTGTAGCTTCAGTAGTTTGGGATCTGTGATGCTGATCGATCATGTCTGATCAGACAGTCATTCATTTAGGCCAACCATTTGTATAATTATACTAAGACTAGCTGACCTGGCGAACTATGTACCTAACAACTCCTTGTTGTCCCTCTCCCTCTCACTCGACTAACAGTTATAAAATAGAAAAGTTTAATTGAGTTAAAAAATTACATTACTATAGTTTTTTTATAATAAATTTTCTAATTTTGCGCTCAAATTTCTTAATTTTTTCTTTAATAAGAACCTTCTCCTGACACTATTAAACACAAAAAAAAAAATTAGGGAATTCCGTTCAGCCGTTCACGGGTCGATGCTGCGACGATGGGAAATAGGGATTCATTTGTATATTCATACAGTATATATAGTAAGATGGTTGCAGCTCGCGGCACGTGGTCGTCGGGCGAGGCGTCCCCCGGGCTGTCGGACGAGGAGTGCGGCGGCGCGGGGGGCGCGGGGGAGACGCCCGCCGCGCTGCTGGCCCGCGTGCGCGCGCTCGGCCGCCGCGGGCTCGTCGCCGAGTACGAGGAGATCCGCGCGCGACCGCCGAATGGGACCTTCCATCATGCTAAGTGAGACGTCGCTCGTTTGTTACATTATGTTTTATTTTTTTATTTATTTAGTATAAAATCCACAGCTTTTTACAGTTTATATTATACACTGTAGATTATTACTTTTATATTTTTTTCGTGAATATTAGGGTTACATCTATAAAATAAAATTGAAAATTGACCAACATCTGTATTGTTACGATGGTTGCAGATTGCCGAGCAACCTGTCCAAGAACCGGTACACGGACGTGCTGTGCTACGACCACTCGCGCGTGATACTGTCGCAGACGGACGCCGACGACCCCACCACGGACTACATCAACGCGAACTACGTCGACGGGTACAAACAGAAGAATGCCTTTATATGTACACAGGGTGAGTGTTGTGTGTATTATGTACTAGGAAATCGTCCTCGCTTCCTTTCGGAAAAAATTGTAAAAAAAATATAGCCTATGTCACCCGGGGATAGTGTAGCTTCCCAACAGTGAAAGAATTTTTCAAATCGGTTCGGTAGTTTCAGAGCCTATTCAATGCAAACAATCAAATCTTTCCTCTTTATAATATTAGTATAGATTAGTCTAAGAGCTACTGAACCATCTGATTAACCCGTTTCCCACAGAGCTAGAAATTTTTCAAATGATGTTTTATTACTATTCAATTAAGAAAGTACCGTTCTGGCAGGCATCTCGGGGTTGCGGCGTCATTACTTAAATTTTTGAAAATGCAAAAAATATTATTTTTCAACTTTCTCCCCCAAGGCTACAATTTAAGTAGGTTGTATTTTAAATATTAATCGAAATTATAATGAACGAATATGTCGAATTTTCTTAAAATTAAAAATGCAATAAGGCATATGTAAGTCTGTAGGTCTTAAGTTAGGGTACAATATGATATAATTTTATATGATACTAGCTGACTCGGCAAACGCTGTTCTGTCGAAAATTTTCTGGATAGGGACCCCCTAATCACCTAGCGGTATGAAATATACTTTACGACCTATTCTCATATCTACCAAATATACACATTTTTTTATAAAAATCGGTCGAGCAGTTTCGAAAAAGTGTTGCCCTGTCGGATTTTTTTATGTTTATTAAAATTTGACATGTTACATTCACATTTATCCGACGCATTACAGATATTAGACAAAATATAAAATGAATGTCAAATGTGCCTAATCGACTGAATGTAGCAACTACAGACGCGGTCGGTAAACAGATACTTGCCTCACTGATGATCAGGTGGATCGTTGGGTCAATTGTCGGCTATTTCCATTAATAAAAAAGTTTCCTCTTTAAATTACATCTTATAAACGAAAAACTATGTTAGGCTTCAATACTCGTCCAATAAGGGACAATGGATCAGTGGAGAAGGTATTTGCCTATTATTGTTGGAAATACACATGGCGCGGTGCCAATTGTGAGAGACTTGCGGACGGTAACTATTGCTATGGAGCGGAAATTGCACATTGCTCAATATTGTGCTTCTATTTACAGTTCTGTATTTGTGTGCTTGGTTTTGCTTTATTATTCAATTTCATTATACACTGTTGCATAAGCGATACATTATACACAACTGTATAAATACTAGACAGTCATATTTAGCGTCACATTCAAACGTCGTTTCTCGTTGTACTTATGAACCGACGGGAAGGACTGATATTCAGTTATTTTGAAAATGATCTGGATAGTATAATGACGTGGTTTCCTGTTCTGCACGTAAACACATCGCACCTTCAGTGGAAAAAAAGCATAAGTCGTCTTACGTTGAATTTTAGTTATTAGTATGATTGGAAAGAGGGACAAAAACTGCTTATGCTCATTTTTTTAAATTTTATCATTAATCTTGACGGTTTTGTGCAAGAAATCGTAATGTAAATATCTTTGACTACTTACTGATATTTTAACAGTTTTTTTGCTCTCCTGTAAAATTGCAATTTTCATCTTATGCCTTTTTTCCACTGAAGGTGCGACATGTGTATATATCGTCGAGGTACAGTTAGCACAGTTAGGTACAACAGGAAGTCTTATACATATTGATCATGTTGCATATTACCAGGCCTGGCTCACTCCGCACTTTTGGTATGATGTTACAAGTACGTGCCAAATTCAGAAGGGCTGCCACGCCGTGTCATACATTCGTAATCTATATCACACATGTCATCACAAAAAAAGACAACCCTGATATTATCAGAAAAGATAGGAGTTATGATTATAAAGGAAGGCAACGTCTAGATGTCATCGTCTCTTGACGATTAGCGCTGTGCGACCTGAATTACACTTTATTGTGTGGGAGCAAGAGTCGCTATTTATTTAAATGATTATGCGGAGTGACTTTTCTGTACCAATAGGTACTGTAAAGTAGGTATGTAACACTAGATGTAAAGTATGGAAACATCGATTTAATCCGATGTTTTTAATACGTCAACATCGAGTAAGCATCGATGTGTTTTATTCGATGCATCGAAGGGGCAATTAGGCCATTTGGCTAATGTTGAAAAGCGTTTCCTTAGTTTTTGAACATCAAATTCACTGCCGATGACTTTTTTTAGTCCCAACGCTACTAAAAATAAAAACAATCGATGTATAAAAACATCGATGTATTTTTTGAAACCTCGATATTACATCGATGCCACTATGCGATGCATTGCATCGAAAAAAACATTGACGTTTTTTTTAAATGTGCATCCCTTGTATAAAGTGTTCTGTGATATGACACAGGTCCCCTGCCAAAAACATTCGGCGACTTCTGGCGCATGGTGTGGGAGCAGGGCAGCCTGGTGGTCGTGATGACGACGCGCGCGGTGGAGCGAGGCCGCGTCAAGTGCGGCCAGTACTGGCCCGCGGCGGTGGGAGCGAGACAGCTGCACGCCGGCTTCGCGGTCACTACTGAGGCGGTGGAGCATGAGGACGATTATACTATATCGCATCTGTTGCTCACCGACTTGCGGGTGGGTTTGGATTTTTGTTTGGATTGGGTAGTTGCTATACCAATAGGGGAATATTCCAGAGGGAGGGGGGGGGGGCAAATGGGGCACTCTAAAAAATGTGGGTACTCACGATATTTATTTACTCTATATGCATACTTTATGGACTTTGATGAAAACTTGTATTACTTTTGAGATTCAGAGAGTGATATGTAGTACAGAGTAGCAAGGGCTGCGTTCATATTATATTTCTATAGACTTAATGCCTGATGGCTTGATATATACTTTGTAAACCGATATTTCGACCACTGTTACATGAAATATGGTCAAAAACTTATAACATGTTAGTTTTCTTAATGCTAAGTCTCTTGCCATGGGAAAAATCGTGTTATAAAATGAAAATAATATGATAATATAAAATGAAAATACTGAATAGTGGAAAGTGACTTATAAACAGTACACTATCCACTATTCAGTATCCATTGTTCACTCATCACTGTACAGACGGAGCAGTCGCGGCGCGTGTGGCACGGGCAGTACACGCGCTGGCCGGACTACGGCGTGCCGGGCGGCGGGCGCGCGCAGCCCGTGCTGCGCTTCCTGCAGCTCGTGCGGCGCGCGCAGCAGCGGGCGAGGAACGAGTGAGTAACCACACTGTACTACACTGTACCACACTCTACTAAGAAAGAAGAAAGAAAGAAACATTTAATCCGACATAGGCACTGCAACAATGTTAAAAAACGGTGGCATATCTATTACTAATAACAACAATTATAAGGGTCGCACTCAGAGTACGGCGTAGCAAGTAGCAGGTACAGTGGAATCTGTTTATAATGACATCGAAGGGAATTGACAAACACGTCATATTAAGCGGACGTCATACAAAGCATTTTTGTGAAAAAAAACCAACCTTATTTTTTTTAGGTAAATAAATACTTATTTTAATAATGAAACATAGCATATTAAATAAAAATTAAAATTGCACGTAATAAATGCACGTATTTTCATTTTTTGAGATTCAAAGCAAATACAAGCCACGTGCCGAACGTCGTCGGGAATCAACGAACATTGCCGAAGGTGTAAAGAATCATGTCGGTCACTATAAACGGGCAAAATTTATTAAAAATGGGTCATAATAAGCGACATGTCACTGTAAGCGAAGTCATTATATCCGACTTTGTTAAAAGAATTTTATATGAAAACCAAATTCGTTGTGTAATTACGTCATAATAAGCGGTTGGTCAATATATGCGGTGTCATAATAAACGGATTCTACTGTACTTCCTACGTCCTTTGATTTTCAGTGCGCCCGTTAGTCGCGTGCTACAAACACAAACAACACACTGTGGCGTATAACTTGAGCTCTTTTTTGATGTGATAAAGTCTATTAAAACGATAAACGCCGGCTGCACGCACGAAAAAGCATGACTCATTGTCACGTTCCGCGAGCGAGCGAACAATGGAGAAAGCGCCATCTATTAACAAAACTATATACACAATTAAGTCAGAAAGGAACTTGCTGAAAAAATAGTTTAGTCCAGGAGTTCTAGATGGCGTTGTAGTATAAAGATAAAAGTTTGTAATTATAAGTTAATTTTCAGAGATAATATTAATAATATTCCCTTCTTAACTTTAAATAATGGAATATTTTGATAATTGTTTAGGAATACATTCGAGCACTACTTCATCAATGTTTTGTCATGACGTTGTCACGTTAAACTACCGTCCGTAAACCGACTTTACAGACAACTATTTTTTTTAAGTATTTTGTTTTTGTTTCCATCAAACGTAGCTTAGGACAATCGCGACAGACAAGGCAAAAAAACGCAATAAAAAATAGTTCCATTCTTTTAGCACCATATTCCAAAAATTCCATATCTTGTATTCCAGCTCTTTGATCCTCACGTGTAATTTTGATAACCCCAAAATCTTAAAAAAAACTGATTTTAAATGTTTGTTTTACAGATTGGGAGACGCGTGGGCGGGCCACAGTAGAGGTCCTCCCATAGTTGTTCACTGTTCAGCTGGCATAGGTCGAACAGGTAATATTTATTTTGCTTATTTTTATAATGTCAAAATATATATAATGATGAAAATAGCTTGAGATTCTTCATCAAATAGAACTCGTCTAAAAAATTGACTTTTGGCCTCACTCATAAATGCGTAATAAAACCATTTTATCTATTGCACTGTTATCTTCATCATTATTCATAAGAGTGAAAGAAACAAAACACTCTATAAGCCTTTTATATGTTTGCTTGTTTTTATGACTAAGGGGGTACATGTATGTGTAGCAAATATGACTAATTGGGTGGTTCGGGAAATAATAGCAACAGTGGGCGTTTACATCACTTTAGTCAGAAACTCATTTTAACACAGGTTTTAAAACTACTCAGTAACTACGTAACGTGTGCACCGGGCAATGGTCGATGAACGAATGCCCCGAGTTGTGCGCCTGCGCTGCTTTATATAGGCTCTGTGGTGGGAATCGAGTGACACATCGTTCGATCGTTCGAATAGCCCGTTGCACGTTGTTTTTTACAAAACATTGATGGTGGCGCTGTCATATGTATGTGTGTGTGTGTGCGTGTCGCAGGCACGTTCCTGACGCTGGACGTGTGCACGTCGCGGCTGGCGGCGGAGGGCGCGTGCGACGTGCGCGGCGCCGTGGAGCGCGTGCGGGCGCAGCGCGCGCACTCGATACAGATGCCGGACCAGTACGTGTTCTGCCATCTGGCGCTGCTCGAGTATGCGGTATGTACACACTACTACCATATGTGTGGGGCTTTGGTGACTAAAGTCTGATTTACACGTATTAAGTAGTTAAGTAGATAACTAAATTGTAACTAAATTTTAAGTAAATTAGTAAACAGACATTTTAGTAACTTTTTAGTTAAAATTTAGTTAAAATTTACTTTACTTAATACGTGTAAATCGGAATTTAGAATAAAATAGAATAGAATAAAATTTTATTTCCTCAAGTTATCACTGCAGTACAAACAGGCAATATTCTTACATTATACTTATAATAAATGTTTTTGTAGCAGTAAGAACTTGACGAAAGCAGCGGGTGCGGTTAGTAGTTGGATGGATGGGTGACCGCTAGTGGCAAAAAATGCTTGAGCGTTTCCGTGCTTCGGAGGACACTTAAAGCCGTCGGTCCCGGTTGTTATAATAAATAACAGTCGTTAAGCCATGTCGGAAGCCCTCGGGCGGTTTGAAAAATTCCAACACTCGGGTTGGCCGCTAACTCCTCCACCAATCCGCACTGGAGCAGCGTGGTGGAGTATGCTCTATACCTCCTCGCGAGGAGAGACCCGTGTCATTCGTTACAATGATGCCACCACCAAAATTGAACCATTACTTTCACAGGGGTAGTATTTTTTTTCTTACACTGCTTTATTACTTAAAATTGTTTGTTATAAAAATATACCATTATTAATTTTCCAGGTGATGCACGGCTACTTGGAGTCCGCCGAGCTGTCGGGCTTCGACGACGAGCACGAGGACGAATCCGACTGAAGACTGTCGCGCCGCGCCTGCCGCCTGCTGTAGCGCACGCGGCTGCGGCCTGCGGCTGCGGCGTGCGGCCCTGCGCACAGACACACACCAAAGATGGACGATGTTATAGTCCCTTCACTCGAGTAGTGCTGCCCTCTGGATACCGTCTCCACTTTACGTAAGAGACTGACTGCGGAGATCCCCCTCTTTTGGAAGACACCCCGCAACCATGACGCTATCTCTATATAGCTCTTCAGAAGACGCCGCCGCCAAACCATAAAGACCGAATTTTGTTACTACTTTATGTAAGAATCACGGTGTCAATGTCTTAAAATAATATAACATTGAGTTTTGGTGCACCGATACTATTTGAGCGAATGGACTATAGTCCAAACGCGCCGCGGTCACGCACAAACGATGTGTTCATTAGTGAAGCGACGTGGTGCCGTGTCGTGTCGTGTCGTGCTATCGCTCGCGAGGACTGCCCGATGAAGATTCGAGCTTGGTCAACATTCTTGTGGCCGAAGATGTTAATATAAGCGCCTCTACTTGTCCAGAAATGACGTATACGCTCCGTGCGAAGTGTAGTTTGTCCGTTACCTGAATCGACGTACACATAGATAGTGAAACGTTCCTGTAGTGTGAATAAAGTCCGATTTACACGTATTAAGTAGTTAAGTAGATAAGTAAATTTTAACTAAAAAGTTACTAAAATGTCTGTTTACACGTATTAATTTACTTAAAATTTAGTTATCTACTTAACTACTTAATACGTGTAAATCGGACTTAAGAGCCGCGTGTTCGACGACCGTCGGCGGGATACCTCGTTATCGTTCGAGTATTTCTTTTGCACAACATTAAATCTTTGTAACCAAAAATATTCTCTTAATTATTTAGGTTCTCTTTTTTTTCTATTTATTTATGTATAAGAAGTATGGCTGTGTGAATATTTCGTCTGTAATTTATATAGTTAGTATGTTTATACTTTTATTATAATATATTACCTTTATTTATGAATGAAATGTATGAAGTCTTATGAATAAAATTTTGATACAAACTAAAATGTAATGTCGAGGTGCTGGTAGCATAGCAGTCATTCATCTGGTGTTGCTGACTACTTGGCGAGTGCCGAGTCTTTATCACATTCACCACACATCTTGGAATGTAAATGTATTCACAGTAATAGACTGAATAATGTTAATTTTTTCATTGGGTAACTAATTTAGAACTCGGGAGATGGAATTAGATGTAGTGAATAGCCAAACGGTTTGTGTGCCGGGTTTTACAGGAATGTTGGACTGTGTAGAGGATTTTATTAAATTAAATGTGTCTGCATTTATCTCCTATAAATTATTTACAAGATTTCTATTAAGATACGCCTTAAATGTATTTTGTTTGAATAATAAATGAAATATTCTGGCATGCAAATCAGATAATTATTATATGCTTGACGTACAACATTGGTCTATGTAGGTTTTTCACCTCCAACTTGGATATGAAATAAGAATAGTTTTAATAAAAAATATATATTATATAATTTTTGAAATATAATCATAGTTAAATTGTAAAAATACGAACTAGTGATGTGTTACATATGATCCCATGACTTATGAAATCGTAGCTGAAAATGATAGATATTTTTCAATGGATGTATTAGCAACATATCTAAACGTCGCAGATCAGTATATATTTGGAATCGCCGTCCTCACGCAACATACATATCGCCTTAGAGCTCCTTGGTTCTCTTCTATTTCCTTGATTTGATACATGCCCAGACACCTGTTTTAGTACACGAATCTCGATGTTATGTGCACTAATTATCGCTTTCATGTTTTAGATAATTCATAAACTAATTGTGCTCTATTATTGACTGGTTGTCACGAGAAGGAATCGTGTTCCCGCGCCGCTAGCCAATTTTCACGGATTAACGAGAGATGGAATTAGGAAATAATAGTAGGCAAGACATAATACAATCTATCAAAAATCCTATGTCAAATTCACTATCCTTTGTTTAGTAACGTAAGTGTTGCAGAACATTATGTGAGCCAATTAAAAGTAAAATAAAATATTTATAAAACGCAATCAAAGATTTTATTATGTACTTAATTTTGCCCTATTATAATGATGTTAACCGTCGTTACCGTGATTTCATACAAATGGAACATGTGAGTCATGTGACAGATATTACGTACATTTTATTTGCAGGATCCTAAGCTTTCCTCTCTCGTTAATGTATGACACTGAATAGTTGACACGTGTTTGTACACGATCCTAGTGATTTAATTTGTATTTGTAACGCAGTCTTACACGTTTCATCTATGAAATAATTATATGTATTGTATAAGATATGACAATTAGCGTCGAAACGTTTTGGAATACGTTTTTATAAAATCAATAAAATGATAATTATTCATTGCGGTCGTGTTTGAACACAGAACGTGTTTCAAGGTTTTATATTGAAGAATGGAACTTGTGCTAAAGTTAATAACGAAAGTATACAAAATCGTTGCGTCTAGTATTTTACAAGTTTCTCTAAATATATTATTATATTATTGTTTAAGATTTAAGGAAATTGTTAATCTGAAACAACTGTTGATTCTTGTAACTGTAAATATTCTATTTTCTGTTTAAAATCTAAATTAATGCCCCTGTGAAATATGTGTGAAATAAAAAGAATACTTGTACTATAACTGAATCATTTATTTTATTTGTTTAACCTATAAAACGTTCTAAAATCTAATTGGTGCTAATGTTTATCTTGTCCTGGGAGTGATTGTGAGTACGAATTTAAATTTAATTGTGTTGGATTAGGTTTTTAGTATCAGGTGACTAATTACAAATCAGAAAAAAGCGAAATGCGTTGACGTAAAGTTAAAGAAACAAATTATTAACGAACCGTAAAGTTGTTTATTAAAATAAAATTGTCTTTCGTATAATGCTTACTTCACAAATTACAACTATTTTACTGGATAAAGTTTTCGCTAATAGTTTTACATATTAAAATTAGTTTAAAATAACATGTTTTAGGAAATTGTTTAGTAAGTACACATACTGGTGATGTACTGGGGATCAAATTAAGAGCTAGACTTAAAATGAATAAGTAAAATTAACTAAGTACATAAATAAAACTTTAAAAGATAAAATAAGAACTACAATTACCTATGCACATATAAATCACATCAATTTGATCGTAGTCTAGACTCTAGTTAGCTTCTAGATTATTTTATTCTTAAAAATAACGTCATAATTGACTGTAGCATCATGATAATAATATGCATTACATTAACTAGGAATTTAGGTTTAAGGCTAAAGGCTCATATGCTATTGTTATTATTTGATTACAGATAAAAGTACCATTTAAAAATGGTCTGGTAGGAAGAGTAACTGGTAAATAATACTGTAAGTACCGACTATTGCTAAATTAATTAGGAAAGTAAAATAAATATCTATAGCTATCGACATCTATTTTTTTAGCATCAAATTAACATAAAATTTTAAATACCGTAAAATACCATAAAAAATTATATAATTTAAGAGTTTCTTAAGAGTAATTTGATCTTAATTCGCTGTACGTATCTCCAACTTGTTCCGCATATCCGTGTCTTGTATAGAAGAGATGGCGATACATAGTGGAACAGATTTTCTCAAAGCCATGGGGCATAAAGAGATATTCATTATTGTTAATGATAATTTCAACGTCTTTCTTTCGTGTTCAGTTGCAATTAAACACCTTATTAATAAAATAATGCTACTTAAATACATAATTATGACCTATAAATAATAATAACAATGAAATTATAACGCAATCGTTCCAGGTAAACCATACGTGCAATACCTTACAGGCACAAATTAATAAGTACTAAGGAAATAAATAATATACAACAAACTGGTAGTTTCAAGCTTTGGCATATTTCGCTCCTAATAATGTAGTTCAACCAAACCTTACACTTGGTGATTTTATCAAGAAAATCTTATTTTCAGTTCAAATTAAATATTAATTACACTAATTACATTAATACTTATTATAAAAATAAAAGGAAGTAAGTAATAAATATCGAAAATTCATTAAATTGTACGTCACAATTGTTTTTCACAAAAATAGGTAATTTTAATTTCTATCATTATTATCCAAATATATTGTGATAATAATATACATATTATCTACGATTATCCTTAGGCTATTGAAGTACCTACATATAATTATGTACTATTATTTCTTCTGTGGTACAATGTCATAGAACAGACATCTGAAACAAAAAGTGTGTCTTACCGGGAGGTTCTATTTTCAAAACCGAGCCCCCGTTCTCTTTTCAGAATCGAACGAATCCATTGAAAATTGAAGCCCATTGGCGCCAATTTATTGGGACATACATTGCGTTCGCGGTGTCAGTAATAATACTGCAATGCCTACAACTTATTTACTTGAAATGTTACGATGGCCAATGCACAACATAATGATTAAACGCCCGATTACTGGTAAGGGCCATATCAAACTGACGGTTTCCGAGCGGATTCAAAGAGGAACGGGTGCGCGAATATGCTGCGGTTTCGACGCTTGTGCGTGGCGTGACGTGATTGCAATGTACAATACGCTGAACGCACACAACAAGATGATGTTCGCGGCGAATTCGCCGCGCGTCTGCGACGTTTTCGCCGCGCGTCCGCGACGTTTTCGCCGCGGAGGCGTGGTGTATTCGCTGCGCACCCGTTCCGCTTTGAATCCGCTCGGAAACCGTCAGTGTGATAAGGCCGTAAGGCACTCAAAATTGCATTTATCACTACAATAAACTTTGATAAGAATTCGAGAAACCGATCTGGTCGTACGTCAATGTGTGTGTGTGTGTGTATGTGTGTGTGTGTGTGTGTGTGTGTCTAGGAGTAGAAGGTGAGCACGGAGGTCTGGTTGCCGCGCACGAACAGCATGGGCGGCAGGTCGCGGCTCATCATCTCCAGCCACGTCATGTACAGCGGCGCCGACACCGACCCCTGCAACAAACGTTCATAGTTCATCATTAACATTTGCATAAGAGTTGAGATATTATACTCAAGATAGAGCAGTGATAGCCTAGCGGTTAGAACGTAGGTCTCCCGAACGCGGGGCCCGAGTTCAAATCCTGGCACGCACCTCTATTCAAATATTATGTGCGTATTACAAGTTAATTATCACTTGCATCGGTGAAGGAAAACATCGTGAGGAAACCTGCACACCGGAGAGTTCTCTTAAGTTTTCAAAGGTGTGTGAAGTCTACCAATCCGCACTTGGCCAGCGTGGTAGACTATTGGTAAATTATGTAAAAGGGATGACACTACTAAAACCATAATAGTGAAAAAGACAGCTAGACGGCCTCACTCAGAGGCAGCTATCAACTGTCTGAATTGAAATCGCGACACTTGTCTAAATTCGACTGACGTAATTTCAGCGCCGTCTTGGCATATCTTGTATTATACAAGTTGTATATAATACCATTGGTTCTATGACATTATACTTCAATAGCATCGGTTACCTTCCGCGGCATGGGCAGTGACATGACGAGCAGGCGCGCGCCGCTGGAGCTGGCCAGCAGCAGCTCGCGCAGCCGCAGCTGCCGGTTGCTCTTCTCCGCCAGCGTCGCCAGCTCCGTCGGGCTGATCGTACCCTCTGCCACACAACACAACACAACCACACTTCATTGCAAGCTTTTATAGTCCCTTGTCCCTTAGGTACAGTCGGCAAAATAATTAGGTGTGCATGGCATGATTGTAAAACCAGTAATGTTTAATTTTACATATTGTTTATGTTAGTAGCAATATTAAATCATATCTTACGTAAACGGGTATCGTTTGACATTGATAATAACATAAACAATCTCTAATATCAATAATAACAGAAGGTTTTAGAATTATGCCCTGGATACCTAATTCTTTTGCCGACTGTACGTCCAGGCAGTCTGTTACGTCGAGTTTGGTTAATAAATAACTACAGTCTGGTCAGGAAATAAATTAAAAGCCAGTAAAATTAAAATATTTATATACCTAAAATAACTTTGCCTGCTTTGTAAGTTGTCTGTTAGCATGAAATGTGTAGGTACCTCTAGAACTAATTAGATATTTCCTCTCATCCTACGGAGTTGAAACACATTGATTAGGTTCCGATGAACAATAATGGCTTTCATCTTTCTTAAGCTACCTTTGTTCTCTTCGTCGGAGGTGAACTTCTTGATGACCTCCTCGAACAGCTTCTTGGTCTCCGGCTGCGGCGGCTCCGTGATGTCCTGCACCATCGTCAGCGACGAGTAGTCTATCCGGAACTTGGACAACAGGTTAGCCATGCTGCGAATTGAACAAATACATTTTGTTCATTATCATGTACTTATTGTTTAAGTATGGACCATAAAACATAGAAGCCAAGGTAGATGGAGGGCCATCTCTGTGTAAGAAAAGTGTCCGTAAAAACGCTTCCAAAAAACGGGTGGCGCTGCGGTGCGCTCTATAACATTGGGCTTAGTGCGAGTTTTACGTGACATAACGGGCTCGCTAACGTAATTGCGAGTCAGCTATGCTATTGGCTACCGATGCATTTCTTTTAAATTCTTTTCACTGCCGCCAAATCGGTAGCCAATAGCATAGCTGACTCGCATTTACGTAGCGAGCCCGTTATGTCACGTAAAACTCGCACTAAGCCCACAGGTTCGGATATCTATTTCGCAGACACGAGCGCCATTCATTACGGGTGGCATAACTCAGCAAACTTCACTCCGTCTACAACAGCCATGTTCATATATCTATTTCTCAGACACTAGCGCCATTCTGAAATGGCCATTATTGGACCCTCTATTTTCAGTAAACAGCTGGACACTTTTTCAACTTTCCCCTCATATGAGTGTAGAAACTTGGAATGTCAAATATAATTTGAATTCAAATATGATTTGAATTCAAATAATAAAGAATAATTTGTAAATAGAACTTAATATATCATTTCAACAAATAGTAATAGATGTCGCTATAAAAAAGTAATCTAAATCACGCTGTTGAGATTCTTTATAATATGTATATGTAATCGACCCAGTTATTGAATAAATTGAGAAAGTTTACTGCACAAAAGTCTATTATTTAACAAGTTTAGTTAGATACCAAGTATAAGTTAAGTACCTCCGTGGTAATAGTGTCCGTCGGTTCGGTTCGGGTTTATTCATGGTCCTTCGAGCCGGATACTTGCCGGCACTCGGTGTTTAAGACCGGATCCGTGTAACGTGTCCTGTTTATTTTTGGGACTTCGGTCGATTAATCGAAGTCTCCGACAGTATCCTCGTCGCGCGAGTATTACGCGAGTGAAGTATCCTCGTCGCGCGAGTGTTACGCGAGTGAAGTATCCTCGTCGCGCGAGTATTACGCGAGTGAAGTATCCTCATCGTGCGAGTATCACGCGAGTGGAGTATCCTCATCGTGCGAGTATCACGCGAGTGCAGTATCACGCGAGTGGAGTGTCACGCGAGTGCAGTATCACGCGGGTGTAATCTCATCACCATAGTGAAGTGTGTAATAAGCGTGGAGGAAACTGTCAGGCCGCCAACCTGACGGACGCGGATAGTGGTACGGATAAACAACCAGGGGAGTTGCCGACCACACGTTGCAAAGGTGCCGCAACGTTGGGCCACGGAAGGGATGTGACGTAAATGTACATGACATTTACGCAAGGTGAAGTGCAGTAAACCAGTGAGTAATTTCTCCAAACTTTTTTGAACGTGGAACTTTAAACTTGAACTTTTAATTTGAACTTTTGAATTTTTAAAACTGTCATTTTTCGTGTTTGTGAACTTCTTCTTATTTTGAATTTTACCGTCTTAAGTTTTATTTGTATTTGCAGTTTGAACTTTTAAATTTTGTTTTCTTTCGAACTTTGAAATTTTTTGATCAGAATGGAGTCTTTGATTAATTTACAATTAGATTTGTTATCAAGAATATACAGAAGTCATACTACTTTCAAAAAATCTCCAAAAGATAGAATTACCAAGGAATACCTTGAAGGGAGATTAGAGACTCTTGATGCATTGTGGTTAAAGTTCACAGAAGGACATTATGAATTAATCTCCAAATATTCTGCAAAAGATTTAAAAGTTTCAAATTACAATAAGGATGAAGTATATGATAAAACTGAAGATTTGTTCATAGAATATAAAGGTGATTTAAAGCAAAAATATTCTATGGTATCTAACATACAAAGTGAACAAACTAAGTCAACTAATATTATTATTAGCCCAAGTCAAAGTCAAGTAAAATTGCCTAAAATTAATATTCCAACCTTTTCTGGGGATTATTCCGAATGGTCTTCATTCCAGGATTTATTTTGTTCACTTATAAAAAATAATAATACGTTAAGCAATGTTCAAAAATTGCATTATCTTAAATGTTTATTGGTTGGTGAAGCTGAACAATTAATCAGACACATTCCTATACAGGAATCTAATTTTGACAGATGTTGGGAATTGTTGACTGAACGTTACAATAATAAAAGATATGTTTCTCATCATGTTTTAAAACGGTTGCTTAGTCAAAAGAGTTTGTTGTCTGAATCGGCAAATGGTTTAAAGGAACTTATTAATACAACCAATGACTGCTTGGCTTCACTGAACAATATAGGTATTGATACAACCAGTTGGGATATTATGATAATACACATCCTGACACTAAAATTAGATGCAGAGACTAGACGTCAGTGGGAATTTCATGTAACAAATATTACAAATGATTTGCCCACATATAATGACTTCAAAGAATTTTTGACGAATCGGTTTCGAGCCATTGAATTTTTAGCGAACAAACCGGCTTTGCGATACAATCAACCATCTAAGTCTTTGCATACTAAAAGTGTCAATGATGTCGTTTGTCCAAACTGTAAATCTAATCACAAATTGTCTTTATGTAAAGATTTTTGTAACTTACCAATTGACTCGCGTCGTAACTTTGCGTTACAAAATAATATTTGTTTTAACTGTATGGGTACCAATCATTCGGCCAAAAAGTGTAGGTCTAATTTAAAATGTCGTATATGCAATCGAAAGCATCACGTACTACTACATTCCAATGACAGTTATAATTCTAAGGAAGATAAAAATGAAACCAGTGGATGTACTGTAACTGCTTCAGAAGCAAGCACATCCAACTCAACGCAATTGGTCTCTTGTTTTTCGACGGACAAGATAAAGCAACAGGTCTTACTCGCCACTGCGCTTGTAAAAGCCATGTCCCGAAATGGAGAAGCGTATGATCTTCGGGCACTGCTCGATCAAGGGTCGCAGTCTTCTTTCATTACTGAATCAACAGTTCAGTACTTAGGATTGAGGAAGATGTCGGCAAGGAATATAGTAACTGGCCTGGGAGGAAACAAGAATATTGTATCGAAAGCAATGGTACATTTCAACATAAGGTCCCGGATTGATGCTAACATAGTCATACCGGTGAAGGCATATGTAATTAAAAATATAACTTCTTTTCTTCCAACAAGAAAAGTGGAGATACTAGAATGGGAGGAAATTAAGAATTTGGTATTGGCTGATCCAGACTTCTTTACACCCAATCGTATTGACCTTCTGCTGGGCGCAGAAGTATATACGCAGGTACTTCAAGAAGGAGTAAAGAAGAGCCCAATTGGTACACTGGTAGCACAAGCCACCAGTCTTGGATGGATATTGTCAGGAGTGGTAAAATCAACAGCCGATTCCTCTCCACAAATCCAAGTGATGCATTGCTGCGCAGAAGGTGATGAAATGATAAAAAGATTCTGGGAGTTAGAATCTGACATACAGCAACCCAAAGAAAAAATGTTCACGGAGGAAGAAACCCGATGCGAACAACACTTTGTTGAGACGATGCGAAGGAATAATAGTGGCAGATATATTGTACGTCTTCCTTTCAAGAACGGGACTCCTGAATTGACAAATTCTAGAACAATAGCAGAAAAAAGAATGAAGTATTTAGAAAATAAACTAGATAAAGATAAAAACTATCGCAAGGAGAAGGATGCAATTGGTGATAATTGGACAGAAGTAAAACCAAATTACCATCATAATGGCGAGCGTTATGGGACTAACTATTTTTATGAACCCAAAGAAAAAACTAATAATAAAATTCAGCAAAAATCTAATAAGAACTACACTAAAGAAAAACCCAAATTTCCTAATGATGAACGCTATTCAACTGATGATGATAGGTGGTTAAAGCAAGCACAAGAAAACAAAAATAAAGGAAAAAAAGGAAAATGTGATGACAAGCAGAGTTCTTATTCCTGGAAAAATGATAGCAATGAAAATAGAGTTCTAGAAAATTTTTCAAGCAAAGAAGACATTGTAAAAGATGACAGATATGTGTTTAATAAGTTTAAGCGAACAAAGAAAAAGAATGGATACGCTAATTTAAATAAAAAGCAAAAAAGAAAAATTAAGCACGATAAATGGAATATGAGAGGTGAATTTGAAGAAAAATATGAAGCTGTTGAAAGTCCTGAAGAGTTTGTTTTGAATAATTCTGATAAAAATATAAATAAGAAATTAAAAAGGGGACAACAGCACATTTAGAAAGGTTTATAAAGATAAGAAAAACTACGAAGTAAAATAATTTTGATGACAATTGTCGCAGGAATCTCTCACCAAGTTTTTATATTGGTACAGATGGACAATCCATAACTCTGAACCTACCATTGGAGATGTAGTAGTTATAAAGGAGGATATCTTATCTCCATGTTAATTATTATACGGTCGAATTATTGATACTCATCTAGGACATGATAAAATAATTAGTCGTTACTTTAAAGACTAAATCTGGAACCATAAAACGACCTGTATCAAAGTTATGTTTTTTACCAGTAGATAAATAAGAATATGAATTGTATAATTTAAAGCTTAAGTTGTTTTGTTCAATTAATTGGTGGTTTCTGTGATACATTTTAGTTAGTTTTCAATTAATTATTTAATTTAATTTTCAATGTATCCAGTTGTTAATATTATGTTATGTTTTTTGCTAGAAAAAGGCAAATTTCAACTTTGCCTTTTGGCTGGCAGTATGTAGAAACTTGGAATGTCAAATATAATTTGAATTCAAATATGATTTGAATTCAAATAATAAAGAATAATTTGTAAATAGAACTTAATATATCATTTCAACAAATAGTAATAGATGTCGCTATAAAAAAGTAATCTAAATCACGCTGTTGAGATTCTTTATAATATGTATATGTAATCGACCCAGTTATTGAATAAATTGAGAAAGTTTACTGCACAAAAGTCTATTATTTAACAAGTTTAGTTAGATACCAAGTATAAGTTAAGTACCTCCGTGGTAATAGTGTCCGTCGGTTCGGTTCGGGTTTATTCAATGAGATGGCCCTCCTTCTACTCTATCCTCCATGGTATGGACTTAACAGTAACAGCTAAGGGTAACAACGATGGTTTTTTTTAAATAACGCTAGGCACTAGAATTCCTTGTATCGTGGGTACCATGGAAAAACACAAAGACAAGTAGGTATACACACACACTCAGACCGAGGGCAAAAATTCAAACTCATCATTCATAATATGTTAATACGACCCTGTATAGCGACCTCGTGTGTGTCGGTAGCTAGTAGCTACCCTGCCTTCGAAGCGAGGAGTCCCAAGTTCGATTTCCGCTTATTACTATTTTACTATTATATTTCCGCCTCGCTGTGAATCGAACCCAGGAACCTTGGCACGGTAAATCGGCATGGTACCATGCCTGCTTACCTAACCATTGCGCCACTATCTCCTTCATCAAGTGGAAATTTTATGACGTATTTACCAAAACTATAAAACTGTCAATCCAAGTTCCAAACAATACAAGGAACGCAACGCAATATATTTATACTGAAGATGGCCGTCTACAATCATCTACAGTAGAGGGCTCGGTGGTCTTACTTCCTTTCCTCGAGCTCGAGCTCGTGGTTCCGGTTGGCGAGCGCGAAGATGCGCAGCTTGCAGCGCGCCCACGCCGCCCGCTGCGACACTATGTACGGCAGCAGGATGGTCAGCCCGCCGTCGTCGTACAGCCACCACACATCGATGGTGCCCGCCTCCTGCACGCTCACAAACAGAAACATATCACTTGAGATCCTGGAGCTTCACCATATGCATCGGCGGCTGAGGGGGTTTTAGTGAGTAAAAATCCCACATACTCAATACTCAATACTTTATAGCATAAATATGTAGTAACATGATACCTACATAACACAGTCACATCACATGATAAACAATGTTATTTATAACCCTAAAAGGGTGTTGCAATTTTATGGGAGGTAGACCAATTCATTTTATTTCTAATATTTCCTGTTTTATCTAATTTAAATTAAATTGGGGTAAATTAAATTAAATTATAATACTTATTAAATTATGTTATTATTAAACCATATTTGATTGTCATGTTTAAATTATTTTTTCATATTTAAATACTACGTAACCCGCAATCAGTAGGCTCGGATATCAGAGAGGAAGGAGAGGAACCCCTTGGAGAAAAAAGGTGTCAGTATAGTTGAAGCACGGCAAGTAATTAACGTGGTGGACCACCAAACTCTTTCCGTTAAGGAATTCAAAAATCTACAAGAAATTCCAGATTTGAGTTCGGGTAATTATGCTAGATATAGATATGTCTGTGTTCCTGAGACTTGCGTTATTTATACGATACGTATTCTAGCGTTGCTCAATATGAAGTGTGTTTTTGATAAAAAAATGTGTTAAAGAACTGCATAAGTAGATATGAACCTATCTACATAATGTTTGTCTGAAGTACAAACCTGTTTTCTCTTGAAAATAGTCATCTGTGAAAGTTGCTCGGTGGAGACCTCCACCCCCGTGGACGACTTGTACACGATCTGCCGGTGGAAGTCCAAGTTCTTCTTGTCTTTCTTTTTTTCTTTCGTGTCGCTCTTCTCTGATATTGTGAACGATCGGGATGTTGTCAATAAGTCTGTAAAAAACCGAATTTCTAGCCATTGCATAATACCTACCTACCTAATAACGGATGTTATGTTTCTTGTTTCACCAAGAGTACCAAGACTGTTTTTATCCCAATACGGCGAAGCCAAAAGGAGGTAATTAAGTATCTTTATTAACATAATTATGGTATGCTCTTATGTATGTTCCAGACTTCTGAACTAGAAGTATCTTGATCGCCCGTTGGATATAGTCTCGGCTATCTAACCGCGTGACCATTCCTTTTATCACTAATTGAAACAACACAATAATGTGGGTACTGACTAAGGTTGTGCCTGCTGTTGGGCTGCGAGTCCGCCGCGCGAATGTCGAGGTCGGAGTCCGCATGCATGATGCCGGCCACCGCGCGCACGCGCAGATCCGCGCTCCCGCACGACGTGGCCGTGAGGTGCGCCCCCGCGCCCCCCGCACCCGTCGCACCCCCCGCGCCCCCCGCGCACGTCCCGTTCTCCTCCAGCACGCCGCTGAAGTCCAGCCCGCCGCCCACGCGCAGTATCGCCACCGCTAGCTTCGTTTCGAATGCAGTGCTGGAATTGAGATATAAGTTTACGAAATTGTTTTGTTGGCAAAAAAACATATGTCATGTGTGTAGGTACTTAAGTACGCACGTAAGAACTTATACTTGCCTCTTACTTATAATGTATTGTAAATTTCGCTCGAACCCACGACCTGACGTGCGCTAGTAGGTAGATAATCCAACTACATACCTCAGGCTCGCACCCACGACCCGGGTGCGCGCTAGCAATCCAAGACAACTCCTAGCAAATGCTGTGCGCCTAGTACCCCCAAGTATCATGCAACTTCATCATGTCGCTTTCTGGCTGTCGCATCGTAAAAATTTTACTCATAATTTTTTCTAACCGCCCCTTGAAGTATAACTTCAAAAATTTTGAAGTCAGTAACTGTTTAGTTAACTAATCAACTATGACAAAAGTGCTAGTCTAGGAATAGATACGTCAGCCACTCACTGCAGCACATTGAAGTATGATTCAAGCTCAGCATAGGGCACGGTGCTCCAGTCGTTCTTGTATCCCATGAGCAGCACGTTGGGCGCGAGGCGGCCGACGCCCGCGGCCTGCATGAGCGCGCGCGCGCCGCTCTCGAAGCCGAAGCCGTGCACGCACGAGCAGAACGCGCGCACCTTGCGCCCGCGCAGCCACTCGTCGCCCGCGCGGATCCGCGCAGCGCGCTCCTTGTACGATAGCTTCGACTGGACATTTTACGAATTCATTTAATTTGTTTTTTATTTAGCCTAAATTGATCTTAATTTCATATTGCTGTGGGCTGTTTGTTTTAATTTTGTGGCCTATTAAGGCATACTTTTTCTCAGTATTTCTGGCGTTTCTGGCGGATTAAATAGCGTATTTTCCGACTTGTTACACGAATTATAATCAAGTAACTAAGTAAGGTAATGTAAGGGCTCCATCCGTCCTGGATTTCAAGTCAACCTGTCTCATGGTCAACCGTGCTAAACAACGGGCGAGATTAAGGCGAACGGCCCTTCTGTTGGAGATGGTAGGGATAATGATTTTGGAAAGCGGCAACGAAGACAGCATGGTTTCAAGCCTACTTGGCCACACTACTGGAGAATACTCCACCACATTGTTCCAGTGCGGATTGGTTAGTGGTTGGAATTGGCCAGCATTAGACGTCAGTATAACCGCACCTGCACGACGTCCGCAACCACCATGAGCGAGCCGGCCTTGGTGATGAGGTGTCCGAGGTCGACGAGCGCGGGGCGGCAGTGCGGGCGGCCGGCCAGCACCAGCAGCTGCGGCCAGTAGTTCTTCACGTGCTCGCCGGTGCGCGCCAGGGCGTGCGCGCTCGATAACGCCGTCTTGTATGTCTGCGCTTGGGTACTGCTGCCCCAGTTCACGTCTACCATACAATACAATAGAATACAATACTCTTTAGAACACACGGACACCAAATACTTAGGTTATTTTTACATAAAAACATGTAAAAAATATGAGATGGTTCGAATTCGAATTGGTCTCCGATGCAGGAAGGATATCTTTATGAAGATTTTTGTTTTTATTTTTATGAATTAATAAAAATTAATAGTTTACACTTATAAAGTAACAAACTCAGTTCATATGTACTTAGAGTACATTTTAACATGTTGATTCGTAAAACTTTGTATTTGGTGCCGTTGACTTTATTCACCTGAGTTAATTCACCCAGGTTCTATTATGATACAGCAGATTACCTCTGGGTACATCTTAGGCAATGAACTGAAATTATACTCAATCTGACGTTAGTAATAAACAGAGGCAACTGGAATACAAACGTGAAATTACTTTGGAAATATGGAGCATACGAAGCTTTGATGATGTAATTCCCGAGTTCAATACCGATTTAGCGCAGTCAACAACTGTACTGTACAGCTATTCTCGTTTCCGTTTTCATTGATATACTAGACGGTGTGTGGATACATAGTTACATACCACTTCAATAGGAGTGCTATCTAAAAGTACCTACAACCGTGATCCAATTCACTGGCACATGTAGGTAACCCTTGACACGAATTCTAGAAGGTAGTAAGCCCCGTTACTTTTCAGTATATACAAAATGTAAAATCTAAGCAAATAAATAGAGTTATCTAGATCTAATTACAATGCATCAGCCAGCCTTTCTCCTTGAGATGAATATTTCAATAGGTAGATAACTGATCCTTACTGAGTGAAGGTCAGGATGTAATGTATTGAATAATATGGAAGACGTTGCGTTAAGCGTGACGCTATCGACCGCGTCACGTGTTGCACATGTGGTGCTCACTCACTCACTCACCAGGCTTCCGATAGTGCACGATGAGATAGAGCGTGAGGAAGATGACGAAGGTGACGAGTGACGTCACCCAGCTGATGAGCAGCATGATGGCCACGCACATGATGAACCCCCCCAGCGACAGCCACACGTTGTAGTACTGGAGACAATGTTTACATTCATTATTACTACTACAACTAGACTCTAGAGTCTGACTCTATAGACTGAAAGGAGGTACATACCGTACTCCTACAATACTCCTTTCAAGTGTTAGTGCCCACCGCAACTATGACAGTAATATGACTGAATGAATAATAAATTATGACTGATGAATGAAATCGCTCCTTAGTATAGGATTTGAATGATGATTCTTTACTAAGGAGTGATTAAAGTAACCGTTAGTGACTCTGAGTTGGGGCGTTAGGCCATGCGCACTTTGGACACGTTTTCGTACGAATTTTACTCGTAAGTACACGTACGAACACGCACAAACGATCCCGACCTTCCAAGTAATATGGGAGCGCGCACACTGGGTGCGAGTTAGTCGTGCGTATACGTACGTGTACATCCGACGTCCGAAAACAATCCGAACTTGTTGGGATTTTAAAACACATTCGTACGTCGAAACTTAAAAAATGGATGTAGAAAAATTCATTACCTATGTTTGCGGACATAAATTAATGAATTTTCTTTTTTCATACGTACATAACCATGAAACAGTGTGTGGTCATTAAATAAGTCTTCCATAATATGATGAAATTCACCAAAATCGTGTCTTTTTAAATATATTTCTTGCACCCATTCGATTCTACGACAGCGATGACGCCACCGCAGTCTCCGTGTTATAAAGAGAATTATCGTGAACATACAGATTATTTCATCGCGCTCCAACCAAAGAACTTTACAAATGCGTTGTCACTCATATTTGACGGACAAAAACGTATTCACTGTACGCACTCAATTCGTACGACCACGATCGTAAGTATACGTACGAGATGAATTCGTATCCAAAGTGCGGGCGGCCTTAGACTTTGATTCATCATAGGTAGGTAATTGACGGATTTACTGTCATTTTCTGTAATGTATCTTTTTTTTATGCTTTGAGCAGGCAAACGAGCAGACGGGTCACCTGATGGTAAGTGATCACCGCCGCCCATGGACATTAGCAAGACCAGAAGTGTCACCAACCCGTTGCCGGCCAAGAAGATAGACCCGCTTCTCGAAGGACCCTATGTCATAGCTTAGAGGGAACACCGATGCTGGTAGTTTGTTCCACAGTTTACACGTGCGAGGTAGAAAATGACGTGAGAACCGGACTGTGGACGAACGCCAGGTATCCAGATAGTGTTGACGGTACCTGGTACGTGGTGTGCGGTGACGAAAATTAACTGCAGGTAGTAAGCCAAACAATTCTTCAGAACATTCCCCATTGTACAGACATATCTTTCATCAGTTATCAAAGTAACAATAGTTATTTATCATTTTTGGAATATTTGACTGTTGGCAACTGACGGATTATGGGTAAATAAATGTTGAGAACGATCGTAAAACGTTATTTTATACGGTGAGTTTAATTTACATTGAATTTAAACCGGTTTCCTTTGAAAAAAATTGTGCTAAAAGTAATAAAAACTATTTAACAGTGTTAACGAACTACCTAATTATGTAAACGAAAAATCTCAGAGATTCCACGTGCTAGTCAGTGACAAGGATATTAATTTTCCTCTTAGGATTGGCATTATTGAAGGTTGTACGTTGCTTACCTTCGCAGACCAGAATATACATTTTAGATATTCTAATTTAGATTGTACCTACCACTGATATGTTATCTTCAGCCTTGGCACTGTCCCATTCTAAGTTAAAGAATCCCATTGTTTTTACCCAAAAACGTAAAAGCCAATAGGAAGATCTAAGTACGATTTTAACAGTTTATACAAACGTACGCTTGGCCACCTTTACTAAAACTAATCACAGCCTCCCAGGCAACCATTGATAATATTTTTTTCGTAAAAGGACAGGAAAGAGCCTTATAACGTGTAAAGAAAGAACATAAGTAGGTACCTATAAAATATTGCGTCGGCTTTATGTTAATTGAATACATGTAAAATTTTTATAAGCATTAAAAAATCAGATAGCACTCTTATTAGAATGAAAGAACGAAAGCAATATAATACAATTTCAAATAGGTATAACGATACATAATTAAAGTACATGATAGTACAGAAGACTCACTCCACAAAATCATTTAAATAAATAGTGGCTCTTGCTCCGACGCAATAAAGTATAATTCAGGTCACACAGCGCTAATCAAAAATGCGTACAACTGCAAATGTCCTTAGGTACTCTATTACAGTGTTGTCCTCTCATTTTTAAGAGTTTATTAAAATTTTGACATGTATTCACATCTATCCGATGCACTATAACTAATCGTTCTTCGTAGATTCTATAGCAAAATGTAAGAAGACTCACTCGGAAGGTAGGCCGCCAGCCGAGCGGGCGCACGAGCGCGGCGTGGAACGTGCAGTAGTTGATGAGCGCGTACGACGCCAGGTAGAAGTTGGAGATCAGCGGCGCTATCGTGTTCAGGTCCGCTGGAAACATCAACATCCTCATCACTGTCCACACACAGTCCTAACTCCTACTGACTGTCATCACCAGAAATTAGGGCAAGGTACCTACGTCTCTCTCACGCCTTGAGAGGGCCTCGGTACTCGGTACGAGCCTACAGATTGCTCGAAGTTGTTACGCCAAATCTTCTAATTCCATATAAAAAAAATACGGGCCATTGCTCATTACACTTATTCCTATCTACATTATTTTTAGTTACTATTTTCTTTGAATAGTTTAGTTTTTGTCAATGAACATTGTTGGACTTGATTACCTGGTCTATTCTTTTAAAAACTATAATATATTGCTCTTAAATTTGCGTTTGTCCGGATGTTTCCTCATGATGGCGTCGTTTTTGTACCATTAACCTTTATGTCTATTCAATCCATGTACGAAATTGTAAGAATGATTTTTTTTATGTAAAGTAACTAGCTGTCAAACGAGCTGACAATTCACGTGATGATTAATGGCCACCAATGCCCTTAAACATCACCAGCATCAAAGGCAAAGAAGAGAGACAAAAAGAGTACCGATTGGGACCTACCGATAAGTAGAAACACGAGCGACACGATAAAAGTGAGCACGTATCCGCGGTAAGGTTCTCCATTGCGGCCGTACGGCTTGGAGAAGAAGATGAGTCCGGGGTAGATGCGGTCCACGCCCAGCGCCTGCACCAGCCGCGGCACCGACAGCAGGTTGGTGAGCGCCGTGGACAGCGTGGCCGCCCAGCACCCCGCGTAGATGAACGGGCCCCATGCTGACATCAGCTGCATCACCTGCCCAACATTAGCCGACCACCAGCATTAACGACCAACAGCGGCCAACGCCCGACATCAACCAACATACAAACCCGCCTGCCATCAGGAAAGCTATCATGATATGTACCTTTTTGTATAAATAATGACCGAATTCTGCGCACGCAACACAACTTTTGGAAATAATAATTATAGTTATTGTCTGCTTCAGTAAAGGAAAACGTTGTGAAGGAAATTGGAGAGAATTTTCCGTAATGTTCTCAAAGGTGTGTGAGTCTGTATACCTCCACCCTTGACTAACATGGTCACTTCCTGTTAAGCATCATCTGACAATTGTTACGTCAAACAGATTCGTTGCAATACAAGATAAATATTGGCTGTTATTCCAAAGTTTTCACTTGGCTTCAACCCATTAATGGCCCACTACTGGGCACGGGTCTCTCCTCTTGAGGAGGTCTAGAGCATACTCCACCACGCAGTGCGGATTGGTGGAAAAAGTTACCACTTATTAACTTACAAATACGAGTACTTACAGAATAGCTATTATGCAGTCCAAATTCACATCCTTTGGAAGTGTTGCGGCAGTCCATGACTCCTTCGTAACTGATCAATGTGCCGTTGTTGTAGACAATGTCGGTGACGTTCCCGCTGGCATCCCTCAGGGCCGCGCCGCCCGCGAACAGCACCATCAGCGCGTAGCTCAGCATGGAGATGAGAAGTGCTAGCAGAGTGCCCTTAGGAATTGCTGATGCGGGATCCTATGAATAAGAAATAATAAATTGTTAAAACATAAATTGGTATGCGCATGGTTATTCATGGGGTATTTATGCATGTCTTTGTGTTGAATGGTTCATGAGGAATATTCTGGTGTATGTGATGTAATGTTTAAAACCCTTCAAAAAACGAAAGCAGTAATTCCAGTGCGATTACTATTTTTGAACATAACCCAGCTGAAGCAGAATGCTACTAGACCGCCCGACGTTTTAAGGTTGGTTTGTTACTTAAACGCTTCCGTGCCTTATCATTTGAGATCATGGGGAATAGTTGGTCAAGGTTGTTATCGTTAAATTACAATTGTTAGTCACCCGATGTCTTAGATCACCTAAGACTTGTAAGAGCCTGGAGCGATCGGCCATGTAGGTATTGATACTCAGCAGAGGAATTCAATTTGACCTGGAGCAGTGTGGAGAAATACGGCCATCCACTTCTCAGATGAAACCAGTGGAAGAAAGCCAGCTCGCTGGCCAAACACAAACACATCATTGCATCAGGATTCCCATGATAGTCTAGACAACAATATAATAGAACT
The DNA here is from genome assembly GCA_963932265.1 of Thymelicus lineola. NCBI lineage: Eukaryota > Metazoa > Arthropoda > Insecta > Lepidoptera > Hesperiidae > Thymelicus > Thymelicus lineola. The sequence goes on along the minus strand of OZ010696.1, from coordinate 11,179,266 downwards.
ATCTCAGTAATAGGTACTCGGGATTATTTAAATATTAATTGGTTTTTACAAGTTATCCCGGCTAAGTATCGATCTTAAAACCTTTCAGCCAATTAGCAAGATAAAGTCTGTCAGCTGGGCTACCTAGCCTACCTACAATACTATTGTACCTACAATTGCTAATAAGTAAAAATATTTGTGAACGAATTTACAAATCAAATGAAGTTTAACTTCAATTGTTTAAAATGCAAAGCATTTTCAGTGCATCGACTATCTGTTCGTATTAATTAATCTATGTATCAGTGTTAGGAAACTTAATATTATTTTTTATCGCAACAAACGAAACGAAATTGCAAAAGCTCTCCAAATATAGCCGGTGACTCATCAGAGCGGTCATGGAAACGCGAAATTGGCTTTACTGAATTGATTCAAATGATTCGATACTCAGCAACTACATATTCGCAATGTTTAAAAATGACGGGTTAAACAAATTGACTCGGTACACGCATATCATTTGATTTGTTTCAATTCTACGTATTTGTGAATAATGTTTTGACTTAGTTCGTGTTTCATTCATCAATCTAATATGCACAAGTCGCACATTCGCAAATGAGACATCATTGCCAATTGACAATCCTGATTATCATTGCAAGTTCATAAACACCTAAATCAATACGGTATTGGCTAGTAAATTACATGCGTTATTGTTATTCTTAGCTACATACCTACTTGTTTACTTATTATCTCTTTGACAATATTATTCATTAGACAGAAAAGTCAGTGCATAGATACATTAGGTTTTGTTACACACGTTTAGTACATATTTGTCCCGTATATTTGCTGGAAAAATAATGTGCCTTATTGTTATCGTTAGTAATTTTCTTACTTACCTTATTACTTCCTTGACAGTTACAGTTACAGAATTTAATAAATAGAAGATATTATTAGATTTAGTTGCCTAGAGATATTTTGCTCGCACATTGCAATTGCTCAAATTATTATAACTTCAACTATAGTAAGAACCAATATCTGAATCTCGTGTACTACGGTGGACTACCTTGGTATTAGTTAAGTTTAGAATTAGATTATTATAGTAATTAAACGTAACATAATTTTCATTCGTAACATTCGCAATATGTATTTGTATTTTCTAGGCGATATTGTTCTTCACAACTGAAACTACAGGGGGAATGCTTCAGTGTTCGCCCAATACTATGCTTAAAAATTCTTTTCAGCCCTCAGTTTCGCGTATTTATATTTTAGTTTCTTTTGTTGCCCTATCTATCCTATATCAGATGTGTGGTCTGTTGCTATTTCCATTAACACATTCGCAGTGTCCTTAATTTTACCGTTTGTCTTTTATAAATTATTTTTAATAGGGACCTTCTATAGCAGGACTCTAGGCTCAATTATATAACTTACGCCCCAACTCAGAGTCACTAACGGTTACTTTAATCGCTCCTTAATAAAGAATCTCCATACAAATTCTGTACCTACTAAGGAGCGATTTAAATAACTGTCAGCGACTCTGAGTTGGGGCGTTAATCTATACTAATATTTTAGAGAGGAAGATTTGATTGTTTGCATTGAATAGGCTCCAAAACTACCGAACCGATTTAAAAAATTCTTTCACTGTTGGAAAGCTACACTATCCCCGAGTAACATAGGCTATATTACATTTTCAAAAAAATAGGGATCCTTAATAAAACTCCAATAATGTAACCCAAGGTTTAAAAAATAAAGAAAACCGAAGCAAAGCGAGGGCGGATACTCGTATTGTATAATTTCTGTAACTTACCAAACGTACTACGCATCTTTACTACGATGAAACAGGGAATGCATTCATAGCGTTCAGGAAATTGAACACAAACATTTTATGGGCGGCACGCGTCAATCAAAGCGTTGAATTACTGCGTTGAACTGACGGGCAATGCGGGCACTATTGCCCGTCAGTTCCGTGTAACATTTCATTACTGAATTTTTGAAGCAATTTAAAGAGTTCGAGGCTGAAATAATCAAATGATATTTGTGTTTAATAAGTTCTCGTTTATAACAACTTAGTTTTTATTTTACTTAAAATTAATTTACATTGAATTGAACACACAATGGCAGTAATTTTGAGTCATCAAGAAAATAAGTCAAGGAGCATTTTATCTTTTCCTCTGGTGTTTGAATAGTATTAGTTTGTTATGATAAGCAATGCTAATATAAAATGTGTGTCGATGTGTCGATTTTTACATAAACAAATATTATAATATAAATATTCGAAATTTTATATGCACTGCACAGAACCATTTTCTAATTATTACTAACTAAGAAATCGTCCTCGCTTCATTTCGGGAAAAATAGTAAAAAAAATATAATATAGCTTATGGCACCCGGGAATAGTGTAGCTTTCCAACAGTGAAAGAATTTTTCAAATCGGTTCGGTAGTTTTGGAGCATATTCAATGCTGTTTGCATCAACAATCAAATCTTTCCTCTTTATAATATCAGTATAGATAAATTAAGTCTATTTTAACAAATATGTAAAAGAATTGAACAAAACCTACTAAGTAAAAATGACATCTTCATTTCAGTTTATCTACACATTTACACACTTAACTCTTAAGTACCATACATGGTACGCATGTTAACATCTATGCCTAATTTCGTGTAACTACTTAGATAAAAGCAATGTTTAGTTTTAGACCTAGAAATTAAAAACATCGCACATAAGTATTTATATTTCAGATTCTAGCAATGTAAAATAAGAATGAGAATAAACGTAAAAGGCATTTTCTTTGATTCCCCTGTATTTCCGTGAAAGCAATCTGAAAAAAGTGATGCCTAATCGATAAATGTGCTATAAGTTCTTAAATTTCATGCGTGATCTTTATTTGTTAGAATTCTACTAAAAATATGCGCCAAGCAAATCAACTGAATACTTCGTATTCAACATTCAGCCATATGCCACATCTGTATCTTGGATTAGGCAACATTTTTCATAATATCAGGTTCCCTTGACCTCCGATAGCAAAAGTAATACCTTTAAATCTCCTGAGATGTTAGCGCCCGCCTGAATACCGGTGACGGAGGGGAAGAAGATAGCGAACACGCTGAAGAAGTCCTGCAATTTCCCCTCACTGAACGTGTAGTCTTCTGCTATGTTCCTTGCAAACGTCGACGCTGGCAACACATCAGAAAATATTGAATTTGTATTCAGAACAGATATATCTACAGAACAGAACAGATATTTGCTTGCGTCGGGATAAAAAGTACCCTTAAGTAAAGCATTCAATAAAGTAAAAGTAAGGCATTCTAGATCACAGTCTGCATGCTAGATTTCATCAAAATCCAGTAGTTTTTGTGTAAAGAGAGTAAGAAATATCCAACTCTGGGAAACTGAAGCATATGACATATATAATATCTGTATCTGTAGTAATTTGTTCAAGTGCATAGCATTTGAACTATAAAAATACTTACTGCCAAATCCAACGAATCCATGAGCAATCTCGTCGTCACTTCTTGGCCCCATCAGCGTCCCGACAATGAAGTCCACTATCGCTCCCACTATGATGGCGATTAGAAAATTCTGTCAAGAAAATAATGCGTGTTATTAGGTACTATTAAACGTTTAGCTTGGTTTAAATTTGGACGTCAGTGTTTCATAAACCAAGCAAAGTTCCTCTGGTCGTTTTGCAAGGTACTGATAAAATATGAGAGAATACCGATTTTCTAAAATTGTTGGAATTTGTAAAGTATTTACGATAAATGTGCGATTCTTGTTGTTACACACATATGACTTTAATAATAGCAAAAGTATGTGGGACTACCTACACTATAGCAGTAAAACTCCGTTGAAACGAAGGCAATTACTTTAATCAAATGATGGATACGCGTGCCCATCAATCCTGTACAGTTCTAATGAAAAGTAACAGGTCATGTGGACACTTTGTGATTACTTTAAAAAACAGCCAGACAAGTCAATTTCAGTATCACTTAACTATATAAAAACTAGTCCTATAATGAAGTTATTGATCGAGTTTGTTCTTACATAAATATAATATTTAATAAGACATTTAATCAAATACAAGAAAGACTATTTATTTTAATTAGCAGTTGGCAGAAAATCCCGTCGGCGAGGGGCTTTGAAATTGAATCTTTCGGTAAAGGAAAATACGAAATAATTGAATGTAACTAATATGATCATTGTCACGCAGATAGACGAGAAATATCAAATCTAGGATTAGAACATAGGATAGACCAGTTGAATATTTTACAGGATATTTTTAAGTTAGTGATTGCGTTTTAAGAATCCACGCTTCTATGGGCGAAACTGGGCGGAAACTATTACGCTATATTCTAGAAATCTCAAGGTAACATTACTTAACAACTGTTTGTACACATACTTTCGGTATTGACTCACCGGAAGAAAAATGGAGTAAATTTTTCTTCCGAAATTATTCATATAAACTGAATGTACTCAGTTAATTGTGTCATAACAATATAAGAACCGGGTTAGAGAATTGTTTCTGAAAACTGGTTACAGAAATGATCAACTCCAAATAATTTTAAGGTTGTCTGGAAGGGATCATTATTGTGGAACGATGAGAGCGTCTTTTGTATTTTATGTTAAGAAGACCCAAATTCGGAACGTTAAAATAGTTGGAATTAAGTACTTTCATAACACCAAGATATATCATAATATATAATACATTCATGTTATACCACAAGAGAGCCCTACTAGTTTCAGAAGTATTGCTCAAGATTCCTGCAGTGATAAAATTATACTTTCAGTTTGATTCAGTTATGCTCTAGTACAGCTATAGGGGAAGGGGGGGCATAACGGGGACGTTAAGGAAAATAGCCAATAACAGAATAAACAAAATATATTAAGTAATTATTATAATCATAACACTTTGGTTACATATTAGGGTTATCATTTGGCATAGAATTTGGCGAAGTAACTAATCAAATAATGCTTAAATTTTAATTTTACGAAACCCTTATGAAAACCCCATTGTGCCCCGTGGTAGGGGCAGTATGGGGTACATGGTTATTCTATTCACAATATGTGCAGATGTGAATTTCTTCTGGGTTCTCGTCGTCAATACCAGCACAGGCTGTATGACACCATCATCTGTACAGCTGGCAGGCCACCCAAACCTCCGCAGACTTTAAATATGTATGTTTCTCATCAAGGCAATACATAAACAATACAATAAAGTATCCTCGTCTACGTTTTGTACAATGTATGTATTGCCTCTCGAACTTTTCTTTTTGTACGTTCGTACCATATTTAATACCTAAAACAAAATTAAAATTCCAATATCAAACATTCACATCATTCCTTTAGGCCACCATACATAATAGGGGTACCCCGTCATGCCCCCACTGGTAACATTATGTGAAATAATTGACAAAAAAAAACAAATCTATAGTTAGAGTGATTTTGTTTAAAACATATCAATAAATAATATCTCTACAAAAACACAACAAATAAACAATAATAGTAATGAAAACACTTAGCTTTTTAAATGTGTTTCCGTATTCACTCAAAATTAGATGAAATCACATCAAAAAATATTTATTTTCGTAAAAACCAAACGACTGCAGACTAGTCGCCGGTCACTGTCGGATTAAATACTGATACAAAATGGTCATTTATTAGTGACAACAACAAACGTGTAGTGTGCATCGTTACTTGTTTTTTTTGGTGACCCCGTCTTGCCCCGTGACCCCGTTTTGCCCCCCCTTCCCTTACTCAACCTGTGGCCCGCGGGCTTTTGTATGCGGCCCGTCGGGCTTTTGTGGTTGGCCCATCAGGTGTTAATTTATTTTAAACCATTTAGAATTTCGCGCCCATTTGAAAAATTGAGAGCGCGCTGAGTATATAGATTCTACATAACATTACCGCGCCGTGCTACGGTAATTTGCGTAATATAGGGGAATTTAGGTTTTAATTTTCAGCAAACTGTTCGGAAGTCTGTGGGAATACCACGGTGACCACGGACACTGCAAAGTGTCTGAAACGGCAGGAAATGACAAAAAAATGTTAAATTATGCCATAAATCCGTTCATATTTGTTTAATTAAATTTGTAACAATTGTGAAAACCTAAAAAATCATTAACATTCTTTTTTATTTTATTTTTCGGCCCGCGACACCATGATTAACACGTGTTTGTGGCCCGTGGGAAATAAAGGTTGAGTACCACTGCTCTAGTGGATTTTGTGACTAGAGATAGGTATTATATTTATTTTGTCGGTCAGTGGCGAGTACTACTAAGTTGTTTACAGTCAGGGAGGTCAATAGGTCTCGGTCACCCTCGGCCTCCTGGCGCGCGGCGCTCCGCCCCCATTTGCGGAATACACTCGCACCCAATGGATATCATTACACAATGCTTTATTGATAGATAGATAGATATTAGGTAGCCATTAGGATAATAAAACAACATGGTAACGTTTCTAAAGGCATAAAAATATTATGGCCATTATGAGAAACTACTGGAAAATTTAAGTTTCAGTAGCTGTCGGCGGTTTGATCCTATGGAAACTTTCCACATTTGAAATATTCTTTCCAAACTACTTGCTCTTGAAACATAATTATTTTGTGTAAACTACGATTTTTTAGATTTCGCACCTACTTTCAAACGCTTACAACTTCGTACAACAGTCACTAGGGTGTTTATATCGATTGTCACTTTTTGCAATTAGGGATGTATGATTTTTTATATTACAAAACCACGATGTTTTACGAAGTTATTTATAGTGAGGTCCTACTGCCCTATACGACCAAGTTAAAGAGCGCACCAAATCAAAATAGTTATTTTTGAAGTTAAACTTCTTTTGGCGCTTTTGGAAAAAAATATGCGAGTAAAATTTTTACGATGCGCGCACATCAACAGAAAAAAAGTGACATGATAAAATTAGCTGATAACTGATTCCTTTTACAAACAAAGAGTTGTGGCATACGGGATGAAATCTTTAACTATTTTTGTTCTGTTACGCAAAAGAAGGATAAATTTTTACGTGCGTACATATATTAAGTGACTTATTCACATTAAGTATATTTTATGCTAGTAACTGCCCTTCGTTTGCTTCGGTTCAGATACCTATTTTTTTAAATAATTAAAGCTTGTGTTACTAGCTGCAGTAATGTTACAATTTAGCCCATGTTACTCAGAAACTATTGGTGAAAGAATTTTTGATATCGACCCCAAAGTTTTTGAGTTTATTAAATTATTTAAAACAAACATTTTAAAACCATTAAAATGTAAAACCATTTAAAACAAACAAACAAACAAAATATCAAAACTTTCCTCTTTAATATAAGATCAACAAGTTAAGTAAAGTTTAGATCAACAACTGTGGTATTCAATTGTTCAAGAACTAACCTGTGCCTTACTCTCCCAGTCCATCCCGACGGCACATATGATGCACATGACGACTAGGGCAACAGCTCCCACGACCCGGACGTCGTTCAGCTGGCTGCCAGTGAACGCCGGGATCCCCAGGGACCGCAGCAAGTCGTTCAGGGAATCACAGAACCCGATCGTGTTCATACTAGCCGCCACTGCGTTGGCGAATGCGAAGATTATGCCGACAGAAGCACCGAATTCAGGGCCAAGCGATCTTGATATTATGTAGTAGATTCCACCTAGAATAAAGTATTTCATCTAAGATAAAGATCATCTAGCCTAGTTGGCCCTGCTTGCCAAAGCCCGGGATTGATTCCCGGCCGGGGTAGACAATTTTATGTCAGATAAAAGTTTGTTCTCGCGATCTCATGGATGTTTGTACTCATTTATATGTTTTCCATAGCACAGAGAACCAGACGTGTGGGTAACGAAATTTTAGTGTTATAAAGGTACAGCAAACAGCAAGCATAGAAAATTGTATCTGCCTCGTCCACTGAAATACATAAATATAATCATATTGTGGAATCTCCATAAAATTTTTTTTTCCCTCTTTTTAACTAAAATAAAGTCAAAAGATCCTCCTGCAAATTACACGTTTTGGTTATATCATGTGTGTTCAGTGTTATGTCTGTAGATAATCACAAATACATACATACATATACACACAGACACACACACACTAATATAACATTAATGTTGAATACCTCCTTTGACTTCTCCGTTGGTACAAATAGCGCTCATGGAGAGCGTGGTGATGACGCACACGACGGCCGAGATGGCGATGATGGCGAGCGACCAGCCGATGCCGGCTTGGGACACCACCCACGAGATCCGCAGGAACAGCATCACCCCCCAGATGTTCAGCAGACATGGTATCAGCACTCCCTGCCGAGGAACACAGCAATACAATAATATAACAATTTTTTGGTAGTCTCCGAACTGGAAGCGACTTTGACCCATATTTTTAACCGGCTTCAAAAAAAGGAGGAGGTTCTCAATTCGACTTTCGTCCATGAACATCAGCAATGCCTTAGGCATCACCGGTTGCCACCAAGAAACAGAGTAAATGAGAGTACCTACTGTCTCTCAGCCCCCGCCCCTCAGCCGAAACACGAAGCGATAGGGTGGTAACTAGCTAGACAAGCTTCAAGGAAATTAATAATATTAATGACTTCATAATAATAATAGCTTGCGTCAAACCCTATGGCGCCTTTGAACTACAGAAACGCGCGGGCGTAGTGATGTAGATGCTCTAGTCTAGTATGATTGAATCAATTAGATGTTATGGCATAGATATAATGTATAAACAACCAGAATTTTTATAAATAGGTATCTACTTATTACTCGTACATATTACTTACTTGAATCCATCCTAGTTTAATTCCGTGCGCTGGTGTCGGGGATTTTGTGTCCCTCTGAGCCTCTGCCTTTTCGTCCTGCAACAAAATAACAATTTAAATATTTTTTTATATTTATTCAAACAGCTGTAACCAAGATACGTTTTCAACCATGTTCCTGGTGTCAAAACACATGAAAAATAATATAAGTAAAACCATAAACGTATTAAAATAATAAGTTAAAGATACCGACTAAAATATGTACATACATCGAAAATAATATATCTTATAACAAACATCATATAACATACTGAACTGACTTTAAGTAAGTAATATCTTTATTATATAAGTAGGTACCTACATTCATTATTATATAAGTGTGTATTATTCTAAGACAAAGCAAAATGTAAGAAGGCAGTTTTGGTCTTAAATAATTGTAGTTGGATGTCTGAGTTGGATGTATCTGTATAATTATTATTAATGAGATGATAATTCTTATGCGTCTGCTTTAGTTATTGCCATACGTGTTCGTTCACGACGGCTGAACGTAACAATTATCATTATCTCATTTAATCATACTGTACGGACGGCAAACTCACATAGGGCTACCTTTTATACTCCCACTAATCATACTCATATTATGGTAAGTCATTTATGACGTGCGGCTTAATGTTTTTTTTTATGTAAGTAGCCAGCAAACGAGCCGTCTTTTACATGTTCTTCAAACGTCCAAAACTTCAAAAAGAAGGCAATCCTGGCAAAAGAAGGCAGCGGGAAAACTGGCGTTATTACCGTATTAACCGACATTGCGACCGAAATATGTAAGCTCTATATATATGGAGCTCTTTCAGTACGTCTGTGATACACATGACAGACTGCTCCGTTCCTCATCTAATCTTACGGCCTACATTCCACCACACAAGACTGGTTTTTATCATTACTCTTTCACTGTTCAGGCTATACTGCTCTGGAACAACCTACCCGTGGAAATCAGAAAAGCTCCGAGTCTGCAATCGTTTAAATTACGAGTTCGTGAGCATTTCCTCAAGGCAACGTATCTATAACGTAATGCAGTGTCTTCTTTCTTCATAATAGGTGATATTATGTATTGTATGTTTTTATTTATTTATATGTATATATTTATATATATATGTAGGCAAATATGACTAGTTGGGTGGTTCGGGAATTAATAGCAACAGTGGACGTTTAAATCACTTTAGTCAGAAACTCATTTTAACACAGGTTTTACACTAGTTATAATTAAATACGCGATTAGAACTGATTGTCTCGCAAAGTCGTCTGATACTCGGTAACAAAACTACTCGGTAGCTACGTAACGTGTGCACTGGGCAATGGTCGATGAACGAATGACCCGAGTTGTGCGCGTGCGCTGCTTTATATAGGAATCTGTGGTGTGAATCGAGTGACACATCACTCGATCGCTCGAATTGCGATCGAGTGACATCACTCGATCGCTCGAATTGCCCGTTGAACGCTGTTTTTTACAAAACATTGATGGTGGCGCCGTCACGGCCATTCTGACATACGCTCGTCCTCGAGCGTCCTTTGAGCATCTGGGAACAAGACATAAAAACATAAAAACATAGTTCAACTATTTTAGCTATACATCACACGTTATTCTTTGATATCAAATTGTGACACACATGGATAAAATTTCACATCATCATCATCAAAGTCATCATCAATCCTTCAGAGATTCACGATCGCTAAAACGCAGTATATTTTTTTTTTCTTTTTCTTAACCTTTTTTTTAACCCTTTTTTTTAACCTTTTTTTTTATTGACCCCTTTAGTTTAAACTGGACCGGATTATTTTTTTTCCCTGCAGTTTAAACTAGACCGGATCGCGCTAGTCCGAGCACAAGCCCAGCGGTTAGTGCTATACCGGGCATTGCCCCCTGTAACCAATCGTGCTAGTCCGGACAAAAGTCCAGATGATTGCGTTAGACCGGGTATACGCTCCTTTAGCTAGTTGCTAGTCCGAGCACAAGCCTGGTTGTTAGTGCTAGACCAGGCATTGCCCCCTGTAACCAATCGTGCTAGTCAGGACAAAAGTCCCTGTAGCCGATTGTGTTAGACCGGGTATACGCTCCTTTAGCTGAGTCAAAGGTCCGGATTATTCCCTGCAATGACTCGTACTTCTCTTTTCCTTTTTTTTCAAGTAACATTTTTTTTGATAAAGTATTTCTCTTTCTCTTTTTTTTCCATTTTTTTTTACTGCTTAGCGTTCATCGTGGTGTACAATGGCATTAGTTACAATTCTGATAGGATCTGATGATTCTGATGATGAACTCTCTAACTATTGCTATTAGCGCTCAAGGTACGTGAACCAGCCGACAAAGTGCTACTATTAACAGATATAGTGTAGTGGTGACATTACGTAATATCAGCACAAACTCAACAAGGAACAATTACTGTCAGTGAGCAGTTATCAAAATGAGCCATAATGGAATCAATACAGATCACCTGTTATATCATGTCACCATACAATCACCGATGATGCTCCTCGTAAGCCACCGTACAGAGCCGCGATACGCTGCCGTCTTTGTCAACAAGTGCAGGCAGTTGACGCCGCACCAGCCTTCTTTATCTCGCATTGATGCAACTTCTCGGCAACGTTTTGATATTCACAGGCTGCATGTCCATACCACTGACATTGTCACTAAGTTTATCTGAAACACACAAAAAACAAAGCACAGAAACACGAAATGTCTAAATGTTATTTTTCTGAACTGAGGGTAGACGATAATTAAAGAATATCAAGACGTTTGAAAATTGAGAATTCTTGATATCATTTACAGAACGCTTCTGGTGTCACAAAACAATATACTTGCACTGACTTTGAATAACTTTGTTAATCATAATTACGTTGAAAGATACCGAACATTGACTTTATAATACTTCGTTGAATAAAGCACAAATATGACGAAACGATTTGTAGTTTACCCAAACCACCATTCTAACCAGTTCTTTCTAATCAATCTTATTTTAAGGAAATCCTGGAACTTCGAGTAAGTTCCACGAGTACGTAAGCACAATAGTTTTTACTTAAACACAAATTCATGAAATCTTAACTTCGAACATTCTGTCAGATGTTTTTGACAGTTCAAGATGACGGCACCATTTACACTGGAAGTTAAGATATTACACTAAAACACTATTGGATTATCCAATCTTGTTAAGAATAATGAAAAAATATGCCATACCAAATCGCTGTGCTACTTTCCTTTCGTGTATAACCTCAAACATTGTTTGTAACATAATATCTGAAAAACCTGAAATGCGGATTCTTGCAATCCGAATGAAAAGATAGTACTTTTCCCTCAAAGACACGTCTTATGAAATTTTTTTTTTTTTGGTTTGTTTGGTTGTTGGTTTTGGTGTCTTGGATGCTATTACTCCCTCGGCCATCTCTGACAAACTGAACACGTCCTCGTGTTCTGTGTTCAAATAGAAACGCACTTCGTTCCACCGTTCACTTCCACCATAATTGCTTCTCGACAAATATCTCGCGTGAGGTGAGTATCACACACATATTTTCTCACACACATATTTTCTTTGTAAAATTCCACGGTTCTCATTTGCTCGCGTTTACTGTCGTTACGTTTCTCATTGCAACCAAGTCATTTCAAATATCATCCGGACAACCGTCATTCTTCATTTATTTTCCGACCTGTGTGGGCGAAATTTTCTCACCATATGGGTCCTCTCACTTCTGATGTAGGCAAATATGACTAGTGGGGTGGTTCGGGAATTAATAGCAACAGTGGACGTTTAAATCACTTTAGTCAGAAACTCATTTTAACACAGGTTTTACACTAGTTATAATTAAATACGCGATTAGAACTGATTGTCTCGCAAAGTCGTCTGATACTCGGTAACAAAACTACTCGGTAGCTACGTAACGTGTGCACTGGGCAATGGTCGATGAACGAATGACCCGAGTTGTGCGCGTGCGCTGCTTTATATAGGAATCTGTGGTGTGAATCGAGTGACACATCACTCGATCGCTCGAATTGCGATCGAGTGACATCACTCGATCGCTCGAATTGCCCGTTGAACGCTGTTTTTTACAAAACATTGATGGTGGCGCCGTCATATATATATGTATATATCTTTGTATGTATGATTTTATGTATTTATGTATGTATAAATATATGTTTTTTTTTGACAGTAATGTGTAGGATCTCTGCACAGTGCTTATTCATAGCAACGTGTTTAAATGTGATTTGTTGCACCTACCACAATTTTTCATCATCACCAGGGTTGACTGGTAGAAAATGCCACTTGGCATTAAGTCCGCCCATTGTAATTCAGTGTATGAATGCAATAAAGTTTAAATAAATAAATAAATAAATAAATTATTTTTTACCGCATTCGATCCTTTTAAGATGCAACTCTACAAATTAGAAACATACTGACCATTTCCAGATAAAGTATGTTCTAGCTTTTACATTATTTTTTTTTCTTTTTTCACTACATAGGTAGGTAAGTCAATGCTTGACTGCCATCCCACCTCATGGTAAGTGGTAAATAATATTATACTAATAATATTTAATTTGTGTCATGGTTTCAATGTATTATATAGGTATCACATGAAAAGAAATAATATAATTAAGTGGCACATCCTTGAGATGTCTGCAGTCCACGTGTCCCGTATAAATACAATGACGTCACTACCAGTGTCGAGTACTTAATTTTCTGAATAGGCTAAAAGGTGTGGATGACCTACTTACATATTAAATATTTATTTAGTGCCAATAAATTATACTTTTATTTTACAGTTAACCTGCACTTACATTATTTACTGGCACTGGAAAAGACATATTCAAGACGACTTACAAAATAATCATACGATGAAGTAGTGACAAATGAAGTGCTTAGTGAAAATCATGAAAATAGTTGATTGATGAAAGGTAGCTCAAGACTGACAAGCAGAACAGCAACAATAGCTCAACAGTCAAATTGTGGTACCTAAATAAAAATGATTGTATTGATCTGTGGTTGAATGAAACACAATAAATACATAGATGCACTTTACTAAAAAATTGTTGCTTGAGACTCTTGGGAGCGAGTTTGTTGCTTCTCTCTATTGTTTTGGTCAACAAGGCATCTGAAGCCTTTGGAGATACATCAGGGCTCATCTGCTATAGATAGGTACGTTTAATTGTCACTGTTGGCAGCCCTGACGCAGGAGAGTGGCAGGTGACATCGTTCGTGAATATGATGGACACCGGGTGTCTCCAATGTCTCGTGTTTACCTTGTATTGTGTTATAACCGCGCATTCTTAAATTATCACCGGCCGGTATCGAACTGTCGCATTTAGTATCGCACTCGCCACCCACATATTGTTTGCACATGTCATGTATCACATGGTTTTATATACCATGCCGCGGAAGGTACCGTGATGTCCGTGATGGCGCTAAATCTCCGTTTGTTTTTGTTTGTAATACAAACGCATGACTGGAACCGATCCACGTTAAGACTTTATTATCGTCGAGATTGTAGTAACAGGACTAGGAGTCTATGACGTATTCAAAATCAGTCGTGGACATAATCGTTTCGTTATTGTTATTATATTGTTTACGTATCTAATGTGCAAAGCTTGTCCTTTCGAGTATTCTCTGGTAATCGCTTTACATGATTTGTAATCATATTTGTAGGTATTAATACTATTAATTAACATTTTGAACAGTGTCAATAACAGGTTTAGAACGTGCATGATAAGATTTCTGCTAAGGGTCATTGCAGTAGCTGCGTTTTAATATGTACTAGAGACTAGAGTGCCATAGAATAGGTTGCGGGCAGTTTGGTCCGGTTCGATCCGGTTCAATCCCACCCTCCACTTCACATGGGTTCTAACTGCCGAGAACATGACGCATTCGCAGTATTCGCACTAGCTCATGTAAATGATTCCTTTGTTCCACACACGAGCATGAATATTATTTTTTAAATTATGTGAATTAGAACCGTGGATGCTAAGCACTTTGATATTTTAATTTACGTGTACGTATGAGTATACAGGAAAATCACGCGCAGTGCTCGCGTAGAAAATCACTGTGTTACTAATTGTCAACATAATAATAAAATCACAGACATAGATAGTAATAAAATAATTATTTTAAAGGGCTGTCGCTTCATAGAGAAGGGTATAAGAATTGGATTAATAAAACTACTGAAAAATTACGATATCAACCAAATAAAAGCTAGATAAATAATTATCTAATTTATCTAATTAAACTATTATTTCATCATCATCCATCCATCCATCATCATCAGCCCTTGGAGGTCCACTATTATTTAATTCATTTATGTATACTTAATTTATAAAATAGTAAAATACAAAGAGTATTTTTTAATAGCCGGTAAAAGAATAGAGACGCCAACTAACAGTACCCATGTGGTAACTTCTGTCCGTGGACATCCGCGGCGGCGGCGACGGCGCCGTGGGGAACCCCTTTATTGTTGATTCTCTCACTACAACTACAACCATGAGCACAGTACGTACAACATTATTTCTGAAAGAATCATCTCTCCTACAAGCTATAAACCATCTATTTCAATTAAATATTTAATTTAACTAAAGTTGATTTTTTAACGTTCAGTTTTACGTTCTTCATTGGTGTTCCTATTTAGCTTTGTATGCCTGTAGGTAGCTGTTAATTATCCTGTACCTGCTGGTTGAGTTTTTCAAACATTTCATTCATTTCCGAGAAAAATTCTCTTTACTACGACGGAGTAGCATAACTGAGATGATCGGAAATTGCTAGCTAGGTCTACACGGAAATTACTAGTCGCTTCACTCAATGGGTGCGAGCCAAGCGCCTCGAATGCACAAAATTGTCGTCGACAGTAAATATAGTTACGTATTTATCTATAGATGATGATATTTATAGATGCTCAGTCTCACTCCGTAACTTCATTATGATAATATTTTACAAAAACCGGACAAGTGCGTGTCAGGCCACGCGCAATATAGGGTTCCGAAGTAGTAAGTTTATCCACTATTAGATACTCATTAACTAATTAATGCTAACCTAGCCGTGATAGTTTTCCTTGTAAATTCATCGTATAACCTATTTTTGTGAATTTTTTCACTTGTCCAACTCAAATCGCTTAGAATCCAATCGTGTAGCCAGCAGAAAGGGGACACTTGACTATAACCCTTAAATCCAAAAATGGTCTTAGGAGACCCATAATATTTTTGAAAGACGTTCTCAACGATACTTCACACAACGGGGTACACAACGAAAAAAAAATCATCCTCACGTTACCTGAGGTACTCTGAAAAAAATAATTTTCATATTTTATTCTACGATTTTGGAATTTTAATAATTATGTACATCCATGACAAATTACAGCTTTCTAGCACTAAGGGCCTCGGCGGCGCTATGCTTCGGACAGATGGACTGACGGACGGACAGACATGACGCAACTATAATGATTCCGATTTTATTTCAGGACCTTAAAAAAGGGTTTATTTAAAAAAACATGAAATTGTACGTATGTGCCATATTTCTGACATATAATTAATTTGAGATTAAATAATCTTAATTTTCTCTTTTTCTTGGCCGACAACGATGAGTTCATGGGCGACGATAGATTTACCTTCAGGTGGATCGTCAGCTCGTTTACAAATCGGCTATTTTTATAAAAAAGTAACGATGTAATCGCCATATTTATATTATTATATTCACTTTATTTTATCCCTGAATACAGTGCGAAACTTAACAGTAACCACGGAAAGTTTACTTGGATAGGTACATACTTTGCATAATTTGATACGTCAATTTCGACAACAGGCCATTAGGAATGGCTAACGACATTTTAATTATAGGAAATGTGCCCACCGACCACCTCAGTACTTGACACTGGCTTTGATCGATCCTAATAATGTATATTTTGCATTATGAATCTGTATCTTGTAATGCAAGTACAGTACTGAGTTTAATAATTACGTGCTGTGTTGATGTGCCTATCGGAAACCACTTTTAAGTTTTAGACTAAAATAATTTTTGAAGCGGAACTTCGAACTAGCGGAGATAGGGAAACAAAAAATGTAACGTTTTAACATCACGGCTGTATACCAAAAAAAAACTACAAAAAGGAATAGTAGACAAAAGCGTTAGTCGAAGTCAAAGTTAAAAATTAAATATAACATACGAATCGTATCTAAGATACTTTGTCATGTCATTTGTCGCTACATGTCTTGTCGATAACAGCTGGAATAGGCACGTTATAGACGTCTTTATAATAATATAACTGTACATAAACAACGGCAGAGGTGTATTGCTAGAGTTTATTCTAGCAGTAAAAACAATAATAGTAGATTCTATTTTCTGGAGTATCTGTAATAGATAAGTTATTCAGCCCGCTGTTGAGGAAAATCAGAATTGTAGAGCAAGGTAAAGCTACTACTGTAACTGCTGTAGTTGCTAAAAGGCATACTTTTATATTATATTATACTATACATATAATGTGTTACAATGTTCCTACTAAACCAACAATTTAGTGACTGTGATGCATAGATTACCCCCAATATGCTGTGCTGTTACGGAGTGTGTGTTATGGATGTGTTGTTATGGAGTTACAATACCTACTCCATTCTCCGTGAATTAGACGTCGCCACGTCGTTTTCAACCACAACGCCGATTCAAACCCCTAAACTGTTATGCTATCCATGCTTTAGAATTAACGAAGAAAGCCCTCACCTCCTCCGTAATGAGATGATCCCCATGAAGTTCTCCGAGGCTGGGTCTCTTCAAGGCACGTTTGGAATTCCTGTAATTCTCCATCCTCGGCAGGGCTTCCCTGGTGAGTTGCGCCAGGGACCTCTTCCTCCGCCAGCCAGCGTCGTGGAGCCAGGTGTCCGCTTGCCCCCCGGTCTCCCCCCGCTCCACCATCTCCGCAGAGCTACGCAGCGGTCGGGAAATGATACTGGCTCCCATGTGGATGCCATTTTTCTTGGTTTCGGGCTCGACGGTGGACACCGTAAACCTGGAAGTATTACGTCTAATGAAATACGGCTTGATTCTGCCGTTTCAGGTTGGACGGTTGGATTCGAAAATAGTACTTGAAGGAGCTACGCTGCGTTAGGTATTTCCTTTTTCTTTAAAACAACTTCCTAAAACTATGTATAATAGATAAGTAGGTACCTAAGTAGTACAAACTAGTAATAAGGAGTTATTCAAGAGGTTCTTACAAAGTACCTACTTACATATAATTATGTTGTCGCCAAACACGTGGCACGGTAATAAAATAACTTATTGTAAAAAGATACAGACTTCTTGTCACCCAGATCTATGTTTTGTCATATACATATAATGTTTATGTGGATTTCGTACAGTACCTGCTATCTTCCATTTTCTTGATTCTCTTCAGAGACTAACGGTAAACTGTTGTAACGAAATGTATCTGTTTGCAGCTTATCATAATATGTGTATGTCGTATATCTGGAGTTGCTGGCCACAAACACATTTCTTTTTTGAATCTGCAACAAAACATAAATTATTATTCACTAAATAGAAAATATAAAGAATTTTATTAATGACTCGCCAAATGGTTTTTAATTTTCAGTCTAAGAATCATTATTTTTTACATTTTTTGCTCGATTAGATTTAATCTCACACAATTTGCCCACGAGTTTTCCGTATATTTTGTTTCATATTTTTTCCATGCAAATATGCGAATAAATCCTGAAACCCCTCCGTTATGGCACTCAGTCTATTGTGAAGTGAATATTATTATGTATAATGAGTCATTTAATAGGATTGTGTAGTTGCAGCAATAAATAGGGATTTGATTAGAGATAACTTGCATCCTCCACTCAACTTTAATAAGGCACTTAAAACACACGTGAGAAGATGTGCTGATTAATTAAAACAATTTTTCTTTCGAGAAGATATTCGAAAGATATAGTTTTAATATTTATATATTAAGCATACTGCATAGGCATTATACAGCATTTACTTTACTTTAATTGTATAAAAACTCTACATTTCGTGTTATAGACATTAAGGTTTCATGTCTTTCTTATATTATGTAAATACGAATGTTGTAAACAATAGATTTTGTAAATTTCAGCCAAATTGCATACATTGCATAAAATTCGTACATTATTTAACTATGAAGTAAAATAAAAGCATCATTGTAGATTATCTTAACAATATCATACATGTGAAATTTGGGACATATTTTGCTCTTAGATAGAAACTGCTGTATTAATTCCATATTTCCGATAAAATTTGGCACACAGCTTTTGGTGAATGACCTACATAATAAATGATAGGATACTTTTCATCTCAGGACATGGTTCTGTTCCTCTTAGATTTACTTATAAGTAATCAAAGCGAATCGTGAGTACTAGAGTCACATTTAAAAATAAATATCTATACTTATCAAACGTAGATGAACAAGGGTAACCGACATAGCTCAAAGAATTAGCCGGCTGAAGTGGCAATGGGCTGGCCACATAGGTCGAAGGACCGATAACCGTTGGGGAAGAAAGGTCCTCGAATGGCGCCCACGTCTCGGAAAACAGAGTATAAGAAGCCCTCCGACCAGACGGACCGACGACCTGAAGAAGACAGCGGGCATGCGCTGGATTCAGAACTTCAGAAGGCTCAGGACCGGTCAGAGTGGCGCAAGTTAGGGGAGGCCTATGTCCAGCAGTGGACCTCCAAGGGCTGATAGATGGATGGATGGATACTTATCATTTACACGAAACCCTAATCGGGTCGCGTGTCCCACTCGCACTTATCCGGATCTATCAAGTTTATCAATGACAATCATTATTGTTTAGTAACAAGCACGTATTATAAGTACTACTTGAAGCCCCCCTCAATGTTATCAGACAATTATTTATAAATAGTAAAGTCATCTAATATCAAGAAGTAAAATTAACTTCCGGAATTCACAAAATGACATGTTGGAACGAAGTTCCTTATCGCGCGTTGTGAAAGGGGGCTAGACGGAAAAATACCACACTTTTTGATTCTTACGAATGACGACACTTTTTTTGAAGTGATTCAGAAAGTTGTACAGAGATGGCGCTGTACAACTTTCTGAATCACGCTAGTAGCGTGATTTAACAACACTTAAATCGAAAGGAACTTCGTTCCATCCGGGTGTCCCTTGACACCTCTCATGTTTTTATTTATATTATAACTATTCTTTTATTTTGTTACTTTTAAAAGCTTTTATTTAACTTGCTTTTTCGTAAGTTTGTTTGTGTGTTAGTAATTAGAACTACTTCTTTTGATCCTACAGATATGAATATGAATATTCACAAATTGATTTGGTTCCAAATGTTCCGATGATAATACATTTTTATGATAATGGTAAGCTCAATGTTGGCTTCAGAGGAGGGAACTCCTCAGCAACCGACAGCAAAAAAAATTAAAGCTTGTTAATAAATCGCACCTTAATCGCGTTATAAAAGATAGCCAAATGTTTCAAAGTTATTCAGTAAGAAAAACTAGTTTTATTTTTGCCAATAGATTTTAGATACTACATAAATATATACATATCTAACGTAGATACTAAATAATTATTCGACTCGGCTCCAAAGTCCGAAACCACCTTTATATGTTCAAGCCTAAGATCCTCCTTAGGTAATACCCATTACAAGTATTGAAGACTTACGACGTGGGTTCAATGTACTTAAAAACAGGTTTCGTTTTTGCATTAATAATTCTTTAACATCACTCGAATCTCTGGGCCATATTTTTTCCCACGAACTGGGGCAAACTAAAATATTTAAATTATCCTTTCTAAGACTAATTGTACCTAAGGTCGCCCGGCCGTAGGCGACCTCATATCACAATTACAACAATACAGCCATAGCAATTATTAAAATTATTTGACTGAGACTGACTCTCAAGAGCCAAATTTTCTTCACTAAATACAATGCATCAATTAATCAAGACTTGTATTTTTCCAACTTACGTAGTAAGAAATTACGATAAGCTACTCACAAAGGGTGTTTACATTTGCAAAACTGTAAGTTAATTACGTTAGACGTTACAGACGGACGGACGGACGAACGGGTGGATGGATGGACATGGCGAAACCATAAGGGTTCCGACATACAGATCAACAAATACACAGACACACAGATACACAGACACACGTCATAATTTTTAACTAGATTACGGACAAACCTAAAATAAATTATTCGATGAAATCTTGGATTTTGTTTAGATTTTTTCGACGCGCTTTTAATTTTTTGGATGTTTTACATAACTAGTTAATTAAGTATCTAATTAATCAATACTTGACCTCGTGAGGAATTTCGCATGTTTTAGATTTTTATACATCTTAGAAAGCTGGTCGATATCGACAAACCTGACGTGGTCAGTTTGGTAGTTTTAAATAATTTTTGAATTAAGACTTAAAAGGACATTCGAACCCAGGGGTATGAAAGTTTGGAGCCCATTATGGGCGTGAGTAATCCAGAATACAAATGATCCTCGTGGAAACCTGCTTATCACGGACAAGGCCATTACGTGTGGTTTATGGTGTATCTATCCTGTAAGTGATATGGTTCTTTAGCCAGGTACACCCCTTCCGAATCATAAGTGAAATACATATTTGTAACGGGTTGCTGTTACAGGCAGATACCTACGTGGAGTGGTCGCTTATGGACATAAAAACTATATTTGATGTGGACTCAGTTATTCAATGCCACTTGAATACTTGATCAAGGTATCCTGAAAAAAATTCAAGTTGCAGTCATTTTTTTCAAATATTTAGGTTATAAAAAAGCCAATCAATTACGGGCTCCATACTAATCCATTTTCTAGATTTTCCAGGAGATAACAATGTGCCAATGTATAACATCTCATACTTTGAATTCCATAGGTTCTGTTCGTTATCTTTTGAATTCAGAGAGGTATCGGAAATTCAGGTATTAAAAGTAATAAAATCGCTTCATTCGAATCAGTGGGGACAAACAGGATATGACTCGAAATGCTGCTGCTAACATTACCAAACACACTTCCGCTTTTCACACAAATCGTAAACACGTCCTTTCGCTCTAACACCTTTCCAGATACTAGTCAAGCCTATGTCAAAGAAAGAAAATGATGAAGAGTTGAAGGATCTTCGACCCATTAGCATCTTGCCAAATATGTCAAAGATATTTGAGAATATTGCCTCTAATCAATTAACGCAATATCTTTTAACGATATCCTCCCCAGTTTGCAATTCGGATTCAGGCGTAAGAGAAGTACAACTACCGCCCTTATTAACATGGTTGATTATTTACTTAATGCTCAAGATGCAGGCAAAAGTATTCTTGTCCTTCTGGATTATTTGCGCGCATTTGAGTGTATAAATATCCCGTTGCTCATGGCTAAGTTATCATAGTCTCAGCACGGATGCAGTAAAATGGATTGATAGTTTCTTCAAAAATAGGTCACAGTGCGTTGTCTTAGATAACGAATTCACTGGCGAAAGGCAAATCTCATCATCTAAGCCATTTCAAAGAGGTGTAGCGCAGGGCTCTATATTGGGTCTGTTGTTATTTATATTGTATAGTTCAGATGTAACAAGTAATATACCACCTTATTTGAATGGCGGTAATATTCTCAAATTGAAGCACCGTAGACCGCACTTAGCCTGTTTGCTATACGAAGTTATCAATCATAAGTCTCCATCATATTTATTTGTAAAATTGGATTGTCTCAATGACTTCAATACGCATTTTAACACCAGGGCGTCTTCATACCAAAATATAGGTAAAAAATTCGGATAATATAGCGTGTGGCAACCCTACTCGCGAGGTTTAGGAGAGATTGGGTTTTTATGATGTGTGAAACCCTACAATGGTTCGATCAGTTCATCCTGAACTTGTTTATGACGCAGGACGCTTGTTATTAATTGTATGAATACTGTAGTAAAGCTCAGCGCAACAGGTCTGGCGGGAGGCTTTCGCGGCCGGTTCTATCCGGATTCAACCGGTGGGGACCGATGCCGGGGTCCGAAGTCGACGGGTTTTACTCGTGTCCTACTTGAGTTACTTGACGACGCGGAGTAGCCGTCGCGGTCACGTGCTAAGCACCAAACATGTTCGCATCCTTTATTCAAATTGTTGATTACGTAGGCTTTACGACTTTTTTGCAATAAGAACATAAAAAAATCGGACAGAACCTCCGTTTCGGTTTGTATTTGTGTAATGTAGTAGATAATATCTACTAACATATTATGGGGGAAGCCCCGGCAACATGAACCTGTGTAAAATAAAATATTAATTTAACTGTCCATTTTTTAATATTTATGACACTTTTAGTCCGCGCCAGGCATCTCATTATAATTATAAATACCTAATACAATTGCTGATTGCCCTATTTCTTTGAAAACAATAAGAGAAAATATATTCAAATAAATAAAAGCGTTCACAATCACACTCCCACACAATCCCAATGCAGAATGAATACAAAAATAATAACGTCACGAACTGCCGAGCTTCGTATTGTGTAAACTCATGTTTCATATAGCTACTTAATGTATACTTTGACCAAGTTCGAACCCGGAACCTCTAGCTGTGTTGGTAGGGTTGAACCGGGCAAGCTTATTAAAATTTAAAACATTGCCCTAAACTGTTGATAGGGTAGCACACAGAACATAGCGAGTTACAGTGATTATAACAATATGGGATGAGCTCATGTATGGTATGTACATGATATGAACAACACATTACCATGTTAGGAAAATTCAATATTTAACCATAAAATTTAACAAGTAACCATCAACTTCTATATTGTATTAAATACACTAAAATGACTGATATGAAGGTAAACTAATATTGGTAGGTAAACTATTCAGTAAACTAATAGATAATGGAAGCCCCCCCCCCTATGTGTTAGGTCAAGGCTTAATCAAGAAGGAGAAGGAACTTTACCCAACGGGGTTCCGCACTTCCGCACAACATCTGTAACGTTACATTTTTATGATGTTAATTGTGTAATGTGTGGACAAAATAATATCTAAGTACGCAATTGTGTTTCAAATGAGTACCCTATTGATAGTAGCATAGCTACTAACTTGCGCAAGAAAACTAAGTTTTGACAAGACGATGGCTACTAAAAGGAAACAATAATTTGACGTACCTACATGACGCAACTTAGTAAATCTTAGTAATCCTTGGGAAAATACCAGTGCCGCAGCGGCCTCCACTACAATATATCAGATTAGATGAAAGGACAAAGGGGTAGGTAATGTATGTAATTCATAGTGTCATTTTGATATCGAGAGGAAATCTCTTAACGCTGACCGATGAGGAAGTAACTGACTTATGAGATATTTTTACCCACTATCTAAGACCTTATGATGAGACTGGAATTTTCGATGCTTTGCCAATGTGCCATGTCAAAATTTTTTGGAGTTTAACTCCTTTAAAATCGATATTCATATTTAAGGGATATGAAAATTTATGAGGAGTAAAATCATACTTTCTCCGTCAGAGTGGCGCAAATTAGGGGAGGCCTATGTCCAGCAGTGGACCTCCAAAGGCTGATGGATGGATGGATGGATGAAAATCATACTTTATCCGTTACGTTATGCGTTATGCGTTATATTTATAATTCGTAACACAAAATCTAGATATTCAACGAATAGATCTCTATTTTAACGAAAACTGTCACATCTATTTAGGGCGTGCAAGTTAGCGAATAAGTAAATACTAAATAGTGATTAACGATATACCTATGTTCGAGAATCTAACCTCGTCTAGAGAAATTGTGCTTGGATCACCTGGATACACAGAACATCTAACTAATTATTAGATGTTCTGTGCCTGGATATATACCTGCATATATTTTGGCTGAATCAAAATTTTTGCTCAACTATTTTCGAAGTTCTCAGTACGGAGTAAAAACAGTCTCACGATTAAAATTTACATAGGAAATGATTGCTACTAACACGCTTCGGAATAAATATTTATATTGGGATGGTTTTCAAACATATACACGCATAAAAGTGCCAGAGCGGAGTTATTTGATTTGTGTGCGTTCTGAGCTAATTTTAGAAAGTGCTGAAAATATATTATAATCCATTTAAATTCGCCTTTTTAGTGTCTTCTCTAAATGATGTCGATCATGCTCGAGAGATTTTCATTTAATGTTGGTTTTCCAGCTGTAAACTAAGGATTATGCTTTGATAACTTTTCATGTATTGTGTTGCCTCGCGCCCTACTAAAAAGGAAAAGCTTTGGCGTGCCCTAGGTGTTCAATGGTTGCATTTGTTATCATATCATAAATCGTACATAACTAGTCATGTTTATCGGGATATATTTGTACCTACCTGTTGTCTTGTTAGTAGGTGGACCGTGGTTTTTTGACTAACTAAATAATTACACAAAATTATAAAACAAAACAAAATATTCAAGTTAATTTAATATTTTAGTTGAATCAAGGACAAAATTAACGGTCATATTCCACCACACACAAACTTATAACGCTTTCAGTCGTAAAAAGTTACCTATAACACGTAATAAAGAGTTAAGAGCCCCTTACTCAACAAGGCCTGACTCTACCAACCGTATATCTTGGTAGAAAAGCATAATCCTGTATTTTTCAGGATAATAATAATTATTAGTAGAAACTACTTATCTTTATCGGCGGAGAAGGAGAACCACATAACACATTCAGTGAATAAAATCTAAAACGATTTTCACGGTCCTTGGCGGTTTTTATTAATCTCATTATCAAGATATTTACATTGTACAGTCATACAGTTTGTAAAAAACTAAAAATGCTACCAAACCGCCGCGCGCGCGCTGTATATCAACAAGATGAAACAGATTTAACATGTATTATAATAGCAGTACCTAATCAGTACAGTATCATAAACATTATTTAAATTATTAACTAGGTGTTAAAAACTGAAATAAATGTGCCAAGTAACAATAATTTAGAGGAAATTTTGGAAATATGACGGCTACTTAAAGTTTGGCCACTACGTAGTGTGGATTATCTAGCATATTACTTATTATGTCACTTAATTGTTTATTTAGATAAGCAAGTAGTCGTAGTTTCCAATAACTTTCCATTGCAATACCTTTTAATGTGTAACACACACAAGAGAAATTGCCATACCTAATTAGTAGTATCCAGTCCAGGTCTTAAGTGAGTAACCTAGTCACAGACATAGATAGTAGTTACATAGAGTATTAGACGTGCAGTATCACGCGTAATATAGCGGCTGTAACGATTTAGATGATTTTGCAATATAGGAGCTTACGGAGGCGTATTATAAAACTTATAATACGTAGGTATTGGTATACATGTAATGGCGTTTTATGTAGGTACATTAAGATTAATTGTGCTAATAGCAAACTGATTGTGTATTGTATGGACATCATCTGTGTTGATCTGACCTGGCAGTAAGATGCAGCTTAATTATATTAGTTTAAGAAAGATTCAATGTTTGTTTTTTAGTATATTAATGGTAGTAGGTATATTTTTATAAAGTACTAGCTGTATCGCGGTTTCATCCGCGTTAATTTGTGGAAAAAACTAACTACTAAAATATATGATGTTATGTAGCCTAATTAGGATTGAGACTGATAGTACAAATTAAAGCTAATTTTAAATTTACAATAATAACATTTCGTTTCAAAAACTGCGTTTTTATTAACAGTTTTTTTCCAGTTATTGATTATTATAGTTGTAGAAATATTGGCACCTACAGAGTATAAACATTAGCCGGGCCAATAAACGCAAAATAAGTACAATGATTAGCATGCCAATCGTTATACATTGGGTATACCAATCTTTATACAACAAGGGTCAATCAGTGTACTTTTGACCCCTTTGTATGTTTATTGCATTAAAGTTGCTAATGAAATTAAATATGATTATAGTTATAATCAATTTAAATTGCAAGCTTCCCATGGAAAAACTTAACATAAAATGTTTCATAATTAGGAACCTTATTTTGTAACAAGATATTGTCAAAGTCGATGATCACCTGAAAGGGCCAATCATTGTTACTGCTTACCTTACTTTAGATTTGGTTCAAACGTCTGCGGGTGTAAATACAGAGATAACAAATTTTCCTAAACAGGAGACCTAGTAGCTATAATATATTATAAGTGAGGGCAATGTTATCACAAAATAAATGAGCCGTTCCCAATTATTACAATACTCGCCTCTTTACATACTAAACCGTTTTCAGTGGCAACAATAGTAAACATTAAAATCCTTATCTTTACTCAGACTTTATTCGCGTCAGTTTTATGTATCGTTGACAATGACATGCAAGTATATGTGTACATGTGTATACATGTGTGTTAGCCAGACATTTTTTTTATTTAACTAAGTATTTGTTACGTATTGTTTGCTCGGCTACCAGTTGTTTATGGTCCGATAACAATTAACTACATTATTTTATTTACATTATGATTACACAACGATTATCTGAGATTAAGGTAACAACTCTATATCATCTGCTTTACACTTGTATTAATTATCGTTGCAAAGAAAGTCATACAAATCCTAATTATGAGGTGATTATTAATTTGATCTATTATATTATTGTAATAATATATTGGATTCTACAAACTAAGGAATTTTCGGTGTCCCAGCTAAAATATAATTTTATACTAACTTATTTATTTTTATAACATACTGTAAAACCTACTTTTGGTTCGTTACAAAAATCATTTCGATTTGATATTATTTTTAATAAAATATAGGCATTACGCGAAAACTAGTCAAATCAAATGTAGAGTTTAAATCACATGGTCTTGTCACAAAATTTTTAGGATTTTCTTTTCTACACAGAACTTTGCACCCATTTAGATCACAATTCATTTTTAATTTGGCTCTCATTTCACATTTATGTTTTTGATGAGATAAATATATTGTATTTCATGGTAATTTTAGCGTAAGTTGTCTACATTAAGGCATGGCTCGGTTGAATTTTGTTAAAATGTCTTTTAATCGATGTTTTGTTTTAATATTATTCAAAAATTCCCAGCAACCTGGTCTCAGGATCCTGGTATTTTGATTTAGTTCTGTATATTATTCTGTGGTTTCAGGTGGAGTGTATAAGTAAGTATAAGGTCAAGTGGAAATTAAAACAAAATAACTTATTTATTTAATATTCAAAAATGCAACAATTAAAAATATAATTCCATTTATTTTTATAATTCATAAGTTCATAAAGTAGATTTGTGTTATGGAAAAAATTCCGATATCAAAGAAAAGCGAAGACTAAAGAAGAAATATTGCAAAATATACAATGGCTAAAAAATACCAGCTGAAAATAGAAAAGAAAGCAAATAGTAAGTTACCTGTATTATCGGCTTGCGAAAAAGACATGCTAGCAAATATTGCAGAATACTCAGACTTAAGACTGGTTTAGGAGTAGAATTATTAATTATTATAAAGAAAATTAGACCAAAGGAGAATGCCCATTTAGTATGGAGAAATGTACTGATTTTAACATTTTTGTGTCGTGATAAAAATACCTTTATTTGATTATGTTATCTTAATAAATTACACATACTAACTTTAGTCAATGTTAATATTAGGAAATAAGAGATTTTAAACAAAATTTATTTGTATTTAGGTTATAGTAAACTCACAGTAATATGGACTCTATGCAGACGTGTTAAAGTCGATTGCGTATGTAATGTCGATCTTTTAAGTTTCAAATTCATTTGACAGTCCCCAAACACCATGTAGTTTGTTATGTATTATAATCACATAACACTATTACTCCTGGCTGATTATAATAATTTTCTAATTTATTTGACAGTCCTCTTACGTCATCTAGTTTGTTGTCATGGATATATTATACTATAACTGTTGTATCATAATTATAATCGAATCAATGCAACCTATTGGCCCGAAGGATCTTAAAAGATTCCTGATTGGCCTTTATCCAAACATAAATGGCCCAATGGTTTTCTTTTGTAAAACGGAAGTAAAATTACTTATTAATTTCAGAAAATTATTCCCAATAAGGATTTTATAGGAAATAGGGTAAAATACTTGAAATATTTTAATTAAATTTTTTGTCCAAAAATCATTGTGACACAATTATTTTTTTAAGAGTACTGGCTATGGACATTCTCCTTTAAATAAATAAATAGTAATTAAACATTAATTTCGGTATATTTTCATATGTTTTCTCAGTTTCCTGGTAATGTAACCAGGTTACTGTGGCTCGATTTTTTTGAAATGGCCATAAATCTTAAATTTTATTATAGAATATTTTGACTGTTCCACTTAGGTAAGGGAACATACCAAAACCACGTGACCCATTTAGGGGGGGAGGGGGGGTCTTCAAAACACCACGATTGGTCACAGAAGGGAGTTAGGGGGTTAGGTTTTTGTCACGTAGTCAATATTTTAGCAACCATTGCGTCACACAAGTCGTCAAATATAAGCAAAATTATTATTTTTTAACTCTGTTTTTGCAAAAAAGTATTGAAATCCGTATTTATGAATTACCACGTGAAAACTAGGGGGGAGAGGGGGGTCTTCTCATATACTACGGATGGTCACGAAGGGGGGGAGGGGGGTAAAAAGTTGGAAAAAATGGGTCACGTGGTTTTGGTATGTTCCCTAACGTAAAAGATGTACCTAGTGTTCTTTATAATAAGCTAAATTTCACAACTATAATCTACAAAAAATATTAGGCGGAAATCAGACTCAGCTTATTCCTTAGTTTGTAGAACAACCCATACATGTAGATATATACCTACCCACGACCACATATACCTATTATATAATACTATACCTATTGCACAAAGACATCAAAGACATTGTAAGGTTTCAAACAATTGAACTTGTGTCGAGCAGTCATATGGAACAGGGGAATTCCTCTAAAGCCTAAAAAGTTTTAACCTTTACGACACTCATAAAAATTGGCGTGACCGGTTCCACAAGAATACACGTAACACGTCAAGCCTATATGATTTATATTAAAATTTACATTAGTGTAATTTCATTCTCCACAGATCATGCTCCTCGATCGTGGACAGGATAAACAGTATCGGCCATATCCAATGATGTTTAAATAAATATAGATACGTTATGCCCTTACAAATCAACCGAAAAATCTGTTCCGATGTCCGCAAGGCACGCTTACGCTTTATCGCTTTATCGCACATCTTGCTTCGCCTGAATATGAGTTCCCAATTGGGAACTTTTTGAGTCATCACAACGCGCGCGCTTATGACATATCTGCCTCTTTTTAATATATAATATCATTGGCCATATCAAATAGCGGAACATCTCGTGACGGTTTTCCAGTCCATGGACTTTTTCGTATGCTGTTATCCGTAGCAGTCTTTACAGCTTCACGCGGACAGAGCAGTGCCGGATTTATATTTTTATGAGTGTAGGTCAATTTATTTCCACCGCCCCATGTAGGTACCTTTCTAAAATAATCATTTTCCATTCATAATAAGGAAGACACTGAATTAGACACTAAGAAAGTGCGTAAAAAATGAATTACAATTTTTTACGGCACTTTTTAATAGCAAAATCATCTATATTATCATCTTCTGAAATCTGCCGCCCCTAGGCCGCGGCCTATACGGCCTATTGACAAATCCAGGAATGAGACAGAGGGGGGGTGTCTGAAAAGGCTCAGCCGAGAGGACAATTATTGTGAAGAAGGAAGACAGAAGACTAGCTCAACCTCTTCGAGAAATAAGAGTTTACGGCCGTGATCTCATCATCCAATTCAAATTTCATTTAAAGTGCAATACACATCTATCTTGACAACAGTAAGTACGCACAGGCGTGTAACTGTTGTGTAGTAACGATGCAGTGTTTGTACCTAGAAGAGGTAAAGCATGTAGATTGTAGTCAGGTCTTGTGAGTTAGGTTAGGACTGAGGGGCATAATTCTTCATGAGATCGGATAACTTTTTATAGGCAAAGCGTTTAAAGCCTTGGCATGGCAACCTATTTTGCATAAAATGTTTTTGGTGGGATTGATTTTACTGCTAATGATCTATGTTACGAAACATTAAAAATTCATGGGAAATATTACAGACACTAGTATTATAAAACACTAGTACGTTATTATTAGACTACTTTACATTAGGCAGATAGTTATATCGAATATTAAATACTTAATCAGAAAGAGATCGTAATTAGTAGGTAACTAATCTCGCACTGAAATAAAAAAGGTGTATCCAGTGATGCGTTGCTTCCTACTTTACTTACGTAAACTAGTTTATTGATACCCCCGCCAGCTACTTATACGGAAGTTATCGTTTATTACTTAGAATAATTAATAATTGTCTTATTTAAGTAATATAGTCATGGTAGCAGTAGCTCATAAGTAGTTAATAGTGGCGCTCTGATATTTTGTTCTCTCTGAAATTCGAGACTAGGAACACAACTAATTCTCTATTTTAAAAAGCTTTCATCACTGCATGTCATTGCATCTTCACCGCGTAATCTCTACCAAATACATTTATATTAAGTATTACATTTGAGATATTTTTTGTATGATATTTGGCACTCAGTATTAAGTGCCTAAATGGGCCTAATTTTGTAATACTAGCTGTCCCGTTGTTACAGACGTTATTCTGTACTGAATATCCATTGTAGTAAAACACCTCTGAATTTCAGTCATACAATTTTTGTAAGAGATCTTTATGCTTCGCTGTCTATTCTCTTTAAATATGGTTAAATTTTAGTTTGCGAGATCTTTATCACGAAAAAGCTCACCCTGACTATCAAAGACTATTATTAATTATCAAAGAACCTGATAATGGTTCCAAATAAATCTTTAAATCGGGTGTTTGTTCCTTTTTAACATTAAGGTTTGTAGGTTCTTCTTTTACATAACAATAAAATATTAAATACCTCTTTGTCGATAGTACAAGTGACTAAACACATACATTCTACGTGGTTAGTGGAAAGTGGGAGCGGTCAGCGAAGTCTCCCGCGACGCGCGACCTTTAATCAACCGATGTCCGATACAACTCGATGGAAGGAACGTCAAGCGTCATTCTTACAGCGCTGTCAACCGCTGAACACGCAAACAAAAATAGGAATACATATTTCGCGTTACCTAACCCATTATGGATTAATGAGGAGGCCGACGCCGACACTTCCTGGCTTTTAGTAAAACGCCATTATAATGATTACTCCCTTGTCATCACGTTTCATCAAATGTAGATACTACACTACATAAATATACACTACACTACATAAATATAGCCGACAAATGTTAACTTTTCCGTAGGTATTTAAGATATTTAATTTTTATACATACGATGTCGGATTATCATTTTTCTACAAACCTATTAAATGAAAATTAAAGTTTCTTTATTGTATTTGTTACGACTCTTAAAGAATCAAATTATTTCTGATTTGGAAAAACAATTTTTTTTTGTATCGTATATGTATTTTCCATCTTTCCACGAAAATTTAAGTAGGTATAATACCTACATAGTATGTGATCCATCACGGTTAAATTTTCCTTATTTAATAATTACTAAAAATTGTGCTTAACTGTTTATTACGATACGGTGAACCTTAGTTTAATTACTTACAAATGTCGCGTATTAAAATGTTCTACTGACATTTGAGCTCGGAATTCTAGCGTGCAAAGTTTTATTAAGTTCTTTTATATGTACAACTGGTCCGTTTCTATTAGGATTGCTTTTATGTAACCGACAAACAAGTAGGGGGCCACCTGTTGGTCTAGTCTTTACTGTCCATATACCTACATGCTATAGATAGGTACATAATACACCTTACCTTACTAAAAGCACCACCGATTGTCTACCACTGATGCCAATGATAATTTTTAGACGGCTGTGTACATTAGATAAAAAAGCCTTATTTAGTTATATGGAAAAAGATCAACTGTGGGCCGTGTCCAGTACTGCCAATATATTTACGATCATTGATTCAGCGCTTGGACTAAAAGGTCATCGGCACAATTCTAACAGTCGAATACTCTAAAACTGAATTTGTTATAAATTAATTACTTAATTACCGTAGAATTTGCTACGGCCACAGGGAAATTCGTAGAATTTGCTACGGGTTGCAGCCGTAGGCCGTGGATTTTGTGATTTTTTGGCCTGAAAGCCTTAGAACAAGGTAATTGCCGTAGCATTGGCAACACTGTTGCTTGCTATCTTAAGAAAGGAAGAAGGAAGGAATAAGGAAGCATGGCATCCCCGTGAAAGAATGCCTGATCCTTCGTTTATTAGCGTGCTAGACAAGCAGGTGAGATTTGGTCGAGTACAAAATAAGACCCTATCCTCGATAGAAGCTCTTATTTAACTGCTATATCGCAATATTTTTTAACGGACAGTTGGTATATTTTCACTATATCGGCCTTTACTGCATCACGCGGATAGAATAGTAACTACGAATGAGTATATTTGTTGTTTTCAAGGAGTGTGCTGCTTTGAGTGAGTAATTCGGTATTTCTCAATACGTGAACTTCCGATATTCCATGAATCATTTATTCATCTGCAAATATAATGTACTAGTTACTAAAGTTTGTTTGATGTTTTGCCAGAACCAATCTTTCATCGATGAAGTATGTGCTTATTGCTTCATAATAATTCGAGGAATTTGTTCGAAGCCTCTTTAAATCATCGAGTGTTACCAATAAAAATGTGCTTTCTGGATAATCAAACTTTTATAACTTTGTACGATAAATATAAGAGTTTGGACTTTGATTAAGTCGTTTGGATTTGAGAAAAAAAGGAAAAAACATCGAGCGGTGAACCTGCATTCATAAGAAAAGTTATGGCGAATACGTACCTATAACGTTTTTAAAAGCTCTAAATGTACTTGACCAGCACATCAATTCTCAAAACTGTGTATTTACATCAAGTTGTGAGTTGAGACGAGACCGTCTTGGTACCTAGCTCGGCTAGAATAATCAACGTATGCCCATTGCTCATACTGGATAAGAGAATTCAATTCAAAGATGAACAGGAAATCGAAAGGCGCACCAATTATTAGCTATGTAAGTACATAATCGATTTCGGAACGTCGCGTCGCTAGTGTCCATTTTCGATGTTCATTTGATCGCGTTTGTATCGGTATCTATTTTCCTTTTGTATTGTTATCCTACTAATATTATAAATGTGAAAGTTTGGATGTTTGGATGTTTGGATGTTTGGATGTTTGTCATGCAATCACGCCAAAACGGCTAATCGGATATAGATGAAATTTGGCACACAGATATTTTAATACCTAGAATAAAATATAGGATACTTTTTATCCCGAGATATTGATCTGTTCCCGAGGGAGAAGAAGTAAAATTTGTAGGAATAGGAAAACAGTTTTGAAGTTTGTCGTCACAGTGACACTCGAAAAGTCAAAATAGCTGATTGAGTTACTAAGTTATAAAATTATTCATTGTTTTTAATAAGTTTATTAAGTAACATATAAAAAATTTGCGGTCAGGCACATTGTGATAATTTTTATCATACAATGAAAGCTTTAGTATGCATCGATCTTGTATAAAAATCAAATAAATCAACAAAGCATTTTTTGACGCAAAATTAAGGCTTCTTACACACCAGCGTTTCTCGAGCGTTCCTCGCGCCCAGCACTTGATCGATAAGCTATGTAAAAAATAATAATTTTACGTTGAAGAAATACTCGTAGCTTATCAAATTTCCTTTCTAGCTCTGAATATGAGGGATTGAAGTATTTTAATATGTCGTATCAGGTTTAATAAATTGCAAAATATCATCAAATTTTGTTTTTAACATTAGTAAATATCTATAAATTTACTTTATAGCATGAAATATAAATTTTGTTAACCTATTAAGCAAATCATTATTCAAGTGTGTCGGATGAACGCGTAAACTTATAAAGTCCTAGTGTGTCGTCAGCCTACTGTCAAAGTTGCTTTATTTTTTTGTTATTGTGCGTGCGTTTGTGCCAGTGTTTTTAGCAGATCACTACAAACCTACAAAAAGAGATTTTTATGAATAAGATCGTTGGATTGCAATATCACTGAAAAAAAGTCACTGATTTTAGTTGTATGGTTGTTTATAATTATTTTTTAATTGTATACTTAAATATAGTGAGTATATGAGGATGGAATCTGGAGATAAAGAGTGAGCTTCTCAGTCGTAGGGAATAATTGAATCGTGTTTAAATACCCGTATATTAGCTGTTGTTATCGTTAAAATTGTCCACATCTTTATCATTATCAATCGTTGTGTGTTTTAGAGACGAAATATCCTCAACGGAATAATTGAAATAACTGAACAATTTTTAAAAATATTTATTGTTCGTAATAATAACACTGTAAAATCTGACGCACAGACAAATAGACATTTTTTTTTATCATGCCACCTGAGTTTGGCGACGTAGTGGCGATGTAGTCTTGGTTTATGTACATAAATATGGGATCTATTGTGAACATAATTTGGTACTACCCTTGGAAAGGGAATTGGCTCCAAAACCAACATGAAAACTCGAGATTTAAATTGATACAAACTAGAAGGATTTCGTTTGTACCGGATTGTACAGGCATAAAAACTTGAAAAATGATGAAAAAAATTTTTTTTTTAATATTTTTTTTCATAAAGTAAAATGGCTGAGTGGGCTGAAAACTACAGGTCTGATCGGTTTTTCTCGCACAAAAATGGGGGTACAAACGAAATATCTAACAATACAGAAAAGTTCATACAATGTATTTTGCAATAACAGTGGGTACCAACGGGTACAAACAATGGAAGACCAACACCAAATCGTGGAAGTCTTTCATAGAGTAAAATGGCTGTTAAGGTCGAAAACTACAAGTCTGATCGGTTTTTCTCGCACAACAATGAGTGTAAAAAACGAAATTTTCAGCGGTACAAACAACATTACATACCATTCTTCGGAAAACAACAGGGTACTAACGAGTACAAACGATGAGGAAACAACAACGACACGTGCAATTCCTTCATAGTGTAAAATGGCTGTTAGGGCCGAAAACTACATGTGTGATAGGTTTTTCTCGAACAAAAATGGGGGTACAAACGAAATTTTCAGCAGTACAAACAAGACCACATACTGTTCTTCACAATAAAAGTAGGTACCACTGGGTACAAACGATGGGAAACCAACACAGACTCATGGAAATCATTTAAAGAGAAAAATGTTTGTGAGGGTCGAAAAATATAGGTCTGATGAGTTTTCTCGCAAAACAATGAGGGTACAAACGAAATTTTCAGCGGTACAAACAACACCACATACAGTTCTTTGGCAAACAAATGGGTACTAACGGGTACAAACGATGGGGAACCAACAGCGACACGTGCAATTCCTTCATAGTGTAAAATGGCTGTTAGGGCCGAAAACTACAGGTGTGATAGGTTTTTCTCGAACAAAAATGGAGGTACAAACAAAATTTTCAGCGGTACAAACAAGAGCACATACAGTTTTTCGGAAAACAAGTGGGTACTAACGGGTACTAATAATGGTAATAATTGGATGAAATAAAAAATATTAACTAACAACCACCAGTGGGCCGGATTTAGTCGCCTCTTATGACACAAATCCGGCATGGGATTGGGATTAGTATTCTAAGCTGGCCCAATACGGCTCTTCTACGTCAACTTTTTTGTGCCAGGAAGTACGTTCAACCTCCTACTTGATTGAAAAACATGCGTTAACAGTACTGCATTAAACGTTGCTGACCATGTACGAGTATAATAATATACATGCGGCCCGCTGCGTGTCAATCCTTTCGCTTTCATTCTTTTTCTACGTTTCTGCTCTACGGTATGGTCTTTTATTTCCTGCGCATCGCAAAATTTAAAGGCTTTATTACTTAATTTTGTCCCTTTTTAGACGTCTGTGGCTATTGAGACTCGCGAATTGGAACTCGCATCACACTCTAGCAACAACCCGTCTCCGTGTTTCTGTTTCATCTACAGTCTTAGCAGCTCGCTGGGACATCAAATAATGAGCATGTTGCTAGCGTCGTTTACCTGACTGTGCCGGCGTTACAGTAGCTCTCAAACTGGCCTGCCAATAAACTTATTCCTCATGACGTTCACTATTTTTTATGACCCCTTAGCAGTTCACTGGGATGCCAAATAATGAGCATATTGCTGGTGTCGATGATGTGCCTATTTAGGCAGCCCTTAATGTAGCCTGCCACTTAACTTATTTCTCGCGACATGCTTATTTCTCATTGATTTTTTTAATCATTAGCAACTTGCTAGGACGCAAAATAATAAACATGTTGTCGACATCAACAATGTCCATTTTTGTGATGAAAAGCAGAATGTTAAGTTTATATGTGTGCCAAATTTCATTTATTTCCATTCTGCCATTATAACGTGATGAATTCACACACATCTTAACATCTAAAACATTTTAGAATGATTCAATTCTAAATTCTCGCGGACGAAGTCGCGGGTAAAAGCTAGTTACTCCATATTTGTAAAACGACAGAATTCGTTCCGCGATTATTTTCCGACTAATTGTAATTTTCTCAAGATTATGTTTCTATGGTGTTGAGACAACTAGATTTATAAATTATGCATTACAATATTGCAGTCGTTTTATGTAGCAACTCATCTGTAACTATTTCTTATTCAACAAGTTCGATTTTATGATTTAGGCTGTATTTCTTCTGACCTTCCTACACTCTTCAATATTTTATTTTATTTCATTTTCAGTAGCTGCTAAATTTCAGAGCTTTTACATACCTAATTTATTTTAGTTCTAAATATTAGTGAGTCATTACTTATTCGTCAAATATAATTGTTAGGTACCTAATTATCCTTATGTCCCTTTTTTCTGCGCCTGTTTTCAAGACTACCTGTAGCTTTGCCTAGCTGCCTCTTTTCCTCGCTAGACTTAGACAAAAGGTGCCAGAGATTTTTCTAATATTTTTGAACGTTTTTCCGACTTGTTTTATTAGGAACTGATTAGAAAAAAATCTTAAGAACATTAAAACAAATTAAACAGATAAAAATAAAGATCAAGCAATCTTACCTGCAGCCTTCTATTACTACACGGACACAGCACTTCCTCACCGAGTCACAAGATAAAAAGTATTATCACACATCTTTAGTTTTTCACCAAAACACAAAAACAGTTCGATTCCGTTAGAATTATCAGGTACAGGCGCTTTAAAAGAGTAATTTATGCAATTTTTTTTTAGTGAAATGATGACTAGTAATTTGGCATTGATATCGAATAATATCGATGAATTGTAATAACTAGGTGTTAGATACGTTTTGCGTGCGAAATTTCACTCGCGTCGCGTCTGACCGGGCGCCCAGCCGGCGTGCTAGAGCCGCGAAGCCTCCGCCGCCACTCTATATAAACACACGCGCCCTTACGCCGCGCCGCCCAAACAATAATTTTTAATTACACCAATTACTCGTTCTAGTTAGGACGAGATTTCTGCCAGTTTTAGCGACGTCAGCTGACCACCACCAACGAACATCGTGGTTATTTTTAGTTATTTTATATATTTATTTATCTTACATTGCCTGAAATGTAGCGGCTATCATAAATATTGCTGTTAGGTGTCCTTTAGACGGGAATATACATTAAGGTCAGGGTGCTTATAACAATGATATTGTAATATCTATTTTAAATATCATTGGCTTATAATTGTTGTACCAAAATGGCCATTGGCAAAAACAATATTTTTGAAAGATGGAGTATAGGTGTATAATATTAACCTAAATCTATAAAACTAGCTTTTTTCTCGTGGCTTTGCCCAAGTGATGGTAGTTTTAATTTATTTATATTATAATATTATGATCTAATAAGATATCCGACACATTTTAATTTTTTTCTATGTATTCAATTTGCGTTTTCATCAGCATAATTTTATTGTCTCTCATAATCTCAAAATGCAATTTAAATATTTTTTCTTAAAAAGAGTTTTGAGCTTCTTAAAGGTAAGTGAAATAAAAACAACAAAAACAGTGGATAAATTATTTAATAAATTAATTCATTCCTTCATTAAATCATTCAAAAAAGATTTCAAGAAAGATTCCTACACAGAACAACAGAAATATGCAATGAAGTAAGTTTAGTGGACTTAGGTCAAGCTCAGTCACTCAACTCTCCAGTGACGACATCGTTATAGAAGAATTCCAACATAAGCGCGTACGTCTATGAGTCTCCGTAGCTGTATCAGATTCAGACATACAAAGAGCTCAATAAATTTTATTTTATCCGGCTCTCTGGGTTAATTCAAATGTATAATATTATTGAGTCCAACCTCGGAGATGCGGAAAACTCGCTATTCCTGCTTACTCAATAGTCAATATTTCAATAATGAGAGGTAAAACATCGGATCCCGTCACTAACCGACTCAATCCGGTATCACAAGGCGAATGCCCCACGCGGGAACTATTTAGCATGGTGATCAGGAATGACAGGAATAGGTACCTACTTCGTTTTAGTATATAATATAACTATCTACATCAATGTTGCAAGCGTTTCAATGCGAATATTGACTTTGAAAACAAACAGTAACTGAATAGGGAGCTTTGTCAAATTATATCTATACTAATATTATAAAGAGGAAAGATATTTTGATAGTTTGAAAATGGCTGTCTTAAACTTATCATTACTTTCAGCCAGTTGCAGAAAGCTTCTTTAAAATTAAAGACTATCTACTTCAAATCGTAATAATGTACCATCTCAAAAATTTATAGTCTTTAAATTTTAAAGAACTTTTCTGATAATCCGAAAAGCATTAGCTATCTATTGGCATTTGTCTAGCAATTAGTGGACAAGTGTATAATACAGGTATATGTACATACATAGGTCTATGGGACGAGCCCGACGATCGACAGAACATAATCGCCATCGTTGTTATCTGCTTTGCCCAAAGGTTGGCTGGTAGAGAATGCTCTTAGCATTAAGCTCGCCTCTTACACTAACTATATTAGGTATAATAAAGATTAAATAAATAAATAAATAATAATTTAGATCAGGTGTGTAAAACCTACACTCACAAATTAATTAGTCAACGACGCCGCGACGTCGACACATCACGTCGTTTGTCAGTTGACACCTAACGTTACAAGTATCCTTCGTAAATACCCAAATGACGATACATTAACGGCAGTAATTGTTCATCAAGCGATTCCCAAACCAATAAATATATATTCAAAATTCAAATATTTTTATTCAGAATTGGTTTGGTTTACAAACACTTTTTGAAAGTCATGCAAGCTACGCCAATGCTTCAATAAGGCTGCTGTGAGAGGGCTCGGGAGAAGAAGCAGCAAGAAACTACCGGGGTGTTTTTTCCTACTCACAGTTACAGATAGCAATTATTAACTACTTACAATCTATTTTTATAAAACTCATGTTCAGGCAGTCATAGCAGGCAGGCTTGTCATTAAAATCATCATCTAATTTATAATAGTATATGTATGTAGCCTTTTTTTTTTTTTTTCTGGGGGGAAAATGCATTACGCATACCACTCGGGCGCAGGGGGCACCCGAGTGGTTATGTGGGACTCCCGTATAGGCTAATGAGACCCACGGTATACCCACTAAAAACCCCCCCATCTTCCTCCTCGCCGCCTTGTGACGGGGTTACGGGAACGCTTTCGCACACATCCGCGACCCCGCCAGCGGCAGCCGCCCACAAGCGGCTCCATCGCGAAAGCCCGAAGGCCCTCCACGATGGGCGCACCAGATGATAAGGTGCGCCTCCCTCCTCGGCCTCCACCAGTACTGTAGCAAACTCCCCCTGAGTCTGCTACTAGGAGGCCATGGATACCAGATGACTGGTACCCGGTGGAGGATCAGGTCTGTGGTTCCTCCACCAACCACACCTCGGCCGCAGAGGATAGGGCAAGCGGCGCACCGTAATACCGACATGCCTCTTCCTCTGCGGTCCCTCCACGGCCGCAGAAGATAGGGAGAACGGCGCACCGTAATACCGGCACTCCTCTTCTTCTGCGGTCCCACCTCAGCGCGCGTCCGCAGCGGACTTATTCAGCCCGCTGGGAGCGCCCTCCTCGGGCCAGCCGGCAGCCCAAACAGGCCGGCCCTGGTTGCCTCTTGGCTTCACCGTGGGTGACCAGTCCACGGTTACTAAGCCCCCCCGCCACGACAAGGCGGGCAACCCCCGGGGGGGATATGTATGTAGCCTAATTTATCATTTTGTGGCCTAGACTATAATACCACGACCCAATTTAAATGAACTCCAGCCTCTAACAAAAATTAGAGCTTTTCGCAAATG
Organism: Thymelicus lineola; assembly: GCA_963932265.1. Classification (NCBI taxonomy): domain Eukaryota; kingdom Metazoa; phylum Arthropoda; class Insecta; order Lepidoptera; family Hesperiidae; genus Thymelicus; species Thymelicus lineola. The sequence continues at coordinate 11,138,349 of OZ010696.1, read as the reverse complement.
AATTCCTGAATCAAAATCTGATTTTCATACACCATGCATCATTTTTGAACGACCTATTAAGATACCCCACATCATTGGAGTAAGGGATGTAGGGATTTTTATAACTTCTTTATTAGCTCTATTCAGTTCGGTAACTTTGTATTTTCCGTTTAATTAGTACCTAGAATTATTTAAAATTCCCCTTATTGACACACGTGGCTAACAATACATTTTGAAGATTTCAATAAAGATATTATAAATATTTAATGACATAATAGATAAAATTACATCCGCCTAGTTATATTGCCATTAACATGTACGAGTATGTCGATTATATGTTTACGGTTTGTAAATTACTGTTTGTTTGGCAATAATGGCTCGTTTAGTTTCTGCAGGACTTTTTTCATGATAATAACCGCCAAAAAAGCAGAAGAGCCTCCTGATGGTATCGTCCGTTTTTTTAAGACGAGACTTATTTGGTACCTACTAGGTATATTGGTCATAGATAAAAAATACACTAGAGTTGTCATGGTAGTAACCAAGGAATACAGAAAACAATACCACGGATGAGCGAAACTATTGTGAATGTAAGACACAATCTTAAACGCTAAGATCTTGGCACTACTTTTAATTAATATGGCATTACATTATTTATGTTACTTGGCATTACATGATTTATCTGTTTTAAAATTCTTTTCGTTGTAGGTCTCCCTTATTTTTAAATTACAAATGGACACCGGTAACGCTAAACGCATCATCAATGCGTTGCTGATCAAGAAGGCAGATAGAAGAAAAATGGAACCGATTTCAAGAACCTCTGACCGGAACACGACGATTCGTTTGGTGGCAGACTCAAGCAAGAAAGAAGCTAGTAGCAGGCTAGCTTGGGGTTGCGGGTTCAATTCCCTACTTAGACTTTAACGACAGGTAAGGACTTTAAGGACAAATATAAGCATACGCTTCTAGTGGTTAGAACGTTGGTCTCCCGAACGCGGGGGCCCGGGTTCAAATCCTGGCACGCACCTCTAATATTCAAATATTATTTGCGTATTACAAGTTAATTATCACTTGCTTCGGTGAAGGAAAACATCGTGAGGAAACCTGCACACCGGAGAGTTCTCCAAAATGTTCTCAAAGGTGTGTGAAGTCTACCAATCCGGACTTGGCCAGCGTGGTAGACTATGGCCTGTACCCCTCACATTGTGAGAGGAGACCCCGAGCCCAGCAGTGGGACAATTAGGGGTTGTTGCTTTGCTTTTGCTTTGCTTTGCTTTTTATAAGCATACGGATTGTGAATGTTTGTACTTGTACTTAATGAATGACGACCCTGTAGCCTAGTTGGTAACTCTGCCTGCGAAGCAAATGGGTCCCGGGTTCGATTCTCGACTGGGGCAGATATTTATGACACAGACTTTGTACTAGGGTCATCGTCAACTTAAGTATATTTTGTGATGTCCATGCCACCATGACAAAGGGAATATACCTACATAATATTCTATTGCGGGGGTATGAGTAGGTATGCATTTATAATATCTAAAGAGATATTAAGTTGATACCTTTTTATATACTTTCGTATAATATCTATAACGTGCGTTTTTTCTAATGATCACTAAACAAACTTGTATAAAATTTCAATTTTAAGAAGTCTTTTCTCTTTCATATTTATTGATGGAAATGCACTGAATTGCTGTTGCGACTATTGTCCTTCCTCATTAATTGTTTCGCACAATGTTTTCGCATCTCTTGAGCTCGAGTTACACTCCTTAAACGGAATTAATTAAGAATTATGACAATCTAATTGTTGCAAGATCATTTCGTTACATGCCTCGATGGTGAAGTCAGTGTAACTGCCATCAACCAGAAAATAATTATGAACGAACGCTATATTGTTTCATGGCAATTTATTGCAATAGACGCTTTGGAACCTTGTTCCGTTCAGTTTCTATTAAGTACGCTAAATAATTTGTGAATTCTGAAAATATTCTAAGAAAATTAATTTCCATGACGATGACGGAACCATGAAGATGGTACCGATTGTTAATTCCCAAAACTGTTATTATGTCCATTACCCAACAGAAGTGCGACCTCGAGTTCTCCGCAATGTCGTTTGTGATCAATATGTTTTAATAATTCGTAAGTCCTTATAGGGTAGAGTGAAGACAAAAAAGGATCGATGTGCAAACAAATATTGCAGCGATATTGGAACTTCGCAGCTTCGTCACTCGGGTAGCGAGGTCACCGCGCACTGCCGCGGTGAGGATCCGACCGGTTACAGCCAGTGAGGCGCCCAACGCCAGCTCCTCGAAGAGAGCCAACACAAGCCAATGCACTTCTATTAACCCCACAATTATGGTTACGTTATACTTCTTAGTATTTGTGAAGTTTGGACCGCTTAATGATGTGCTCTTTGTCCGGTTGATGACATGTATTATTTTTTGTAGGTCTTGCGGCAGTTTTACGAATTGCCGTTAAAACGTAATTATGATATTGAAGATAATTGAAGGATTAGGTACCAAAATACTTCAGTATTTGTTAGATTTTAGATAGAATAATATATCTAACATATTGTGCTCTTTTAAGTATTAACTATTAAGCAATATGTAAGTGCTAATCGTAAGTATACCGCACGTCGTAAGGTCCCGGGTTTGACTCCCGGTCCGGATAAATTAAGTGTTGAGCCTGTGAATGACAACAAAACAATACCTATTGTATTGCCAGTGCCAGTCAGCCCCGGATCTACGGTTTTTTCAAACCGGGGCAAAACCTTGATAGTGGCGCCCCCTTCCTTTAATGTTTGAGAAAAATTCTGTTAAAACTGAAGGTTGACTGGCAGAGAATGCTTTTAGCATTAAGTCTGCCTTTATTCCTTTTACTTTTTGTAAGGTTCAAAAGTTTAAATAAATAAATAAAACTGCCAATGAGTAGCATTTTTGTGACCATTTGTTAAAATAATAATCCTTTAATAAATTTAAACTTTTTAGTATCTAATAATTAATTAATTTCATTTGTGATATAAAACAGAAACATAGAAAAAATATATAACCAGGAAAGACTACAACTTTACACGGCGTGCTTTCTTTTCTGCGAAAGAATCTGGTCTGAAAGTGCAACTGGATTGAGGGCCCACTTTTTTTTCTTGGCGTAGCAAATTGAAATTTATAGAGGATTTCGTTAAAATTAGTTAAAACTTAATGCAAACACTCATAAATTTCTTAAACGTGAATCAAAAATGTTATGGGCAAATGTTTTGGGCCCTCAGTTCAGATGCCCACACAAAGTGGCATGGTAAAAATCTCAGAAAGTACTACCTCTGAATCAATAATTTTTATTCTAGAATTTAGTTAAGAATTTCTTAAAATGATTTATATCATTCTCAACAGTTTAGAGAGTAACATTACAGATTTATCGCAGTTTTACTTGGGCCCTCAATCCAGACGTTTATGAACTGAGGGCCCAGGTGAAACATAGGTTTAAAAGAAGAAATACATAAATGTGCCTTGGATACCCCCTAGATAACATCCCTATGAATTAGTTAAAAAAGAAAATAGTGAAAAAAGAGTAACGGCTGAAAAGTAAAACGGATTCGAGTTTTCGGATAACGTCTGATCTGAGGGCCCAACATTTTCGGCTTTATCGACTAGGTGCAATCTCTTAGTTTGAAATAAATTAGCTGAAAAGTTTTTACTAATTTTTAACTAAAATTTTACATACGGTTTTTGATTCAAAATGCCATACTTTATAAGAAAATAAAATTTAAAGTTTTAGTAGGGACAAATTTTGTAGGGTAACTATGATTCCAAAATAGGAAGTTAAGAACAGATGAGATCAAGTTTTAGCTCAAGAGTGACAAAAACAGAAATGAGAAAGAGGATTTGTGTTGCGAAGAGGTGTGTGGGTGTGCTTAGGCACTTAATTATTTCAAAGAAAATTACTTAAAACTTGTAACAAAATTTATTAACGGTAGACGCCATTACAGAGCAATAGGAAGTATTTTTATCTATTCGACCTCTATACTGCTCCCATTCACGGTAAGTTTTTGGATCTAACTTATGACTTACAATATAGATTAACAACGTATCCCAATTGGTTACAGGCTCACCTAATGACTCTAGTGCTCGCAAATTCTTAGTAACATTGTCCATTAAATGTTTTAAAGTCAGAGATGATTCTTTTGTAACTGTTTCCATATTAAATATAGCAGACACATGATTCTGTACGAGTAGACGCTTATTGTCATACCTGTCACACAAAAGTTCCCACGCGACAGCATAGTTACAAGCAGAGAACTCGACTGATTGGATTACCACCGCAGCAGCCCCTTCCAGACACGCACGTAAATAATGGAACTTATTGATATCATCGATATCATCATTCGAATGAATGAGGCTCACAAAGCTGTCTCTAAACTCAAGGTAATTGTGATATGATCCGCTGAATTTGGGTAAATTAATTGTAGGTAACTTAACGAGCTTACGGTTACTTACATGCGAAATCTTATCGTCATTTACAGACTTATCTACATTACCATTAAATTTTAATAATAAGTTTTGAGCTTTAGCTAGTGACTTATAGTAAAATGCCTCAAATTCTGAACGTTCGATATACTGTGGACTGGCGTCTTCCACAGAACATTCCAACTGTAACTGCACCTCATCATATTGGTCGTACAACGACTCCATCTTACCAAAACGCAACTGTAATTCCGCGGCATCCTGATCATTCAAGGTTTCCGCACCAAGTGCATCAATGTACTTGGAAAATACAGTCAACCGGCCTTTAAAACTTGCTCTTTTCTTAACTAACTCCTTCTCTTTAGTGGCCATTGGGAAGACGAGGGAAGACAACCTGGAATGCATACACTACAGTATAAAATTGTAATTAAACAATAAACAAGTTAAGTAACTTTCATAATATTTCTCAGGAAATAATTATACATATAATGCGTTATATAAGTGCCTAATGAAATATTTTAATGAAATTATAATAATTTTCCAACTTTTAGTTATAAAATTTACATCTTACAATGCTTACAATTTTAGCTTATTACAATTGTATTACAAACCTTTTATTTTGGATTAGCAATAAAAATGAATACCTGAATGAGTGTTGGGTGCTTATTATAAATAAACCTATACCAGCTTCCTTGTTTCAACGCAAATCAAGTCGGCTTAGCTCATACACTCCAGTCCTCTTCTTTATTTTAAATTCTCCAAAATCTGGTAGTCTTCGATAATTACATAAATATCCAGAGCTCCTGGCAGTTTATTTTCTATTGAAGATTAAATATAAGTTAGAATGTCAATAATGACTTTTCTGTATATAAATTTTTACTTCCTATTGCTCTGAAATGGCGTCTACCGTTAATAAATTTTGTTACAAGTTTTAAGTAATTTTCTTTGAAATAATTAAGTGCCTAAGCACACCCACCTCTTCGCAACATGGTCCTTCGAGCCGGATCTGGATATTTATATAATTATCGAAGACTACCAGATTTTGGAGAATCTAAAATAAAGAAGAGGATTGGAGTGTATGAGCTAAGCCGACTTGATTTGCATTAAAACAAGAAAGCTGGTATAGGTTTATTTATAATAAGCACCCAACACTCATTCAGGTATTAATTTTTAGTGCTAATCCAAAATAAAAGGTTAGTAATACAAATGTAATAAGCTAAAATTGTAAGATGTAAATTTTATAACTAAAAGTTGGAAAATTATATATAATTTCATTAGGCACTTACTTATATAACGCATTATATGTATAATTATTTCCTGAGAAATATTGTGAAAATTACTTAACTTGTTTATTATTTAATTACACTTTTTTACGGTAGTGTATGCATTCCAGGTTGTCTTCCCTCGTCTTCCCAATGGCCACTAAAGAGAAGGAATTAGTTAAGAAAAGAGCTAGTTTTAAAGGCCGGTTGACTGTATTTTCCAAGTACATTGATGCACTTGGTGCGGATATCTTGAATGATGAGGACGCCGCGGAAATACAGTTGCGTGTTGGTAAGATGGAGTCGTTGTACGACCAATATGATGAGGTGCAGTTACAGTTGGAATGTTCTGTGGAAGACGCCAGTCCACAGTATATCGAACGTTCAGAATTTGAGGCATTTTACTATAAGTCACTAGCTAAAGCTCAAAACTTATTATTAAAATTTAATGGTAATGTAGATAAGTCTGTAAATGACGATAAGATTTCGCATGTAAGTAACCGTAAGCTCGTTAAGTTACCTACAATTAATTTACCCAAATTCAGCGGATCATATCACAATTACCTTGAGTTTAGAGACAGCTTTGTGAGCCTCATTCATTCGAATGATGATATCGATGATATTAATAAGTTCCATTATTTACGTGCGTGTCTGGAAGGGGCTGCTGCGGTGGTAATCCAATCAGTCGAGTTCTCTGCTTGTAACTATGCTGTCGCGTGGGAACTTTTGTGCGACAGGTATGACAATAAGCGTCTACTCGTACAGAATCATGTGTCTGCTATTTTCAACATGGAAACAGTTACAAAAGAATCATCTCTGACTTTAAAATATTTAATGGACAATGTTACTAAGAATCTGAGAGCACTAGAATCATTAGGTGAGCCTGTAACCAATTGGGATACGTTGTTAATCTATATTGTAAGTCATAAGTTAGATCCAAAAACTTATCGTGAATGGGAGCAGTATAGAGGTCGAATAGATAAAAATACTTCCGTAACATTTAATAATTTTATGCAATTTATGCGTAATCACGCGGACTTACTTGAAACACTTGAAACATCTCGTAATATAGATACAACATACAAGTCTAGCTCTAAGATAACAAAATCTATGATCACAACTCCCCGTTCTAGTACAAACTCACCTAATAAGTGTTGTTTAAAATGTAATGGTGATCATAAATTAATTAATTGTCCACAATTCCTGGCATTAAGTAACGATGCTCGATTACAATTACTGCCAGCATATAAAATTTGTTTTAACTGTTTCCAAAGTGGTCACTTCGCTAATCACTGCAAAAAACCTGGGTGTAAACTATGTAAACGAAAGCACAACACCCTTATTCATGTAGCTAGGCCTAGCCAGACAGGATCCATTCAGAATGAACGTTCAAGTAGTGGTGTATGTAATGTCGAGTCTTCGTCTTCCCTTCCTAGGCAAGACTCAAATAATGTCGCTTTGTCGGCAAACTTATCACCTTCATATAATATTAAACAAAGTGAGGTTTTGTTGTCAACTGCTTTAGTAAAATTATATGACAACAATAATCGCGAACATATTGTTCGCGCGGTACTCGATAGCGGGAGTACATCATGTTTTATTACAGAACGGCTATGTCAACGGTTAAATTTGGTTACCAGACAGATAGATAAGTCAATTTTAGGTATAACTAGCGTGGTTTCCCACGTAGGTAAGACGTGTCGTGTCAACATGAAATCCCTTGATGATGGATTTTCTACTGACCTTCATTGTTTCGTTTTACCATTAATTACTAATAATGTACCGTGTCGTGAAATTGATTTATCTGATCTTAATATTCCATCTGATATTTGCTTAGCTGATCCTACATTTTATAAGCCTGGTGATGTTGATATCTTAATAGGCGCCGATCTCTTTTGGGATCTGTTAGGGTCACAAATAATTAAGCTAAGTAAAGGTACTCTTGTACTTTGTAAAACTAGTCTAGGATGGATAATATCTGGATCAGTCGTAAGCAATCATATTGCATTATTTTCTAACGGCATTAAATGTAATTTAACTAAGATTCGTTCTGATGAAGACAATGATATTAATATTATTCGTAATGATTTATCACGTTTTTGGCAATTAGAGGAAGTTGCCTTTAATTCATTAACTTATTCACCTGAGGAAAAAATGTGTGAAGAACATTTTATTAATAATACGTCACGCTTAGACGACGGTCGTTACTGTGTACGTATCCCTCTCAAGCAGAATCCTGATGTTTTGGGAGACTCATTCCAACGAGCTTTAAAATGTTTTTACTCTTTGGAACGCAGGCTTAAGGCCAAGCCTGATTTTAGTAAATTGTATTACGATTTTATGTCGGAATACCAGACTTTAGGCCACATGTCTGAACTTACACAATATAATGGGGGTAATTTTGATCCAAATGCATACTACATCCCACATCACGGAGTTTTGCGTGAGTCCAGTACGACGACAAAGCTTCGCGTTGTATTTAATGCGAGTTCTCCTACAACATCAGGCCTCTCTTTGAATGACATACAAATGGTAGGTCCTACAGTTCAGGACGACTTGCTGTCCTTACTTCTTCGTTTTAGGCAGCATAAGTACATCTTGTCTGCAGATGTGGAAAAGATGTACAGGCAGATAATTGTTCATCCGTCTGACAGGTATCTGCAGGAGATTGTCTGGCGTGATACTGTAAATGAGCCTATGAAGAAATTTCAGTTAAATACTGTTACCTATGGTACAGCCAGTGCTCCATATTTAGCTACCAGATGTCTTAAGCAAGTAGGTCTTGACTGTTCAAATGATAAAATTGGTCACATAATTATGCACGACTTTTATGTCGATGACTTGCTTACCGGTTGTGACGATCTAGAAGAACTAAAATCTATGCGTAAAGATTTGACAGATGCACTCGCATTAGCTAAGATGCCATTGAGGAAATGGAAATCAAACGCACCTCAAGTTGTGCCTGAATCCTTTCAAACATCAATTAATTTAAATATTGGATCTCAGGAGCCTAGCAAGCTATTAGGTCTTGGCTGGCGTGCAGATTCGGATGAACTCTGCTTTCCAATCACTGATGTTATTCCTCAAGGTAATACAAAGCGTAATTTATTGTCAGTTATTGCACGAATATTTGACCCTTTAGGGCTTTTAGCGCCTTACGTCATTAAAATGAAAATGTTACTACAAAAACTCTGGTTAGACAAATTGTCGTGGGACGAGCCATTGTCACCAGAAATCAGTAAGCGCTGGCATGATGTTGTTAAATCAATGCCACTTTTATTAAATTTAAACATTCCAAGATTTGTCATGTGTGATTCTTATATCACTGTAGATTTACATATTTTTTCTGACGCGTCTGAAAGCGCGTATGGCGCATGTGTATATGTGCGTACCGTGAATACCCAACAGGAAGTCACTGTTCGTTTGTTAATGGCCAAAAGCCGAGTAGCACCAATTAAACCCACGACCATACCAAGGTTGGAGTTGTGTGGTGTGCTCGTAGCAGTTCGACTGTATGAGAAGGTCACGAATTCACTCCGAGTTAAAATCAATCAGGTTTACTTTTGGACCGATTCCACCATAGTTTTGGGATGGTTACAAATGATGCCTTCTAGACTTCAGCCATTTGTACGCAATCGCGTAGGTGAAATTCTAGACAAGGCAGGTAACTGTACGTGGAAGCACGTCCCAACTGACCAAAACCCAGCAGACTTAATATCTCGTGGCGTGGATATAACTGTTTTGCAAAATTCGGTTTTATGGTGGAACGGCCCTGATTTTCTAAGGAAGGATTCGTCTCTTTGGCCAGTTCAGCCCTCGTGTAAAGAAATGTTACCCGAGACTCGTCCTGAGGTTTCACTAAATGTTGTTGATCTTAAAAATAAAACACATAACGATTTTATTGACTTCGCTCGTTTCTCTAATTATTTACGATTGATTCGTTCTGTAGCATATGTTATGCGTTTTATTAGGATTTGCAGAAAGCAACATTCTTTAACCAAATTCATTTCAAATGAAGAACTGCAAAATGCATTAAATATATTACTTTCAAAATGTCAAGACGAATCGTTTCCAGAATATAAGTTATTGCTCAATGATGGTAGTATACCTAAAAAGAGTTTATTATTAAAGTTTAATATATTTCTGGATAAAAATAAAATAATGCGTGTAGGGGGTCATCTTGACAATTCATCTTTTTCTTACGATAAAAAGCATCCTATAATTATACAGTCCAATCATCCATTTACAAAATTAATTTTTGATTATGAACATAAAAGACTTATGCATGCTGGTCCACAATTGTTGTTAGCTTCAATAAGAGAAGCTTATTGGCCCATTGGAGGTCGTAATTTGGCCAGAGCTACGTACCACAACTGCGTGCGATGTAGACGTATGTCAGGTAAAATAGTAACTCCATTAATGGGGAACTTACCGCAGCAGCGTCTTGTTCCAGGTGGTCATCCTTTTGAAACAGTTGGAGTTGATTACGCAGGTCCGATTATGTGTGCCAGTCGTCAAGGTCGCGGTTGTAAATTAATTAAAAGTTATATAGCGATTTTTGTCTGCTTTACAACCAAAGCCATTCATTTGGAGCTTGTAGGTGACTTGACGAGCAATCATTACTTACTTGCTTTACGGCGATTTATCTCTCGTAGAGGCAAACCTAAACACATATATTCTGCTAACGGCACTTCATTTGTTGGTGCGTACAATGACTTATCAAAATTTCTCAAATCAAAAAGTCATTATTTATGCAGTGATCTGGCCAACGACAACATTATCTTCTATTTCATACCAGTTTATTCTCCGCACTTGGTCTTTGGGAAGCCGGGGTGAAATCAACTAAATTTCACTTACAACGAGTGTTGGGAAATTGTAATTTAACATTTGAAGAGCTCTATACCACACTCACGCAAATCGAAGCCATCCTGAATTCCAGACCGTTATCTCCACTTTCGTCAGATCCAGCAGATTATTCACCGTTAACGCCAGGACATTTTCTAATCGGCCGACCACTTACATCTTTACCTCAGCCTGACTATAACGATCAGCCAACTACTCGTCTGAAAAGGTTTCAACGTATTGAGCAATTGCGTTAACACTTTTGGGCCAGATGGAGCAAAGAGTACGTTGCAGAACTACAGCAGAGAAGCAAATGGCGTTCCTGTAAGGATGGCCTGAAACTTGATTCGTTGGTGGTGGTAAAAGAAGATGGTCTCCCACCCCTTAAGTGGCGATTAGGCCGTGTTGTTGCCATCCATCCTGGGACTGATGGCATTGTCCGTGTTGCTGATATCAAGACGACTGCTGGAAGGATTCGGAGGTTTTTTAACAAGATATGCCCGTTGCTCCCTCTTTAATCTTTTGGTTGAAAGCTCAGCTTTCAACGCCCGGGGGAATGTTCGAGCTCCTGGCAGTTTATTTTCTATTGAAGATTAAATATAAGTTAGAATGTCAATAATGACTTTTCTGTATATAAATTTTTACTTCCTATTGCTCTGAAATGGCGTCTACCGTTAATAAATTTTGTTACAAGTTTTAAGTAATTTTCTTTGAAATAATTAAGTGCCTAAGCACACCCACCTCTTCGCAACAGACTACATAGGGGGGCTCAAATCGAGCAAGACGTATGAACATAAAGATATCTTAATAGTTTGTGCATTACTTTTACGCATTTTACTTTTTAACCCTGATAACATATAATTTCACTAATAAAATTACTTATTATATTAACGCTGATTACTCGTAAACGCAATCAACCACTTATACAGTGTTTTCGCTTGACGTTCGACTGTTTGAATTTGTTCGACTCGCCTCGTCTAGATGTGACGGGGATTCCCCTGGCAGAAAGATCACGGACACTACGCACGCGTTCAATTAACTTGATCTGTTAAGATGCGTTCATAAATCATTTAGTTAGTGTGTTCAAAAACTAACTGGGCGTATAGAAATAGAAAATTTTGTTTTTTCAAACATATTAAGATTCGATTACTTGATAAAAAACCAATGAGATTGTAGGAAAAGTGACTTAATTTGTTCGATTTGGCGGATTTGGCGCCCCCATGAATCTGCCGCCCAGGGCAAGTGCCCCGGTTTGCCCCCCCTTAGATCCGGGGCTGGTGCCAGTATTGCCACTAACATAATTAAAATAGCATAGGACTAGGGATTTAGGTATTGCAACGAGTATACAAGAGCAGTGTGTAGTAAATAGGTAACAATCCTTGAAAGTAGCAAAGCAGGGGGGCATGTTCCCGCGAGGAAAATTAAGTTCCTTCGTGACTAAGGGTTCAAAGTTCAAACCCTTTACTTGACAAACACGACGACCTGTGTGGCGTGGTGGTTACCAAGTCGGACCGTCGAACCAGATGTCCTAGGTTCGATTTCCAGCGAGGCGGAAATTTGAACAAAAAATTTCTGTTGTCGGTCTGGGTGTTCGTATCTTTGAGTGTTGTCCATAGTACCAAGACACAGGGTATCCTATTGTGAAACCAGTCAAGTGCGTGTCAGGCCACGCGCAATGTAGGGTTCCGTACTAGTAAGTTTATCGACCATTACTCATTAACTACTTATGCTAACATAGCCGTGAGTTTTCCTTGTAAACTGCATTACTCGTCCGAACAGCAATACAAAAAAGGTCGCACTGAAAACCAGTAGCCGTAGTTCGCCGCGGCATGATGCTGAGTGCGTAACTTTTTTGTAGAGCAGTGCTGCAACAGATTATGTCTAACTGTAACACACGTTATTGCTGTTTTAATGACAATTTCAACTTGTTGCATAATGCTTTGCAAAGTAAATAATTTTTTTCATTCTAAATTCATCAAATTCCAACCGTTTAGCTGGCATGGGAGGGGGGGTACTTGACTAACCAAAATTGGCACTTTAAAGCCAAATATTTCCCAAACGGGATCCTGAATTGAAAAATAGTCTGCAGGCCCATATTTTTGAAAGACCTTTTCAACGATAACCCCCCTATGGAGTACGCGACAAGAAAAAAATTCATCCTCACATTACCTGTAGGGAAGGTATGCTGAAAAAAAATTCTTCAATTTTTTTATAGTATGATTTTGTAGTACCTATATGTATATCTGTGTCAAATTACAGCTTTCTAGCACGAAGGGTCTCGGCGCTATGCTGCGGACAGACGAACGGATGGAACATGATAGGTACAGAAAATTAGGGACATTGATATGGTCTAAGAGCCGTTGAAGAACGACCTTCACCGATCTGATAACTCGATGGGACATATTTTTTATCAAATATAATTTATAAACAAATATGCCTATGATAACTTGCCTGTCGAAAAGTGTTCATACCTATTTTTAATTTAATTAATTTTAATCGATTTTTTTTCGTCACTTTCACTCATGTGATAACCGAATGAGATTTATCTTAATTGATAGTTTTTAACACATAGAATATGCCTAGGTAGGCTTGCCTACTTATTTCGGTTCATGGCTACCTGGCAAGTAGGTGTGAACAGGTGAGAAAATATAGGTATTTACACCGATCTGTTAACCAATTGAAATTAATATCATAGGTAGATATTTTAATTACAAAACCAATCATATAGGCTTGCCTACAAAAAAATGTTCATGAAATAGTATTGCCAAGCTGTAAAGGGTATAGCCGGATAGCCTTGGGAAAAGTACCCCAACACCTTGGGGTTCGAAACTATGTCCAAATGATCCTTTATATAGAGATAACATGATGTACAAAATTTCACCCCCCCACTACCACTCAGGGGGCTACGGCACTCAATTAAACCGAAAATGATTTTATTTTTTTTCTCCAAATCTATGTAAGTGATGCAAATCAAGTTTTGCACAAATATTGTGGTAGCTTAAAGTAATAATACAAAAAATCAAGAGCTCTCTAAGTACTCCCTACATTGAAAAAAAAAATTAAAAAAATTGGAACATCCTGTCTAATGATTTCCTTTGGTGGTACAAACACCGTTTTTTTAAATGTGTACCAACATCCAACCTACGTAATCTCCAAGTTTGGTCAGTCTAGCAAAGGTGGAATGGAACACTACTTTTAGTTCTATTAAAGTTTTAATGCCTGCTTTATAAGGGAATACAAGTAGAGCACAGCTTGATACTTCAGAATCAAATCAATCGTAGCTCGATACCAAAGTAAGATGGGTAGAAGAATCTGTTAATGGAATAATTAAACAAAAATATTATTTACTCGACCTTAAAGTTGATAGTAAAATCTTACCTAAAATCGGTACATTATGTAAAATTGCTTGTTTTTTAAATAATAAATATGAAAAAAGGCTCCTTAGCGACGTTAATAACGCGGATGAAATAATATCTAATTTATAGATAAAATCCGCCACGATAGTCAATAACTTGGCGTGCAGTTAACAGAGGCAAATGGATGCATAAGAAAAAAAAATGTGCGCGTGTAATCTTTACGCGCGATTGAAGTAAAACTTATTTGAGGTTGGTGACATGTATTACCAAAAAAATTAAACTCAATTTAAAATAAACATCATATTACAGTTGACTCATAACAATATACTTTACAAAAACGAATATAAAGCTAAAAAAAGCAAAGCAACAACCCATAATTGTCCCACTGCTGGGCTCGGGGTCTCCGCTCACAATGTGAGGGGTACAGGCCATAGTCTACCACGCTGGCTAAGTGCGGATTGGTAGACTTCACACACCTTTGAGAACGTTATGGAGAACTTTCCGGTGTGCAGGTTTCCTCACGATATTTTCCTTCACCGAAGCAAGTGATAATTAACTAGTAATACGCACATAATATTTGAAAATTAGAGGTGCGTGCTAGGATTTGAACCCGTGCCCCCGCGTTCGGGAGACCAACGTTCTAACCGCTAGGCTATCACTGTATATCACGTAAGAATCTCCGCCGTATGAAACTCCGTCGAATGAGCCTCCTCCGTATGACCATTCGCCGCATGAGGTTCCGACGCATGAGCCTGCCCTGTATGAATCTCCGCCGTATGAAACTCCGTCGAATGAGCCTCCTCCGTATGGCCCCGTATGAATCTCCGCCGTATGATGAAACTCCGTCGAATGAGCCTCCTCCGTATAAAGCTATAATTACCGTTATTATTACCTTTAATAAAGCTATAATTATTCGTTACCCCGTGATACTTATTGAATCCATAGACTTGTCACAGATACAATGTAATCTTAATAGAATTATGTATTATGACACATAAGTAAAAAGATTTATCATATTTTCCTTAATTACACATTTAAAAAAACGGTGTTTGTACCACCAAAGGAAATCATTAGACAGGATGTTCCAATTTTTTTAATTTTTTTTTTCAATGTAGGGAGTACTTAGAGAGCTCTTGATTTTTTGTATTATTACTTTAAGCTACCACAATATTTGTGCAAAACTTGATTTGCATCACTTACATAGATTTGGAGAAAAAAATAAAACCGTGGGATTCTATTCCCTTATAAAGCAGGCATTAAAACTTTAGTAGAACTAAAAGTAGTGTTCCACCTTTGCTAGACAGACCAAACGTGGAGATTACGTAGGTTGGATGTTGATACACATTTGGAAAAAAAATGTTGTTTTTACCACGAAAGGAAATCATTATACAGGATGTTCCAATTTTTTAAATTATTTTTTTTTCAATATAGGGAGTACTTAGAGAGCTCTTGATTTTTTGTATTATTACTTTAAGTTACCACAACATTTATGCAAAATTTGATTTGCGTCAGTTACATAGATTTGGAGAAAAAAAATAAAATCATTTTCGGTTTAATTGAGTGCCGTAGCCCCGTGAGTGGTAGTGGGGGGGTGAAATTTTGTACATCATGTTATCTCTATATAAAGGATCATTTGGACATAGTTTCGAACCCCAAGGTGTTGGGGTACTTTTCCCAAGGCTATCCGGCTATACCTTTTACAGCTTGGCAATACTATTTCATGAACATTTTTTTGTAGGCAAGCCTATATGATTGGTTTTGTAATTAAAATATCTACCTATGATATTAATTTCAATTGGTTAACAGATCGGTGTAAATACCTATATTTTCTCACCTGTTCACACCTACTTGCCAGGTAGCCATGAACCGAAATAAGTAGGCAAGCCTACCTAGGCATATTCTATGTGTTAAAAACTATCAATTAAGATAACTCATTCGGTTATCACATGAGTGAAAGTGACGAAAAAAAATCGATTAAAATTAATTAAATTAAAAATAGGTATGAACACTTTTCGACAGGCAAGTTATCATAGGCATATTTGTTTATAAATTATATTTGATAAAAAATATGTCCCATCGAGTTATCAGATCGGTGAAGGTCGTTCTTCCACGTCTCCTCTACTAATAGCTTGACAAAAAATAAATACATGATTTGTCTAACTTTCTCTAAAATTACGAATGTAATTATTCCAAGTGTGACGTGTGAAAAAGTTCAATACAAAGAATCAAAAAGTAAAATTTATTATAGATTCATTATGCATTTAAGAATATGGAAGTCATCAGAAAAACGATGAATTTCAAAGAGAGCAGTAGTTGAAATGAGTTTATAAAACCTGTGCCACAATGCCTATGCTAATTTGCCATCTACGGTGACTGACCATTACAGCACATATTCTGTAACAGCAATTTATATCTGAGTTTTGTTAGGTTAATATTAAAATCAAAATAAAAAATTCAGTAGACACATAATATTTTATTATTCTGTGCACATTTTTGACTTAACCTAGATTGGAAATAGGCCACTACTTGAGTGGAATAAACCTGGAGCTGTGGGTGGCACCAATACCGGGCCTACCGTGCTTCACAGGCTTGTATGTGACTGAGAACTCGCCGAGGTAGTGGCCGATCATTTCAGGTTTGATTTCAACCTGCAAAACAAACAGTTACACGTGTAAAGAGACATTATAATTCAAAGAGCAGTAATATTCTAAGCAAGTGGAAGGCCAGGTTTAAATCCAATTTTATTTAAATATACAGAGTTATAGAGGCCATACACGATCAAGTGCAGCGAACTTGACTTGGTATCCAGTACACTTGATCATGTATGGCCACAGTATGGCTATCTGGCCATATAGCTATCTCATGCACACTGGATGCAGAGTCAAGTCAAACTGCAAATTTGACAAGTACACTTGATCTTGTTTGGCCTCCATTACTTATGTATTATCAAACACTACTTATAAAGAACACAAAGTGTGGAAACCAGTAATTATAGATATCATTAGTAAATGTTCATAGCTCTAGAATACTCTAGATGATGGCCATAGTACAATACATTGAGCGTTGTGGATGGGTGAATGCTAGTGGCAAATATTTGTAAGCTTCAGATGTTATGTTTAGAGCAACAAGTCATTTCTAGTGTTTTCAAGCAAAAAACTTTTAACACTTAAATTGCTCACTACATAATTTGCACTGGAACAAGTGTAGTTATACTGGGGATTTATCCACAATCCATCCAATCGATTATGAGGACAAACATCATTCATTGCAGATTCTGTAGCGACACAGATCAGTGATAAGTACATACTTATATATTTACATGTCAGTATTTTCTAACATAACTAGCAATGATGAGCCTGTCTACTCTAGAAATGAATGGGAAAATTAATCTTTCCTTGCACAAACACAGTTATTGCAACTAATTTTAATATTAAAACTGCACCAAATATCCAACTAACCTGGTTGAAAGTCTTTCCATTGTAGATACCAACAATAGAGCCGACCATTTCTGGAACGATAATCATGTTGCGCAAGTGGGTCTTGACAATCTCTGGCTTTTCATTTGGAGGGGCCTCCTTCTTGGCGCGACGCAGTTTCTTCACCAAGGCCATGGGCTTGCGCTTCAGACCTCTGGCGAAGCGCCTGCGCGCACGCGCGTGCATCAGCTCCATGAGTTGCTCACTGGAATAGGAATTATTAAATACAATGAGATATCATATGATAAAATCCTTATACGTCAACAGAAGTAGTATTTTAATTGTATGCAAATTGCAGTAAACTTGCTTTTTTAGACTGTATGGCTGCATTTTAATTAACTATAGCTCTCAAACTCAAAAAGACGGTGTTGAGATTAGATACTGGTATGTTTAAAGGTGGTGGTCTATAACCATTTAACTAACTGAGAAAAGAAAGTATATTTCTTACAAATGAATACACCACAATCAACACAAGACAGAAACATTAGCACATATCACCGAGACATTTAATATCCAAGATTTCAATCCCACTCCCGGGCCCGCAAATACAATGAAACCACTGCTGGAACTGCTGCACGATAAAAGCTTTTTCTAAATTGGATTTTGAGAATTGTGTCATGTCTGGTAAGCAAAGTAAACTGACATTTTTATTTTTTCAGGTAATGCTATAAATGGTATGCAGTGCATGCTATGAATTCATCATTGCTTACTGCAACTAAAGGACCTTTAAATGTTCAGTATAACTACAGACAGGATATCAACGAAATTTAGATATCTATAATTTAGTATGTACTGGAATTAGTACAATACTTAAGTCTTCTGTGACAATACAATAAACACGCCTACAGTTAGTTTTTAGGTTATCTCACACGAAAGATGTCAAGACCGGCAACATGATCGATCGTGTCAAACACAATAACATTGGACATCAGACATTTACTTGAAGTGATCCCAGTTCATCAACTGGACTGTAGCATTGTTACATTTTAGTAAATATGAGTTAGTAAGATAATAACTTCTCATACATCCAATTACTTACTCGTCTTTTCTATAGAACAATTAATTACAAGTGCTGCATGAGTAATGAGATAATTTTAACAGGTACTTACTTGGGCATATCAAGAAGTTGATCTAAATCGACCCCTCGGAAGGTAAACTTCCTGAAGGTACGTTTCTTCTTTAGAGTTTCATCGACCTGCAATACGTAAACATTTCTTATCACTATCAAAAAATAGAACAACCACCAGAAATAAAATTTCACTCATTGTAAAACTTGTTCGTTGATTTCAGTAATAATCAGTGATTGCAAACATATATCACGATATTATTTTAAAATTATTGTTTCACAAACCTCAGCCATGTTGCTGATTATTTGACAGACACAAAAAGAAAGAAATTTTCTTAGTCCCACTTTGACAGTGACTGACTTGACATGACAGATTGACAATCACAGAGTAATTATAGAACATGATACACAGACTATAATGTAATACAGAGAACTTCTCTCTGTATCCAGTTATTGGAACCTTTTCCCAAAACCGATTCATACCGGTATTTTAAAATTTTCCGATAATAATAATATTAGAAATCAATATGATTAATGACAAAACATTCACATCATATAGGGACGCACGTCCGTTCATTCTGATCTTCAATTAATTTTTCAGTTAGAAATCTTCAATTAGTTTTTCACACATAATTTATGAATAGTATAGAAAAATAAAAAAAGCAAAATACAAAATTCTAAATAATTTAAACAAATATACCTATTTTCCAATAAATTTCGCAATGCAAAGTAATTCTTAAAATCTGTATTGTTAATTATCAACATTTTTCAGTTATTGCATTGCAAGTATGGGGATAGATATAGGTATAGCGCGTGTGGTGAGTGTAGGCGAATGGTACGCGTGCGCAATAAAGTTAACTCACAAGTTATAGTTAATCGTTTATTACACAAAACACGAAAGAAATATATTATACAACTGCACAGATACGCGACACAAGAAAATCCATAAAACAAAGAAGGAGAGAGAGTGATAGAACAGATACAAAGTACAAGCACAAGCAGTCTTAATACGGAACGTAAAATAGCACTTAGGGCACAGCGAAAGCACTAGGTAAGCGCGAGGTAGTCGAGCGATCGGGCGATACGGGTTAACGCGGAGAGTGTGGAAGGCTGACTGCCGGTTGCTGGGCGAGAACTGACGCGCGCGCGCGCAGCCCGGGAAGCGAGGCGCGGGGGGCGCGAGCCAGCAACCGGTTCGGTGCGCTGCTGGCCGCGGCTGGTAGTGTGACGTCACGCGGTGACGTAGGACACCAGAGCGCACCAGGTTCGAACTCGTAGATGGTGTAGGTGCTTGTGTATGTGCCCGTGTGTATGTATGTAGTATGTACGTGTGGTGTATATGATAAACATAATATAATAAATAAGTGTGTGTGTCTGTGTATGTGTGAGATATATAATATACTACATATACATGGTATGTGGGACGGAGATGCCCACATCACTCCCCCCCAGAGACCGGGTCTACGGTCGATAGTAGTCCGGAAAACGAACTCGGCGGCCAGATTGTGTTGTTTTGCCGCCTTCCGGAGTTGTGGACCGTGCAGGTGGAGGATCAGGTGAGGGAGCGGGAGTTGGTGTAGGAGTGGGCGCTGGAGCTGGAGGGAACTTGGGAGTAGGAATGGGATTGTTGGTGGGCGATGGGTCTACGAGTAGGTAGGCCGGTTTAAGTCGGTCTATCGTTACTGTGACCTCCCTGCCCCTAACCAGTATGCGGAAAGTCTTGTCCCTACGTTCGACCACTTTGTGAGGACCTGTGTAAGGTGGTGATAAGGAACCTCGGGTCGAGTCGTCTCGTAAGAAGACGTGGCTCGCTGAATGGAGATCCTTCTGAATAAAGGATTTTTGTTGCGTGTGACGTGCAGCAGGTGTGGGTCGGATTTTTGCCGCTATGTGTCTTCAGCCCCGGATCTACGGTTTTTTCAAACCGGGGCAAAACCTTGATAGTGGCGCCCCCTTCCTTTAATGTTTGAGAAAAATTCTGTTAAAACTGAAGGTTGACTGGCAGAGAATGCTTTTAGCATTAAGTCTGCCTTTATTCCTTTTACTTTTTGTAAGGTTCAAAAGTTTAAATAAATAAATAAAACTGCCAATGAGTAGCATTTTTGTGACCATTTGTTAAAATAATAATCCTTTAATAAATTTAAACTTTTTAGTATCTAATAATTAATTAATTTCATTTGTGATATAAAACAGAAACATAGAAAAAATATATAACCAGGAAAGACTACAACTTTACACGGCGTGCTTTCTTTTCTGCGAAAGAATCGTGTGCAACTGGATTGAGGGCCCACTTTTTTTTCTTGGCGTAGCAAATTGAAATTTATAGAGGATTTCGTTAAAATTAGTTAAAACTTAATGCAAACACTCATAAATTTCTTAAACGTGAATCAAAAATGTTATGGGCAAATGTTTTGGGCCCTCAGTTCAGATGCCCACACAAAGTGGCATGGTAAAAATCTCAGAAAGTACTACCTCTGAATCAATAATTTTTATTCTAGAATTTAGTTAAGAATTTCTTAAAATGATTTATATCATTCTCAACTGTTTAGAGAGTAACATTACAGATTTATCGCAGTTTTACTTGGGCCCTCAATCCAGACGTTTATGAACTGAGGGCCCAGGTGAAACATAGGTTTAAAAGAAGAAATACATAAATGTGCCTTGGATACCCCCTAGATAACATCCCTATGAATTAGTTAAAAAAGAAAATAGTGAAAAAAGAGTAACGGCTGAAAAGTAAAACGGATTCGAGTTTTCGGATAACGTCTGATCTGAGGGCCCAACATTTTCGGCTTTATCGACTAGGTGCAATCTCTTAGTTTGAAATAAATTAGCTGAAAAGTTTTTACTAATTTTTAACTAAAATTTTACATACGGTTTTTGATTCAAAATGCCATACTTTATAAGAAAATAAAATTTAAAGTTTTAGTAGGGACAAATTTTGTAGGGTAACTATGATTCCAAAATAGGAAGTTAAGAACAGATGAGATCAAGTTTTAGCTCAAGAGTGACAAAAACAGAAATGAGAAAGAGGATTTGGACTACATAGGGGGGCTCAAATCGAGCAAGACGTATGAACATAAAGATATCTTAATAGTTTGTGCATTACTTTTACGCATTTTACTTTTTAACCCTGATAACATATAATTTCACTAATAAAATTACTTATTATATTAACGCTGATTACTCGTAAACGCAATCAACCACTTATACAGTGTTTTCGCTTGACGTTCGACTGTTTGAATTTGTTCGACTCGCCTCGTCTAGATGTGACGGGGATTCCCCTGGCAGAAAGATCACGGACACTACGCACGCGTTCAATTAACTTGATCTGTTAAGATGCGTTCATAAATCATTTAGTTAGTGTGTTCAAAAACTAACTGGGCGTATAGAAATAGAAAATTTTGTTTTTTCAAACATATTAAGATTCGATTACTTGATAAAAAACCAATGAGATTGTAGGAAAAGTGACTTAATTTGTTCGATTTGGCGGATTTGGCGCCCCCATGAATCTGCCGCCCAGGGCAAGTGCCCCGGTTTGCCCCCCCTTAGATCCGGGGCTGTGTGTCTTAGGCGGGTGGTGAAATCCGAGAGGTCGGTGGTCTCGGGAGCGGTCGTCTGGAAGAATTCTCCCGGCAGACGGAGCGGCTCACCGTAGACCAGCTCAGCGGAAGAGGACTGAAGGTCCTCTTTAAAAGATGACCTGATGCCTAAGAGCACAAAGGGCAAGGCCTCGACCCAGTTGCTATCCGCGTGGCACATTATTGCTGCTTTGAGTTGACGATGAAATCGCTCGACCATGCCGTTGCAGGCCGGATGGTAGGCGGTGGTGCGGCGGTGCTTGAATCCGATCATTCTTCCAAGGTATTGGAAGAGCGTGGATTCGAACTGCCGCCCACGGTCGGTAACGATATCGGCTGGACATCCAAACCTGGATATCCACGATAGCAACGCCTTACCGACCGATTCCGCGGTGATATCTACCAGAGGTGTTACTTCCGGCCAGCGCGTAAAACGGTCCACTGCGGTCAAGCAGTAGCGGTACCCCTCAGATGTTGGTAGGGGCCCTATAATGTCCACGTGGATAAAGGCGAATCGAGCGCGAGGTAAATCGAACGTGCCCAACGGCGCTGACACGTGGCGACTCACCTTGGCGCGCTGACACGCTAGGCATTTTTGTGACCACTCTCGACAGTCTTTGCGCATCCCAGGCCAGACGAAGCGCTCGGCCACCAGTTGGGCGGTGGCCTTGGGACCTGGGTGGCTGAGACCATGAAGACTGTCGAATAACGGCTTACGTAGTGACAGTGGTACAAAAGGCCGTGCTGAAGGTGTGCTGACGTCACAGTAAATTTCCCTACTGCTGCCAGGGATGGTGAGCTTCTTCAGGCGAAGTGATGTTTCTCCGCTGAGGTACTGAAGAAGCTCCTGGTCCACTGCTTGAGACTCCGCGAGTGTATCGAAGTCGACTGGCAGCTGCAGTTCATCGACGCGTGATAATGTGTCCGCCACCACATTATCCTTACCGGAGATGTGACGGATGTCGGTCGTGAACTGCGAGATGAAGTCTAAGTGACGGAACTGACGGGGCGAACAGTTGGCTTTCCGTTCATGGAAAGCGAAACTGAGCGGCTTGTGGTCAGTGTAGACTGCAAAGACGCGTGCTTCCAGCAAGTGCCGGAAGTACTTGATGCTGTCGTAGATCGCGAGGAGTTCGCGATCGTAGGGTGAGTACTTCTGCTGCGCGGGTGTTAAGTTGCGCGAGAAGAACGCAAGCGGCTGCCACTTACCATTTTTGAGTTGCTGCACTACGGCACCCATTGCTACATCGGACGCATCGGTGACTAAACTTAATGGTGCATCGCAGTCCGGGTGTGCCAATAGCGCAGCGTGTGCAAGACTCTCCTTACACTGGTCAAAAGCTGAAAGAGAATCACCAGTAAGATGTACCGGCTGCGACCCCTTCACCGAGCCCGTAAGCAGGGCGTTCAGTGGGGCCTGGATGGTGGCCGCGTGAGGCAGGAAGCGCCTGTAAAAATTAACCATCCCTAAGAAACGGCGCAGCTGCTTAACAGTCTTGGGTGGGGGGAATTCCCTTATAGCCTGTACTTTGGCTTCCAGAGGTTTCGTACCATCTTCTGAGATGCGATAGCCCAAGAATGTGACCTCACGGTGACCAAAAACACATTTCGATGTATTTATCAAAATACCATATTCCTGCATTCGAGTGAAGAGTAAACGCAGGTGCCCTTCATGCTCGGTTTCGTTCTTCGAAAATACAAGGAAATCGTCTAGATAGGCGTAACAAAAATCTAGACCGCGCGTCATCTCATCCACGAACCTCTGGAATGTCTGCCCTGCGTTGCGGAGACCAAAAGTCATATAAGGGAACTCAAACAGACCAAAAGGTGTTGTTATGGCTGTTTTCGCGATGTCCTCCTCGTAGACCGGGATCTGGTTGTAGGCCTTTACCAGGTCGATGGTGCTGAAGACTTTGTTACCAGCTATATTATGGGCAAAGTCGTGGATGTGTTTGATAGGATAACGGTCGGGGACCGTCCGCGCGTTCAACATGCGGTAATCACCACAGGGCCGCCAACCGTTATCCTTTTTAGGAGCAAGGTGCAGCGGCGAAGCCCACGGGCTCTCGGAAGGACGTGCAGTGCCGTTTGAGAGCATGAGTTCGAATTCCGTCCTAGCTATCTTTAATTTGTCGGCTGCGAGCCGACGTGGTGAGCAAAAGACGGATGGGCCGGGTGTGGTGCGGATATGGTGAACCGTGGTGTGCTTTGGTGCCTTTGGTGTGCCAGATGGGCGCGTTAGATCGGGAAACTTACCCAAAAGCTCGTGGTAACGCGTGTCGCCCGTCGCTACTTTTACAGAGAAAATATTAATGTTTGCTGTACAAGCATTTGTTGACAAAGTCGTGGTATTGTCGACTAAGCGTTGGTTGCGGACGTCAACTATTAAATTATAGTGGCTTAAAAAATCTACGCCGATTATTGCTTTTGTGACGTCCGCAACCGTGAAACGCCATGTGAAGTCGCGTCTTAATCCTAGTTTTATTTTTTAATCTACGTAACCATACGTGTCTATACTACTACCATTAGCCGCACACAATTTATAGTTCGACACTGGTCGTCGGTCTTTTAGTGCCGAAACAGGGTACACGCACAAGTCGCTGCCTGTGTCTATTAAAAATTGTACGCGCGATACGCGATCAGTTATGAATACGCGTCCGGCTATTGTGTTGCACTCGGTTGTCGCGATCACCGTTGGTTGCCGCTGCTTGGTAGGAGCAGCCACCGAGTCCGTGTGCGCGCGGCGTGGACGTTGTGGTGACGGCTGGTCGTGCCGTGGTGTGCGCGTGGCATGGCGCGAAGTGCTGGTAGCCACCGGCGC
The DNA here is from genome assembly GCA_963932265.1 of Thymelicus lineola. Lineage (NCBI taxonomy): Eukaryota > Metazoa > Arthropoda > Insecta > Lepidoptera > Hesperiidae > Thymelicus > Thymelicus lineola. The sequence continues at coordinate 11,113,515 of OZ010696.1, read as the reverse complement.
CGCGCGCCGGGTTGGCGGCTGGCGACGGTGCGTGGTGCTGTCGGTGACCTGGCGCGGAGCACTGGTGTGCCGATCCACCTCGCGCGCCAGGTGCTGCACAATGCTGGTCAGCTCCTTGACCTGGGCAGCGGTGCTGTCCGGGAGTGGAGCAGCGGGCGGGGCGACCGGGCAGGGGGCAGATATCTCCTGCAGGCGGTCCGCCATGTCACCCAGCTGCTCGAGTGTGTCCGTGGGCAACGTGGATAACACTGCCTGCACGGCGTGCGGCAGGCGGCTGCACCAGATGGTGCGGATGAGGCGCTGTGGCGTGGAAGGACCCGCCAGGTCCTGCAAGCGCCGCAGGAACTGTGACGGCGTCCGGTTTCCTAAGGCCTCATTGTTGAGGACGGCCTCGATCCTCTGCGCGTGAGAGGCGGTGAGTCTGCTGATGAGTTCAGCCCTGATGCGCTCGTATTTGTTGTCGACCGGAGGGTTGATGATAACGTCCCTCACGGTCCGCGCTTGCTCGATGGTAAGGTTCGTAATTACGAAATTGTACCTTTCTATGTCCGTGAAAATACCATGGAACACGAACTGAGCCTCCAGAAGTGCAAACCAGAGCTCCGGGTCCTCCGAATCAAATGGTGGCACTCTGAAGGCTGCGCTGGTGCTGGTTGCTGCTGCTGCTGGTGGTGCTGCAGCGCATGTCACGCCGCAAAGCACATGCTGCGCCATTGCGCGGCAAGTAGGTGTGCGGCGGGTGCGTGCGCGCCGCATGGCTGCCAGGGCGTGGCCGTGTTGCGCCCGGGCGGCGCATAATGGCGAATCCGTGCACGACTCGAATTGTTCGTCGTCACTATTGTCACTAATATAATAGTCACTATCACTCAACATATTCACTGTGTTCAACAAAGGGTCACCAGTTATGGTAATAGATATAGCGTGTCGTAGTGTAGGCGAATGGTACGCGTGCGCAATAAAGTTAACTCACAAGTTATACCTAGTTAATCGTTTATTACACAAAACACGAAAGAAATATATTATACAACTGCACAGATACGCGACACAAGAAAATCCATAAAACAAAGAAGGAGAGAGAGTGATAGAACAGATACAAAGTACAAGCACAAGCAGTCTTAATACGGAACGTAAAATAGCACTTAGGGCACAGCGAAAGCACTAGGTAAGCGCGAGGTAGTCGAGCGATCGGGCGATACGGGTTAACGCGGAGAGTGTGGAAGGCTGACTGCCGGTTGCTGGGCGAGAACTGACGCGCGCGCGCGCAGCCCGGGAAGCGAGGCGCGGGGGGCGCGAGCCAGCAACCGGTTCGGTGCGCTGCTGGCCGCGGCTGGTAGTGTGACGTCACGCGGTGACGTAGGACACCAGAGCGCACCAGGTTCGAACTCGTAGATGGTGTAGGTGCTTGTGTATGTGCCCGTGTGTATGTATGTAGTATGTACGTGTGGTGTATATGATAAACATAATATAATAAATAAGTGTGTGTGTCTGTGTATGTGTGAGATATATAATATACTACATATACATGGTATGTGGGACGGAGATGCCCACACAAGCTTTCTCAATGTGCCTAAGTATAATGCTGATAGATCTGGCTTTTTGTCTGCTTGAACTGCAGTGCCTGATTTTCAAAGGAAATTCTATGAATTATTTAGATGGGTATCTATCTACCTACTCAATAAAACTCAAGGCACAAAGTACTTTTTTTATCTTTCTATCCTTAGAGGTAACATTTTTATATTACCATAAATACAATCACTTGGTAGTCATACTTTTATCCCACAGAACCTCATTATCTATATTAATTTTATATTTAAACCAACATTAAGTATATTGGTCAAAATGCTATATCACAAATATCAAAATTAGTAAAAAAACTGACATTTTTATTCAATTTCGTGAAGAGTATCAGATTCAGTTGATTTAAGTAGTTTGGATAGTCTTTTACCTATAAGTTTAGGATAAGTTTTGGTCTTAATCAAAAATTCTTTTGACTGATGTGTTACTGCTCCATTGTCCAACTGAAATTTGCACAGCATATGTAGAGGTCTAACAAGTTGTTCACTATATTTAGGGTCTTTTTCTAGCTGCGAGAGGGCTATGGCTGCAGTCTCCAGGGTGCTCAAACAACCTTCAGTAGGCTGTGTTCTAATGATGTAGTTGCTTATATTACAGGACACAAGCTTCACTTGTTTAATCATGTGCAGTATTGGACTAGAAGCATAAATAGCTTTTGCTTGAGGCCATGTCCCATCTATCAAAACAAGATTGTAAAACTCCTCCTTCGAATCTAGTTCTTCAATATTCACAGCTGCTTTACTAGGGTATAAAAGTATTGTATTAGATTGCTTAAGAATGTTCTCCAAGTTTTCATGCCTAGTGAGAGGAAATCTTTTTCCTTTAAATATAAGGCACTTGTTTTCCGCTAAACCTAATTGTAGCATAGGTGCTGTACGGAGACACCTTTTTTCCTCAGCTGGATGTTGTAAAAGGATAATGTTGCTATGGGGTGTTAACCTCTCTACAGGTAATGCTGAACACCAACATACAACAGCAGGTCTTCTGAAAATCCAATCATATTACTTCAATTAATATTAAAGCTTATAAAAATAACTTTGAATAACAAACAATCATCAAGAACTAAGTACTTACTTGCACTTAAAACAGAGTTCGCGCATAGATGGTGGATCTGCTGGTATGTTTGATAGATCTTCCCACACAGATTCTTCCATGTTTTAATCAATTCATGACAATAATGAACCGGGAACCAAATCTGGTTCTATCATTTGGTTGTTTTTGAAACTTAATCTTTCATTAATCTTAAGTTACTTGGAATAATAGCATGGATACATTTTAAGACGAATTCTTTAGATCTTGTATCTTAGGAAAAAAGTTACGGTTATCGCAGAAACCAAAGTCAAATTCATTTAAGTAAGTACCTTTCGAGAATATAATTGAAATTGGCAACATAACCAATGTAAATTGCCTTATTTGTTGTTTTTAAATTTCATGAAATCAAAAATCTGTTTTTCAAATTCAATTGAAATTTATTTGAAAATTGAAATGAAAATAAAAAAATATTTTTTAAGTTTGAGGAGGCCAACATCAAATGTCAAAACTCAAATGTCAAAAAGTCACAGAGTACTTAATCACTACGTTTTAACATGGCAACATCCAATCCATGGATTACTCTATCTGGATTACTGACCTTGTTGAGCATGGATATATTACTCTAACTGGATAAGTAACGTTGTAGAGATTGTGTCCATGGTATAGTCCCAGGATATATCATTCGATTATGATTTTTTATAATGATATAAAAACATCTAAGATGAAAAATATAAGTAACGTAATTGTGTGGTAGTTTGCAGCACTGCGTCATAAAGTTTCAGTGTGGCGAATACGGTCATCGGGGATTTGTGAAGACTGTGGTCGTTGTTTTTGTTTGTGTTGCCTAAGATGTGGTATTGTACTGTTGTCAATTATCAGGGAGAAAATTACAATAAAACAATTGCAATATTTTAAATTCAGTAATTTTGAAGAAATTTTAATAAAATGTTTTATTTAAATATTTTAATTGTTCGTAAACTGATTTTAAGAGTGAATTTTTGTGATCCTATACTAAGGAGTGATTTAAATAACCTATATGTGACTCTGAGTTGGGGCGTTAATGCAATAAATTAAATTAGGTACTTTTGAATAAATTCTCATAAAATGTATTGTTTCAATAACACATAATTATAATTCTTACCACCAGAAAAATTACCAATAAAGTACATTTTGAAGAACCATACCAAAATAGGACACAATTTTTCTAAGTGTGGACACCCTATAATTAACCGACTTCAAAAAATGGAGGAGGTTCTCAATTCGACTGTATTTTTTTTTATGTTTGTTACCTCAGAACTTTGGACTGGGTCAACCGATTTGGATGATTTTTATTTTAATCGAAAGCTGGTGCTTGTGGTGTGGTCCCACATAAATTTGAACGAGATCTGACAGTTGCATCCATGTCAAAATCATATAAGTCTCAAATTTGCATTAAGTATGTGCGTGATAAATGGATGAATAACTCAATAGCGCGCCAACCGATTTCGATGATTCTTTTTTTAGTTGAAAGCTGGTGCTTGTCGTGTTGTTCCACATAAATTTGAGCGAGATTTGACAATGGTATCCATGTCAAAAGTACAATGTACTTCATTTGAAGTCGGTTATTTTTTTGTTAAAATGTCATTGTGAAGAACAACCTCAATCCAGCCTGTGATTGGTCGAAAAGCCCTTCGTATATGGCGTCATCGATCTTCAGTTACCTCTACAAAGTTACTTATCCAGTTAGAATCCATCCATGAATAAAAATCTACGTCATAGATCTACGTGTCACAGAGTAGTGAAGTCTCCGTTTTATTTTAAGTAGGGTTCGAAGTATCGGCCTCTGGTATCGATACCGAGTACTCGTGTGGTATCGATGGGTAAGGTATCGATACCAAAAAAGTATCGGTTCTGAAGTATCGATACTACTCAGTATCGAGTACTCACGAGGATTTTTTTTATGCCTTGTGCAGGCAAGCGAGCAGACGAGACACCTGATGGTAAGTGATTATCGCCGCCCATGGACATTAGTAACACCGGGGGCGTCACCAATACGTTGTCGGCCACGAAGAAAACAATAGACCTGCTTCTTGAAGGACCCCATGTCATAGTTTGGAAGGAACACCCATGCAGGAAGTTCGTTCCACAGTTTACATGTGCGAGGTAGAAAACTACGCGAGAACCGAACTGTGGACGAACACCAGGTATCCAGGTGGTGTTGATGGAATCTGGTACACCGAGATGCAGCCCCGGATCTAAGGGGGGGCAAACCGGGGCACTTGCCCCGGGCGGCAGTTTTATGGGGGCGCCAAATTCTTGAGACAAGAATTCGAAATATCGAACAAATGAAGCCTCTTTTCCTACAATCTCATAGGTTTTTATCAAGTAATCGAATCTTAATAAAATATTATGTTGGAAAAACAAACATTTCTATTTCCATACGCCCAGTTAGTTTTTGAACACATACCAAGTGATTTATGAACGCATTGTGGCGACAGCGCACATAATCACGCATCACGCTATCATGAATCTATCATGAATCACGCTATCGAAGTTTTCTCGAATCAGTGGCATATATTATACAAACGCTCCGACAACGTCAGTAGGGGCTCGGCCGCCTCCCAGGCATCACATCTCGCCTGACGGGAGATCTCCCTTTGCCAAACTGGTGACCCTCGACAAGAACACGTCCCTTCTGTGCACCGATAGCGGCAGCAGGCATCACTCCCCCCTCACCTCACCGCTCACACCCGAAGGACTGCAGCAACCTCTCGACAGACCGCACACCAGCCACGCTGACTCCCCGGGCGCATCGCAGCGACGGACGACGCTTCCTGTCCCCGGCCAGCGACTGCCCACATGGCCACACGGACGGCTTGAGGGCGCACCGCTCGCCCTCCGCATCGGTCGTACCACCCTCACATCCCTACTCACCGCAGATAGAGGGCATCCCAGGGCACATTAACCTCATATCGCGATTCACCGTCGATAGAGGAATTCTGAAAGGCTGAATCATCGAGAAGGTGTATCGACCTCCGGTCTGAGCAGGGGGGTGATGTGGCGACAGCGCACATACGTCACACGATGACGTCATGCCGCCCTGAATCACGCTATCGAAGTTTTCTCGAATCAGTGGCATATATACAAACGCTCCGACAACGTCAGTAGGGGCTCGGCCGCCTCCCAGGCAACACATCTCGCCTGGCGGGAGATCTCCCTTTGCCAAAGCATCAATAAATTTTTGAACGCGTGCGTAGTGTCCGTGATTTTTCTGCCAGGGGAATCCCCGTCACATCTATGCCTACGAGCCGAGCCGAACAAATTCAAACAGTCGAATCGAACGTCAAGTGACAACACAAACAGTTGGTTTTTGCCAGGAACTTGCCATATTTAAGAATTTATTGCACATTTATACCAAGAACATCTGCAAGCTGTGAGCGAAGCTTTAGCAAACTGAAAATAATTAAAATTTATTCTTATTCTAAGAATTAAAACTTATCTACGTTCAACAATGAGTCAGGATAGTCTATCTGGCCTCGGGATCCTAGCCAATGAAAACAAAACTGCCTATGCGATGGACTTTGAGGAGCTAATAGATTATTTCGCAGAAAAGAAAGCACGCCATGTAAAGTTGTAGTCTTTCCTGGTTATATTATTTTTTCTGTGTTTCTGTTTTATGTCACAAATGAAAGTTATTAGTTTTTTTTATGCTTAGAGCAGGCAAACGAGCAGACGGGTCACCTGATGGTAAGTGATCACCACCGCCCATGGACATTAGCAACACCAGGGGCGTCACCAATACGTTGCCGACCAAGAAGATGACGATAGACCCGCTTCTTGAAGGACCTCATGTCATAGCTTAGAGGGAACACCGATGCAGGTAGTTTGTTCCACAGTTTACACGTGCGAGGTAGAAAATGACGTGAGAGCTGAACTGTCGACAAATGCCATGTATCCAGGTAGTATTGGTGGAAACTGGTACGTGATGTGCGGTGACGAAAATTAACTGCAGGTATTAAGCCAAACAGTTCTTCAGAACATTCCCCATTATATAGACGGTAGAATATGCTGAGAGAGCCTACATCTCTCCTCAACTCAAGCGATTCTAATCCGTCTGTAAGCTTGGGATCGTCGTCAAGACGAATAGCTCGCCGTTGAATTTGGTTGAACGGATCCACTTGGCCAGCTGGGGCTCCGGCCCAAAGGTGGGAGCAGTACTCCATGTGTGGTCGAATTTGCGCCTTACAGAGCATCAACCTGTGCTTAGGCGTGAAGTACTGCTTAGCTCTATTGAGCACTCCCAATTTCTTTGCGGCTAGTTTGGCCTTACTAACCAAGTGGTCCCGAAACTGAACTTCATTCGACATGTCGACACCAAGGATCCCAATGCTTTTAGAGATGTTAAGAGGAATGTTCCGAGACCCGCTCCAGAGATGTCTCGACTTCAGACACGAGTTTTTTCCTCTTCTCCTCAATCTGCACCCGAGAAAGATTTGCTTGCCCCGTATAACGGGCATCACCGTTACTGTCATCAGCATAGCAATGAATATCCCCGATATTCAGCATATCATTAATATGTATGATGAACAGTGTGGGTGAAAGTACAGAGCCTTGTGGGACGCCAGCATTTATGGGCTTCGTACCCGAGCAAGTTCCGTCAACGACGACCTTGATGCTCCGCTCCGATAAAAAACTGGCAATCCATTTGCACAATTTTTCGGGTACTCCGTAGGAAGGCAGCTTAGACAGTAATGCCTTATGCCTCACCCTATCGAAGGCCTTTGCAACATCCAAACTTACAGCCAATGCTTCTCCCTTGCTCTCGATTGCTTCTGCCCAGCAATGAGTAAGGTATACTAAAAGATCCCCAGCTGATCTGCCGTGGCGGAAACCGTATTGACGGTCACTAATCAGCTGGCGATCTTCTAGATACCGGAGCAGCTGATTAGTGACCGTCAATACGGTTTCCGATAGTTATTAGATAATAAAAAGTTTAAATTTATTAAAGGATTATTATTTTAACAAATGGCAATATAATTCATTGGCAGTTTTAACACTTTTTCTCAAACACAAAAGGGAGGGGGCGCCACTATCAAGGATTTGCCCCGGTTCGAAAAAATCGTAGATCCGGGGCTGCCGAGATGTGCGGTGACGAAAATTAGCCGCAGGGATTAAACCAAACAGTTCTTCAGAACATTATACAGGCGGTAGAACACGCAGAGTGAGCTTACATCTCTCCTCAACTCGAGCGAATCCAGACCGTCTGTATGTTTGGGATCGTCGACAAGACGAATGGCTCGCCGTTGAATTCGGTTGAACGGATCCACTTGGCAAGCTGGGGCTCCGGCCCAAAGGTGGGAGCAGTACTCCATGTGTGGCCGAATTTGCGCCTTATAGAGCATTAGTCTATGCTTAGGCGTGAAGTACTGCTTAGCTCTGTCGAGCACTCCCAATTTTCTTCCAGCTAGTTTAGCCTTACTAACAAAGTGGTCCCGAAACTGAACTTCATACATTCAGAGCTAAAAAAAGGTCGTCGACAGTGAATTTCATGTCCCGATGACACTTTCTGTTTAGTCCGAGCGCTAAAACGGGCCACAGTTGATCTTTTTCCATACGAAAATACTGAAAAGTTCTCAGTATTTTAAAAGTACTCGATACCGACGTTTCATATGAGTACTTGTGAGTAATTACCAGGTACGAGTATCGAGTACTCAGTATCGAGTATCGCGAACAAAAGTATCGATACCTACTCAGTATCGAAAGTATCGTTCGAACTAAAGGTGCGCGACTTCGAATGATCTCACTATTCGAATAATCTACAACTACTAATGCACACATTCGACTTGAATATTAGTAATATACTAATGTTCATATTCGAATGACGACTACTAAATTAGTAACTAATCTAATGTTCCGTTAACACGCATTAAATACTTGACTAAGTAGTTAACTGAATTTTAAGTAAATTAATACGTGTAAGCGGACGTGTAAACAAGTACTTATTTTAGAATTTTTTCTATTTTCTCTTAAGAAAATAGAATAAAAATTTAAAAAAAATGGAAAATAATAAAAATGTGGTTATCACTTAATACGTTTGGACAGGCACTATTTAGTTAAAATTTATTTAAAATGTAGCAAAATGCTTAATTAATTAAGTATATTGTGAAGAATTGTATGAATTAAAGAGCTTTACTAAATTATTACTACTACTTTAAAAATTATTACTATTAATTTAAAAATTGTTCACTTAAAATTCAGTTATCCACCTAACCACTTAACATGTATAATCGGGACTTATTAGAGTTTCGACTCGCGACGCGAGAATGAAAGGTTATTAATCATATTACTAATCCACGATTAGTACTCTGTGTCGAATCAAGTCAAATTAGTTACTAATTTTATAAATCATTCGAATGAGTCGAATGATTTACTAAGTCGAATAATTCGACTGGAATCATTCAGAGTCGCGCATCGCTAGTTCGAACCCTAATTTTAAGTTGTATAAATGGCAATACTGAGGCACTCAGTCCAATTCGTTTGTTATTATTATTTTGACTGTTTCTCAGTTAATTTTTGATTACGAGATGTTGAAATGTCTTAAAATTTAATTATCGTATAATGTTCTTGTTAAGTAACTGGATTGTAAAGTAATAGTTTTAACATTATGTGTTGCGTTATGTGATCGGCTTGTGTAGTAGTACTTCTTGACGCCATTTTGCGCCGCAATTTTTAAGCTATTATTATGAAATGAGTCTCTTTCTATCTTTTGCGGCTATCATAAGCGTGAAAGAATACGCTGCAAAATTCACTAGCTTTCTCCAATTTGTACCTACATACGTATAATACGTATGTACTGTACATACCTACTAAATTTTTAAGCGAAAGATTTGTAAACATGGAGGCCAAGCGGAATATTGGCAGAGTTCAATGGTGAAATGAGAAATCATTTCTGCATCTTTAACATAAATAAAACTTTAAAGGAAACGTAAGTATACCAGTGCTTTCTTTTTTGTTTTCTTCTATTGGATTGTTAAAGAATTATTTATATTAAGTTAACAGTAAAGCTACGAATGTAAACGTATGCATTTATTTGGCGCCAACGTCGTAAAAAACCGTTAAAAGTGAGTAATTCCGTGTTAGGAGGAAGCTTAATGATTTCTCAGAGTTCTTGATAAGTTACATATTATTATGTTGCGGTTTGAGATCGGATGTAAGTCATGATGGGCACGGTGAAATAAAACTGGTCCAGCGAGTGTCGTCTGATCTGTCATTCCGACAAATCGCTATTGAAGAGAAAACGATATTAACACTTGCAACTGCGTTCTTTGCTTTTAAAACAAGATTACCTTGCTTTTTTTCAGAATACGCTGATGTTTTCATGTATCCCGTGTCTGAAATGAAGGAATTCATACTTGTGTACTTGCAAATATCTTGACCAACCTTGAAGTAAGTACCCCATTTGTCTAGTAGCGTCATTAGATCCCAATTCAGCTTGTTAACGTTCTGATTCGTAAATTTAGTCTCAGTTAAGTTTCTTTGCTACTTTAACGTTTTAGTCTATTTAGACTAATACAAAATGTCAATAGTTTTGTGGTTAGGTTTTAAGGAAACATTAATTTGTGTCATTCAAAACAATGTATTGTGCAACTGTTTGTTGATCCTTGAAAATAAATAAATAAATAAATGTACAAATCAAAGCGAGGGAATTTAATAATTTTATCAATATAATCAACAAGTGATACTGACAACTGAAACATTTAGCTTTGAAACATTCAGTTGCAGTTACTGTTTTGTAATAAAAAGTTTAATAATTATAAGTAGTTTCCGCCCGCGGCTGCGCCCGTTTAATAAGACGAAATCATAAACATAAACACCCAGATAATCCTATTGGCACATACAACCGGGATACATCCTATCCCTTATTATTTTCTAATCCTAGACATGATCTGTGTATTTGCCAACTGTCAAGTTTCATCTTAATCCACACAATGGTTAGATTGCAATGGAAAGATAAACATCTTCACCAATTTTCATATTTATATCAGTAGGATTTAACTCGGTTCTGTGATAAATTTATTTAATAACAATAGAATACTATTATATGAGCCGGTCTGATGATGGAGGGTGATACTAAGCATGGACTATCTTCATAAAGTATGTTATTTTAATATGCATTTGCTAGATTTATATTTTTTATGTAAGTTTTAGTTGTGAAACCAATAATTATTTTCTGTCCTTGAGTAATACTAATGACTTTGGTGATTGGATGAGAACTGGTGTGTTAAACGTGGTATGGACGTTGGCTGTGGGCTAAACTGTTTGTTACTATATTCATTCCACCTTGTAAGCTACTTAGCTACTTGTGATATTTTCTACAATCTGTGGTCATAGAATTAGACATGAGGTATAAAATATATCAGATTCAAGTTTATTTACCATTACCACCAGCATTATCTATCTAGGGGGAGAATATAGACATAGCTCCTTAGTACAGAATTTGTATGGTGATTCTTTACTAAGGAGCAATTTAAGTAACCGTTATTGACTGTAAGTTGAGGCAATAGTATGATTTAGAATTTTGCTTGAACAAAAAAAACAAAACAATTTAGAATGTCTACCCTCATATGCATAATGTTTTTATGTCAGTCATTTTAATTCTTTGATGATAAAATAATTCGAGGTTAAAATATAATAGAGGGTAAATTAGCATTATGAGCATTCATGACTGAGACATCATCAACAACTCTGTTGCCTAGTTGGTAGCGACCCTGTCTGCAAAGCGAGAGGTCCTGGGTTCGATTCCCAGCCGGGGCAGATATTTGTGTGACAGATAAATATTTGTACTCGGGTCATGGGTGTTATTGTGATGTGTTATATGTGTCCTCAATGCCACTCGCGACACAGGTAAATACCTACTGCGGGGTTATGAGTGTGTAGTTTAAAAAAAAATATTCATTCATATGCCCAATTTCCTGGACTATAAAACTTGGCTCTTGCATAATTTTATATTTGAGTTGTTTATTTCTCATTTTTGTTGCAGAAATGGGCACAGAGGTGCCAAAAACTCATGATTCTAGTGGTGCTTCGGACTCCAATAGTGATTCCGAGGTTGGTAATGTAACCATGGTTACTTTGTAATTTTTTACTTCTTTATCCAAACATCTTTATTCTGCCAAAATTCTCCTACACAATGGATACAATGTTTATAAAAAAAACCATGCAAGTGAGTGTCAAGCAACGCCCAACGTAGGGTTCCAAAGTAGTAAGTTTATCGAATATTACTCATTAACTTCTTATGCTAACATAGCCGTGATAGTTTTCCTTGTAAATTCATCATCCTATTTTTGAGAATTTTTTCACTTGTCCAACTCCAGTCGTATAGCCAGCAGGGGGGGAGACACTTGACTCTAAGCAAAATTAGCACTTTAGATCGCAAATGGACCCCTAATTCCAAAAATGGTCTTAGAAAACCCATAATATTTTTGGAAGACCTATTCAACAAACCACAGGATAGGGTATGCGACAAATAAAAAAATCATCGTCACATTACCTGTAGGGGAGGTACACTAAAAAAATCTTTTTCAGTATTTTATGCTACGATTCTGGTGTTTTAATAAAAATTTATGATAAAAATTTGAAAAAAATTTAGTATATGTAGCTTTTGTCTCTCTCTATCTAATCATATTAATAATTAAAATTCAAAGTAATACAACTTATGCTTTTGTCAGGATATCTGACAGGTACAAATTTTCTTATTGAAAGAAAACGATTTCAAAATATTCTTAATAAATAACTGATATGGCATATTGATTTGTATTTAATTCTAGATAAAATATTATTGTTCCTTCCTGATATGATTGATTAAAAGTAGAAATGTTTAAATGTAGGTTAAAATACTGTAATAAAACAAAAATGTTCTTACTAAAATAAAGTAATAATTGTAATAACAATATATTAATGCGTTTTTTGGTATATCTCTTCCAGAATAGTACAAGCAGTGAATCATCTGTGAGCGACTGGGAGTGTTCCAGTAATAAGCAGAGTGCTACACGCAAGCCACACTTCTCCGTAACCTCCTGTGACACAGGATTGAAGTTAAAAATTGCTGCTATTCCACCAAGAAAGCCCTCCACCAAGAAGAGCGTAAAGCCATCTGTGAAAAAGAAACCGGAGGGTGTGAGGAACTTGAAAATATTAAAGGAAAAACTTCTTAGCAAGAAGAAGTTATCCGACACCAGCTCCAGTTCAGAATCATGCAGTAAATGCTCATCAGATTCGTCCAGTGAAGATGATTTGCCGCTGAAGGCAGTCAAGAAGACATTACCATCAAAATGCTCCCCTCAGAAGACACCTACCAAGAATGGGAGAAATGCCATCAAGAGTGACAGTGATGACGATAAACTAAGTGATAAAGACAATGCTTCTAAAAGTAGCGTTAAAGATAAGCCCAGTGCTTCAAAGACTAATAATGTTAATGTAAAAAAGACTAAAAGTGATGATTCAAGCCATGACCAAGCAGTGAAGAGAGGCCAGGGGCGATCACGAACAAAGGTAAGTGCATGCATGTTTGTTCTAACTATTAAAATATAGGTGTATTTTGCATACAATATTATGTAAATCAGATGGGAATACAATGTTACAATGTAATGCTTATTGGTATGATGATTAAGTCAGAAGGTGACCATGAGAAGACTATAAGAAAATGGCACAACATGGTTTTAGTTTAGCCTATAGATAAGTTGTACAAAATGGATATTATTATTATGAATATTATCATTTATGTATTCAAAAAATATGTGCTTACTGTTGCCCGTATACTTTCTTATTCACATTCTTTGGCCTACGTGTCCACTGATGTGATGCGCTTACAAACTTCAACGCGATTTAACTTACGTGAAGAAAGAGAAAAAGGTGCCAGCAGTACTCTACAGTGACTTGAGCTTAATTAAACGTCAATAGTTATGCAGTTGAAGTACTGCTTCGCCCTGTTTGATAATTGTCAAAAATTATCCCTAAGGTTCTAGGCACGTGGCTAACGGCGCGAAATTAGGAAGGACGCGCGGAACGCATTGGTAATGCCTATGGTGTTACTAGGATAGCAGTTTAGGATAGAGCTAGATGATGCGGTCACTCTAGACCTTAGTTTCCAAAATGGTCCAGGGGTCCACGGGAGACTTGACGGGAGTCTACGTTGGCGTGACAAAAAATCAATTAATTAATTAACCAATCAAGTCTCACTTTTTCGCAACGCAAATTTCCATAGTTAGATCTAATATTCACAGTTTTGTAAAGTTTTGGGAATATGGTAGAAATTAGAACCAGCTAAATTATGAAAGTGGTCCATGAGAAAAAAGTCTGAGAACCTCTGCTCTACGGTCTAGGTGCAGCTGGGCGCAAGAGGTGCCAGCTGGAAAGTAAAACCCCTCGAGAGAGCGAGTGGCACCTCGTTTTATGATGAGTCGATAGCATTATGCAGTTCGCGTGCGCTAAAGGACCCCGCACTAATTGTTTGAAAATTGTGTTTCAGCGGATTGGTCTGAATTTTTGGTATGTTGTAGCCCTAACCGTACTGATCAAAAGTCGTAATGGGCACGACCCCCCCCAAATGCGTATTTTGTCCTCCTGGGGGCACTTTCCCCCCAAATTCTATTTATTCTATTTCTGCGGAATCATTCTGAATTTTTAGTATGTTGTAGTCCTAATCATGCCAAACAAGAGTCCCAATGGGCACAACGCCCCCAAATGCGTATTTTGTCCTCCAGGGGGCATTTTCCCCTCAAAGTCTACTTATTCATTTTCTGCGGAATCATTCTGAATTTATAGTATATTGTAGTCCTAATCATGCCAAACAAGAGTCCCAATAGACACGACCCCCCATATTGCGTGTGTTCTCCTTCCAGGGGCGCTAACCCCCTCCATGTTCTATTTATTTGATTTTAGCGAAATAATTCTGAATTTTTGGTATGTCGTAGTTCTAACCGTGCCAATCAAGAGTCCCTATAGGAACGAACCGTATTCCGTAGGCGTATTTCCGCCACCTGGAGAAAGAAAAACTCCCCAAAGCTAATTCATTTAAAACCTACATTTTTTCAATAACTTTCTGAGCGTTTTTTTCGCAAGGGGCAACCTCCCCCTACCAAGTTCATTCATGTGATATCAGTGGAATCGTTCCGAATTCTGAAGTATGTTGTAGCAGGTTTTTCTTTCTGCAGGTGGCGGAAATACGCCTACGGAATACGGTTCGTTCCTATAGGAACTCTTGATTGGCACGGTTAGAACTACAACATACCAAAAATTCAGAATTATTCCGCTAAAATCGAATAAATAGAACATAGGGGGGGGGGGGGGGGTTTAGCGCCTCCGGAAGGAGAACTCACGCAATATGGGGGGGTCGTGCCTATTGGGACTCTTGTTTGGCACAATATACTAAAAATTCAGAATGATTCCGCAGAAATCAAATAAATAGACTTTGGGCGGAAAGTGCCCCCTGGAGGACAAAATACGCATTTGGGGGGGGGTTGTGTCCATTGGGACTCTTGTTTGGCATGATTAGGACTACAACATACTAAAAATTCAGAATGATTCCGTAGAAATCGAATAAATAGACTTTGGGGGAAAGTGCCCCCTGGAGGACAAAATACGCATTTGGGGGGGTCGTGCCCATTGGGACTTTTGATCAGTACGGTTAGGGCTACAACATACCAAAAATTCAGACCAATCCGCTGAAACACAATTTTCAAACAATTAGTGCGGGGTCCTTTGACTTACGCATACAGTATCAAAGACAACCATTGCTTTGAGAATATTTTATGGCTAGGCCCAGGCCAGGAGAACCCTAACTCATCCCTTAGGCACAGTCAACCATTATCAGGACCACGAAGAAATCAGATTTTTTCTCGATGGAATACCTCAAGGGATTGCTAATGTGTTGGATTTGGGCTTAGTTTGAAACTTAGTAGCGATCAATGAGCTTGTAGGTTCCATGATTTATAGGGAAACTGTGTCTAAGAGATAAATGTTAATGAAACGTTTCACATCCTTCCTGCTCTAGGGACTTTTTATGTAAGTAGCCGATAAATGACGAGTCGAGACGCCTGATGATAGCCATCGTCGCCCAATGACCCCGGAAACACCAAAGACATCACTAATGCGTTGTCGACCAAGATTTCTTTTGGCGCCAGACGCAGTAATAATATTATATTTATGATTTATTAGTAACATGGAATTGAAGTCAGTATTCTAAAATGCTCCAATATAGCCAGAAAGAACAAAATAATTATCTTCCGAGCCCCCAGCCGGAACACAAGCCACTTGGTGGCTGATTCGAGCAAAAACATGACGGTTAGCTAGGCAGGCTTCACGGAATTTCTAATGATATTTTCATAATAAGGTATAGTTTTGTTGTGTTTGTATAGTTTTATTGCCAAAAGTGCAGTTGTTATCGCTAGATGTCGCTGTGATTATGAATTGAATTAAATAGAATCGCATTCATGGAGGAAAGAGGTAAAGGAGAACTGTCTTTAAATTGTAATGTATTGTTACTTGAGGGTACATGATTTATAATTTGTAAACCACCGGCAGTTTATGCATTAATAAAACAGTCTCGTTTGGAGCCATCTTGTGTTTGCTTGCGAACCCTTCAGTGGCGACGATTTTTGGGTTTAAATTCGCGATGCCGTTCGGGAAAGTGCATGAATTTGACCTCGACGGGTCCCGGAACTGGTCGGCGTATGTGCGGTTAATCGAACAATTCATTAAATTGAACGATATAAAAGATGAGTTGCGCGTGGCCACGTTGCTAACCCATGTCGGATCGGCTACGTACGGACTTATGTGCGACCTGTGCTCACCCAAACACCCCGAAGATAAGTCTTTTACCGAATTAGTAAACCTCGTCAAGAACCATCTGGAACCAAAGCGCTCCGAGATAGCCGAGCGTTACACCTTTCGACAGCGTAGACAAGGTGAAGGCGAATCGATCGGAACATTTCTCCAGAATTTGAAGCACCTGGCCACACACTGCAACTTCGGCAACAACCTGGAGGAAAACATTCGCGACCAATTCGTTTCGGGGTTAAACAGCGAGGAAATGCGATCCCGGCTGTTCGCGGAACCGGAACTAAATTACAAGAAGGCAGTGGAGCTGGCGCTGGCGCTGGAGGCGGCCGAGCGGCACGCGGCGGAGGCCGTGGCGCGCGCCGGAGCCGCGCCGTGGGCGGCGGCCAGCCCCGCGGGACTCACGGGAGGCGAGGGCAGCACCAACCTGCACCGGGTGGCTGCGGGCGCTCCGCGCGCCGCGGCATCGGCCGGGTCTTCGCGCGCCTCGCCCTGTTGGCGGTGCTCCCGGGAAGGACACGCGCCTAATAAGTGTCGGTACAAATCGTACGTGTGTGATAAGTGTAAAGTGAAAGGGCATTTGAGTGCGGCGTGTAATAAAAGTGCTAAATACGGCGGGAGATCGAGGTACCAAAACTATATCGAAAGTGAATCGGATACCGAAGAGGAAGGGTATGATGGATTGTATAATTTGCAAAGCTTGTGTGTTAAAAACGTAAAGGATGGTCCTTATCATTGTAATTTGCTAATTAACGGTAGAAAAGTATTATTTGAGATCGATACTGGAAGCAAGATATCGGCGGTGTCGAAATCTTTTTACAATAAATATTTCTCTCATGTGCCCATCACGCGCGATAACATTAAGTTACAATCGTACACCGGCGAGGCGATCATACCTATCGGTCGCATAGATGTGCAGGTGCAGACTGACGTCAGCGACAGTCGAGCGGCGCGCGCGACTTTGCCGCTATTCATCATTGAGCGCGGCGGGCCGCCGCTGCTCGGACGTCGATGGATGCGGGAATTACGCTTGCAATCGATACATTTATTTCATATGCAGCCTTTGCATAACAACGGGATTGACTCGATAGTGGGGCAGTTGAGAAATGAATTTCCTGAAGTTTTTTCTGACAAGATTGGTACATTCAAACAAAAGATTAAATTATATTTAAACGATGACACGCCGATATTTTGCAAGGCTCGCCCCTTACCGCTGGCGTTGCGAGTACCTGTCGAGTTAGAGATCGAACGTCTTCAACGGGAACAAATAATTGATAAAGTAGAAAGATCTGATTACGGTACGCCTATTGTCCCCGTGATTAAACCGGACGGCTCGATACGTCTGTGCGGGGACTACAAGGTGACAGTAAATAAAGTATTGAAAGATTTTCATTATCCTTTACCGCGTATCGAACAGTTATTCGCAGCGTTAAGTGGCGGGGAACAATATTCTAAGATAGATTTGAAGCACGCGTATATGCAGTTGTTATTAGATGAATCGTCACGACACATAACAGCTATCACAACTCATGTAGGTATTTTTGTTTATCGCAGAGCGCCCTTCGGTTTAAAATGCTTACCGGAAATATTTCAAAAACTCATAGAGGAAACACTTACGGGAATACGATGTGTGGCATTTATTGATGACATTTGCGTTACGGGCCGTAATAGGGATGAGCATTTAAATAACTTAAGGGCTGTTCTAACGCGATTGAAGGAGGCCGGTCTCACGGTAAAATTTGAAAAGTGTGAATTTTTTAAAGATGAAGTATGTTATCTCGGCTATCGAATAAATAAAGATGGATTACACACAGATCACAGTAAGGTAAACGCAATTAGACTCATGCCCGCGCCCGAGAACGTATCTCAGCTGAGAGCGGCACTAGGTTTTATTAATTACTATGCACGTTTTGTACCTAATATTAGTGCCATTCTCCAACCTCTGTACGCGTTATTAAAGAAAGGCGCGACGTGGGTGTGGACTGAGGGATGTAAAATAGCATTCGAACAGATAAAGGCGGCGTTATCTAGCGACCCGGTCCTGGCGCACTACGAGCCGGGCCTGCCGTTGATCCTGGCGGTGGACAGCAGCTCGTACGGGCTGGGCGCGGTGCTCTCGCACCGGTACCCCGACGGCACCGAGCGCATCGTGTGCTGTGCGTCGCGCTCGCTCACCCGGCCCGAGCGCGACTACAGCCAGCTCGATAAGGAGGCGCTCGCCATCGTGTACGGAGTCACGCGTCACCACCAGTATCTGTACGGTAGGCACTTTATTTTACGCAGCGACCACAAGCCCTTGAGCTACATATTCGGACCGAAAAAGGGAATTCCGCAGACGGCGGCCAGTCGCTTGCAGCGATACGCCGTGCGGCTGGCGGCATACGACTTTGACATCGTGTTCGTGTCGACGGGCGAAAACGGTAATGCAGACTGCTTGTCCCGCTTACCTCTGATAAAACGTCAGAACGAGGACGAGCCGGGCGAGGAAGCCGCATATCTACATTTCATCGAAGATAGTTTTCCCTTGTGTCACACGGACGTGGCGAAAGAGTTGAGAAAGGATAGGCTTCTTTGTAAAATTTATGGGTATATTATGAGCGGGTGGCCCGCTCACGTCGAATCGGGGGAGGAAAACCGTTTCTTTCACCGACGTGATAATTTGTATGTAGATAGGGGCTGCATACTATGGGGTTACCGGATCGTTATACCGGTAACGCTGAGAAAGAACATTCTCGACGAAATACACAGTGGACACATGGGCGTAGTTCGTATGAAGCAAACGGCGCGGAACTACGTCTGGTGGCCCAACATCGACCAGGATATCGAGGAGCGCGCGCGGCGCTGCGACGCGTGCCGCCAGCAGCGCGACGCGCCGCCGCACGCGCCGCCCGCACCGCACCCGTGGCCGCGGGAGCCGTGGACGAGGCTCCACGCTGACTTCCTGCAGTACGCCGGTAAGTATTACCTCGTAGTAATCGACGCACACTCTAAATGGATGGAGATTTATACGATGTCCAAAGGTACGTCGGCGAAGCTAGTCATTAGTAAGCTGCGGGAAATGTTCGCTCGCTTCGGACTGCCGAAACAGCTGGTC
This sequence comes from Thymelicus lineola, assembly GCA_963932265.1. Taxonomy (NCBI): domain Eukaryota; kingdom Metazoa; phylum Arthropoda; class Insecta; order Lepidoptera; family Hesperiidae; genus Thymelicus; species Thymelicus lineola. The sequence continues at coordinate 11,093,999 of OZ010696.1, read as the reverse complement.
ACGGACGGAGGACCGCCATTTCGATCGGCCGAATTTGAATATTTTTTGCGTTGCAATGGCATTAAGCATATTCTCGCTCCTCCCTATCACCCGGCCAGTAATGGCGCGGCGGAGAACGCGGTGAAAACATTCAAGAAAGTAATGAAGAAAGCGGTTGCTCAAGGTAACGATATTGAAAAAGAATTGTCTAATTTCTTATTAAATTATCGTAATACAGTGCACGCCACCACCCAGAGGGAGCCGGCGGTGGCCATGCTGGGGCGGCGACTGCGCATGCGGCTGGACCTATTGCGGATGGACACGGCCGAGGTGGTGGAGACGGCTCAGCGAGCCCAGACAGCAAATGCAGGGGGGACGTTTAGGGAGGTGAGACCGGATGACGCAGTGTTAGTAACAAACTACTCAAAATATGGGCCAAAGTGGAAGGAAGGTAAGATAACGGAGAGGACGGGCGCCGTCACGTACAAGGTGCTATGCGAGAATGGTATACAACGTAAACATATCGATCAGATAATACCGGTAAGAAAATCAATTAAATACCCTACACCTAACGCACATAGTGAGCACTTGGACCAACACGGAGGCGAGACCGAGGACGTTTCAGAGGGGGGGTCTCCCAAGTCTCACGTAGTGGATTCCTGGAGCTCAGCTCAGAACACACCCACGGCACCCACCGCTATAAACAGATCGGTACACAACAACAATGACGATTGGGTCAACACAAAGCCGCGTAGGAAACAGATATTTAATGATGATTCAGAATAAATCTATTTTTTTTTTCTTTCTTATTTGATTCATAAGTCGCTTAGTAAAATTAAAATATAATGAGAATAAGTATTAGTTATTCTCCATAAATAAGTATTAGTTATGTTCTAGTAGACATTTAAGTATAATCTTTATTAGGGTACTACTTACATGAAGAATACTCGATATCTCAATATCATTTTTATGTAAAACTAAGCATGTCCCTAGATGTAATATTATGTCAGTTAGTAAAAGTTATTTTTAATTCGGCTATTGATTTACCTATGTTAATGTACGTCTAGAAAATACCAGAGTGTAATTTATCGATAAGTCCAAATTATGTAATCTTCAAATAGGCATTAAGTTTTCATAAAGTATAATAACATTGTTTTTTTTTTTAAAAAAAAACAGAGGGGGGAAATGTAATGTATTGTTACTTGAGGGTACATGATTTATAATTTGTAAACCACCGGCAGTTTATGCATTAATAAAACAGTCTCGTTTGGAGCCATCTTGTGTTTGCTTGCGAACCCTTCATAAATGTCTTCAATTTAAATTCATATTTCAATAAAAAGTAGTGGCAACATTGTTTACCAAGAGTCATCCAAAAAAACTAAACATTCATTGTGCGTTGCGTTGTCTGTCAGTCGGTGACAGCGTTTTATATGGTACGAGCTGGTGCCCGTGACTTCGTCCGCGGAAATTATTTTTATTTTTCAAACAAACTTTTCCTCCATTCAACCCTAAGGGGAAGACTCAAAAGTCCTGTCTTAGCACCACACTAAAAGAGGAAACTTTAAACTGAGTTTCATGCTAACCAGGTCGAAAAAAGTGGTAGATATGTCACTAGCGCGCCGTAGATGAAGATCGTAAGAGCGGTCAATTGACCTCTGTCTGCTCGTAGTCGCTCTGTTATTACATGACAATAGACAGTTTTTTTGTTGTCAGAAGTGCTTGAGATTTGAAATACAACGTTAAAATGCCTTCGTATATTATTGTTGTGTGATTGGTGTAGTGAAATAAAAGATAAACGTGCGTGTGTTGTAGCTCTTTTCGGAACAGATTTTATGGTTGATTTGTAAGGGCATGACGTATCTATAGTTTTTTAAACATCATTGGGTCGAGTGATTTATTTCGGCTGTACTTTGTTGGTCAGTCAGTAACGGTTAACGTTACGTTAAGTAAGATGATGATCCTAATGATGAGACCAGATAAGTTATCCTGCATAATTATTTCGATTTTTTAAAATTTCACCAAAATATTGACAAGATTTCGTATAGATGGTCCGTTCCGACTCGAAATTATAGACTAGGTTATCTGGATGTACCTAAGAGCCAGTGATGCCAGGTACCACATAATTACGGTAGATCTACTGTATTAATCTTCGATGTACCGCGACCGTAACGATTTTTAGTGTTTTTAGTACATTTTACCGTATTTTGACTCTAACAAAAATCTGATTTCAGTAGGAAAAAACCTCCAATCTCATATGTACAATCTACCGTATTTTATAAGAATCTACGGTATTTCACGGAAGAATCTATCGTAATCCAGTTTATGGACTTGCCAACACTGCTAAGAGTTTATACGCGGCGTATTTTTACGGCGCCGAAATCGGCCGGAATACGCACGTAAACGTGAAAAGTGCGGAAACGCGATCGTACGAGGAAACGCCTCGTCCGCCTCGTCATTTGCAGTGCGGAAAACGCGCAGATTCTGCGCGTTTTCGTCGGATACGCTTCAAAAACGTGCCGTATGCAAAGGCTCTAAGATTTCCATTTCTCACTGACTATGAGTTTTGACGTTAACATGAAAATAGCTACATTCTATGGTTCTGATAAGGCAGAATAAGGCCGATAACTGATCACTATTCGAGACGATCACCACATCTTATGCTGGAGCGATATTCCATAGTCATATTAAGTTCTTAATTTCAGACCAAATTATTGTTTTATATGTGTACCTACTATAAATAATAATGATACATATTCTCATTCTGATTGAATTTAATGTTGAACACTTTCAAGTAACTAAAAGTAAAACGTAATCCAAGCAGATTACGTATTTGTTAAATATAGACCAATATTATGTATTTAACTTGTAGCCACTTCTTATCCTTTTGTACGATCAGGTTTTCGTGAAGGGGACTGTATAATGAGCGCAAGGGTTTCTCGTGCGAGCCCTACTATTTAAACTTTACCCACATTTTTTCGTATAATCCAATACGTTCACGATGCTTTTATAAACTCCTTATTCTTGTTCACCACACAACCGGCCGGCTATAGAATGTTGCTGTTCTTTGAGATTATCAGACCCCATAATTTATGTTAAAATTCATACACAGCGCGGCCCCTCTGTTATTATTCGTAAATAAAAACGTCACGTGTGTATGATACCCTTTAGAACTTTACTGGTCTGTTACATTGTTCCCATGCAAGGCGTAGAAAATAACATCCTTAAGTTTTTTTTGAAGTGAAACTTCTTTAGAAACGTTAGTGATTTGAAACCGGATGCAACGACAGGTAAGATAATATAACCGCTAATTTCGACTTTCAATTTAACTTCTACGTAGCTCAATGGTCAGGACGTAGATACACAATACCTGATGCGCAGGTTCGCGTCTCTCAGTATTTTTTTTTTTTAATTTATTTTTTTTTAGTTTTATTTTTATACTGTTTTTAAATACTTTCAAATGCTCTTTTAAATATTTTCAAAGAATTTATCAACAAAAAATAAGAATTTCATTCTTTCCGAACTTTCGACCGACCGATTATACAGACAGTAAAAATGCTAAGTTGTGTTCATAGATGGCGCGAGGAATAAGATAGAACATTCGTTTTATTGCTAGATAGATTTTTAAAAAGTGCTAAGTTGTATTCATAGATGGCGCTTCGATTTATTGCTTTAAGATTCGATTTATTGCTTTTTCATCTCATTATCTTGAAACCAACATTTTGGAAAGTTTCACTTCTACCACGTGTGAATTGCACACATTTTCTTTTTTATTCATAATAATTATTATTCAATAAGCAAAATATAGAACACATAGCAAAGAGCACTTTTATGCCTGCTTTGTCCTGGACTCACAAAAATTTATCATCATTTAAGTGATACGCCGATGTGAGGAAAATATAGTGTTTTGAGTTTCATTACTAATGACCTAATTTCTTTTGAGCAGTTTCTTTTGCTGCTACACCGCTTTTTGTGATATAGCATTTTGTTCTTCGGTTGAAATATTCACAATTTTATCTTACATCCAAAAACAACTGTGATTTGGGCAGCATATTATGAGAATGAACTCTTTCTTTTTGATGTCGATACATTTCAACTGATTTTGTTTTACTGATATGTCGTAGTAATTTTATTTGAAGTGACTTTCTAATTTATAAAAGCTAGTTATTCTTGGTTAGAATCTATACGAGGTAGTAGTAACAGTTATTGAGATATGGCTTGAAGAGAATTGTTGGCGTTAACCTATTTTTCTCTTTTTATACATAGCTAAAGCAACATGTAGGGTTCGGTGTTATGGGACACACGAACCGTTAAACTTCTGAAAGAGCAAGCTATATTTTATAAGCGAAAATATGAATGACGTAAGCAGTAGTTAAAATCTTCATATAAAAAAAAAACTTGTGTAAAGACGAAAAAGAAGTGTATATTGGATTTTATTGTTTATATCATGAAATGAATAATATTCACATATGTATTGCGAATATTAATTGCTCAGAAACAACAATAATATTACGTCTTTACCTATGAAATTGGATATTTGTATGAAAATTTTAAAATATATTATTATTATTTTTATTTTAGCTAATCAAAGTACGACCCAAAAATATAATATAAGTAATATAATTTTGCCATTTTGATGGCAGTTTGTTTATCCCTTTACTGTAGAAGTCTGCCGGATGGGAGGCGATGAAGTCAGCATGCGCATGCTTCGACACGCAAGTCTCGTTGTTGGTAGCTTAGTTAGTGTGCACCCACTTATCTAGCTTTTTTATCTTTCCGATTTGACGCATGTGCTTCAATGTTGTTTTGACACTAACTCCAAAGCCCGTAGCAAGCTCAACCGTAGATTGAGTTGGTCCGGCTCCAATATCACCTTCAATTCGTCGATGTCGACAATGGTTACCGTACCGGCCGACCGCGAGGCTCGTTCTTCAACTCAAAAGTTTCAGATTTAAAACTATTGAAACAATAATGGACCGTATTTATGCAAGCAGTGATACGTCATTAATGTTTTGTGTTTGCGCATTTCCACGTAGGAACTCATATTCGAAAATTGTACGAATTTTCAATTCATCCATGGCGCCAATAACTACCACAATTTCACAAAAACAAAACACTATCTAAAAACTGACTGAATTTGAAATTTGAAAAAAAAATTACTGAATTAAAATAACACGGCTTTCGAATAAAAACCAATTTGAATTTCTAATAGCGCGTTAATCCACAGATAATTAAATCTGAAAATTCTGGTTATAAAATTTAAAATTTTATAGGTAAAGACCTATCTATTATTAAAATGTAGGTCTGTAGGTCACAGTTCTCTCAAACTTCGCCCTCGAAGCCCTCGGTGTAAGGATCGACAGATTTTTTTCAATTGGGATGTTGACACTAATTATAAATTAATATAAATTTATGTCTAAAATATTAGTGGTAACATTTAAAGGCCTAAATTATGATTCTTTTATTGAAATCAATCACAATAAATTAAATATCATTAATTTAAAATGTTAAAAATTGTACTCACTGTCACGTGACCTCAAACGCCATTTTAAGAATATGACGTCATTGGAACAATTTTATATGGAAATTCATCAAACTTAGTAGACAGATAGTATTGAATATCGTTTAATGACGTCACGTGACGTTTTTGGTGGGAAATTTGATAGTGATTTTTATTTATCAATTTTTGTTTTTAAATTGAAGATTATTATTTTTATAATATTTTTTTCGTGAATATTGAGGTTCTGTCTATAAAATAAAATTGAATCCTAAAATTAGTCAACATCCCTATTGCCTTAATTCTTTAAACTTATGAATTTTTCTTATTGATCTCAAAGTAGGTACTGTAGAAAAGTATATAACATATGAAATAGAAGTGGCAGCCAGAACACGCGTCCCAGATTGCTATTTTTGAATCACCGTGTACAACACTTTATGTACCATGTTGTTTGTATGAGAATGAGATCATTTTAACACGTCTCGAATTACTCGCAAAGCCAGCGTACGTGTTTTCCGTTTGATGTAGTTTAACGAGATTTGATAAAAAAAACATATCGTTAGAAGAAACTTACATAACATCCTTCAAAGTTACTCAAAATTTTTGTGACACCATTGTTGGATTGTGACATCAATTTACACGATGGAGGCTTGGTCGGCATTTTACTGGTGACGCCGGCCCATGTTACGTTTGATGTTCATAATCAAAGGCTTACATTTAGATAATCCGTCCAGTGGATGCTAAGTTTTACCCAATTATGACCACAAATTCGATCACGAATTTCTGTCTCAATTTTTTTGTACGTCAATTTATTTGTGTGATGTCCGCGGCCCCCGAATGCGCAGCGCAGTCAGTGTTTTATCAGCGGTAATAAATGAAGTGATAGTGTGTGAGGTTTGAGTAGGCGGGTGACGAAGCGTGCAGCGGAGGCGAGGGTAGGTGTGCATGTAGCATTTAATTAAGGCGGTGGGTGAGCTTGGTTCGCGTGCCGGGCGCCGGCCTGCACTTCCGGCGCGCCCCGGGGGCGCTGCGCTTTTTCCTCGCGGCCGGGGGAGGCCGCCGCGCGAGGAAAGCGCGACCGGTCGTCACCCGCGCCGAGGAATTAAAATTTTTCACGTAAACTGGTTTGATAGCGCGTACGGTGGCGGAGTGGGGGTCGCGAATACGCGCCTCGCCGGTCATTAGCTGGTTTGCAGCGGGCGCGCGCGCGTCCCGGCCTCTGCGTACGCGGTGCCTCGGTACGCTGTACGCTGTGTTCGGCGCTCGCGGTACACGGTACACACGCGCCGCACATACCGCGCTGTATGTACGCGACGTCTCTGATCGCTCGCTGATGTGATTGAGTGTTCGTGTCAAATCATTGTGACGTTAATTAATTTTTATGACGACTATGTGAGATTTTGTGTTACGTTTTTTAAGTTTTGACGTTCCTCAGGTTTCAGACAAATTACATTTAAATAGCACTTGCAAATCTTGAATTAAAACATGTAGTAATTTTTTACTTTTGCACCGCAATCGTGCTAAAAATCGTGTCGTTTAATACGGTTGTTATCAGTTAGTATTAGTGCTTCATTAATTCACGATCATGTCAACGCATTATAATTGTATGCTGCGACATTAATATCATGCAAAACAAACACGACGCGCGATAAGCAGCCAGTGAGAGCCGGGCGGAGCGGGGCGCGGGTCGGGACCGCCGAATTTCTCTTATCAACCGCTTAGCGCGACTCAAGGTCGTCCGTTATCACTCGCCTCTTGTATCAAGTAGATGGATTCGTTCTGGGATTTTCGCGTAACACTGCATACTGACCTCACTATTTGCGACCTATAAATGGTACCAACGATGATGTCTAAATGACAGGAGTTAAGGCCGTTGTCCACCACTCGCCAAATGTAGGTTGGCAGACTTCACGCACCTTTGCTTTGAATATTGCAGAGCACTCTCGGGCCCGTTTTCCGCACGTGTATTGCAAGTATTGCAAGACTTAAATAATTTCTAATGTGAATTAAGTAGGTATTAAAAATGAACAATTTTATATATTTTTTTTATAAATATTGATTTCCCGAAAGAAAACAGGTTCATAAGTGAATGTAAACTATGATTAGAAAATCTTTATATTTGAGATCTGAAAATTTTCATTTAGTTTGTGTTTTTGTATATATCCAGTGTGATGAGTTTATAACCTTAACTGCAATCATTATGATAACTATATTTTTGAGTAAAACGACCTTAGTGATGATGATTACAAACCAGAGACTTTTTGGCCAAGCTTAAAATAATTATCGTTAAAGTGTAATGTCCTAAAAAATTATATAGTGAACCTCTATAATAATATGTATATGTAAAATTTAAGGAAGTAAAACATTACAATTATTCGTATTGTTTGTCAGAAGTAGGACAACTTGTCTGAATCCTCCGGTACGAATAGGTACAAGAAAGCGGAGTTGTTAGTGTGTATATAATTGTTTACTAACGCAAATCGGCTTTAGTCTAGTGTGCTATGTAGATCGCGACCTAGTTGCGCGTGATTGAGGATAAAACAATATAAATAGCCCGTCAACGCTCGGACGTGAGGCGAGAGCTCGCTCGGAACTAGTGCGTTTTGAACTGGAGTATCGGTGAACTGGTGTAAAGTGTGATAGTGTGGTGATAGCGTGGGTGATGCGGGCATGATGCGGCACGAGGCCAACGCTGCGGCCGCCTGGACCGCTCCCGGGGAGGTCTGGGAGTACGTCAGCCAGCTCGTCAGCTCCTACCACGACCAGCACGATTGTCAGGTGCGAACTGCGAATATACTGGACAGTCGACAAGTTGTAGACAGTATACATGAAAGGCTTCAGTTGTGTGTTCTGTCTGGCTTCAGACCATTTACGGCCACTACTGAGCACGGATCGCTCGTATTGAGGAAAGCCTAGACTGCCTAGAGTATGCTCTCTCTACTACGCTTCAGTGAGGATTGGTGGAGGGGTTAGTGGCCAAAGTGTTGTCTACTGCGGAGAAGTTGTGATAATGGTGAATTCCCTAGGTTGTGGTGTATTGGGTTGTGGTGTATTGCCGAGCAACATTCATCATAGTTTTCTTCGTGGCGGGCGATGCGTAACTAACTTTTGCTATTTAGGTGGACACTAATTTCATTTCAAGTAATTCTCCCGAACCGATCTCCTAATTGGCCAATTTTTTTTATGGAGTTAGGTCTTAAACTATGCTTTTTTTGCTTTGCACTTTTCACATTTGTAGTTGGTATAAGTTGTCTTAAATTTACTGTAAAATCTGCCGAATATTGCCGTTTATCGAACTGAGTTAAATTCATTGATTGTATCTAAACGTGATTCGATTATATGAATTCACTTCAAGGCTCTTGAGTTTAATCTGATGAGGATTCATCTCTAAACGCTGTACAACGTACACAAGAAAATCTCGTGGCGAGCCGTGTCCACTTGGGCTGGCACGCATGGTCACTCTGCCGTATCAACAACTCTTCGGGTGACTCACGTCTATTAGCGCCTCTTGTAATTCGCATATTAGCATTATTCATGCGCGGGACCTAGTTAACATAGTATGATAGGTCTCTCGTTACATACTTGAACCACAGCTCGAACTACAGATGCCGCGGTGTATTCAAAACGGAAATTGCAACTATATTTCACTGATACGCTATTTATAAACCCGGACGTGGCGTCAATCTCATCCGATAAAGTGGTGACGTCAATCCAATTAGATATTAACTATAGCTGGTTATTTCTTATGGGAAATGCTACACTTTCCGCTCATTTGAATTGAAGTCACGCGATTAATGAGGGGGCTTTTGTTTATGTTGTGGCTACTTTACGACCATACGCATAGCTGTGGTGGTTAACGTTAGTAACTATTGCAAGCAGAATTTTCTTTAATATGTCTGTTATCCGCTACCGAAAGGTCACAGATGTATTGTTACTCCCTTGTCTAAAGTAGAAGTAAACGTAGACGAGACGTAGTTCATATAATCTATGATTATTGCACCTCTTTAGTAGATCTCATTTATTAGAAGTTGAGTCAAATCAGCTCATACCTGGTCTTATTTTCTTATGGGGCTTTAGCCTGTTGCCTTCAATTTTGCCTGCACTGGGATTCGAACCTGACAATCGCCCTGCATGATGCATGCTCTGCGAGGTCATTACCAACAGTGCTTCTCGAATACTATATATGAAAAGACGTATACATTGATTTAATGGGCGATTTTTAAACCGCCAAGTCCGTTTGTTATTTATGTCTTCTTAATGCGTTGTCAGTTGGCGCCCATATGGTCTATTAAAACGATACGCGCTACCGCGATTTTAATTTTTGACTGCATCATCGTGTGAACAATACCCATGTTTCGTTTGTGAGTAACGATATTTTTTTATTATAAAGTTCAGTTCTCAGTAATTCAAGTCACATCATAATTTAAGCAATAGTATAAAACTATTCTCTTGTTTTGGGTAATCTATCATTCATAATAATACTTCGTGATTGGATGAACTCGCACTTTTAACCGACTTCAAAAAAAGGAGGAGGTTCTCAATTCGTCTGTATTTTTTTTATGATTGTTACCTCAGAACTTTCGACTGATAATGGCATCCATGAGAAAACAATATACTCGTAAGTCTTAAATTTTAATTTAGTATGTGCGCGACAAATGGACGAATAACTCCATATCACGCCAGCAGCTATGATTCTTTTTTATTTTTATTGGAAAGGATGTACTTCATTTGAAGTCGATTTTTTTTTGTTAAAATTTTAGAGTATATAGTTAGGTATACATAACTATTTATTGGTCAGATTTCGGTTGAATTAATTAAATGTCCATGTCAAACAAGGTTTTAGCTCAACTCTTCCTTTTTTCCGTTGAGCAGCCGCTGTTTCAATTTATGACTTCACTAAGATTCCTTGTATATATTCTATTCTAAAATTCCTTGTATGTATGGGTTTTTCAACTTTGTAAGAGTTATCAAGAATGTTCTCAACATAATATTTACTAATCATAAATAAAACCTTGCCTGATCAGATAACACATAATAATTTACTCATTTTATCTACTTAATTTCGCGCCTATTTAAAAGAACTTTATATTTTCAACAAATCTAGCAACCGGTTCGGTGATTCGCGTCGGATATCTTAAATATCTAGGTGTTATTAAATGTATTGTGTAGCTTTATCCTGCTAGTGTCCATTGAACTTATTTGTTGAGAGGCTGGTAATAAATCTCCACGTAATAGTCGGATTGATCAAACTTGGTTGGTTTGACCACTTTGACCGTGAAATTGTGATCGAACGAGCGTGACCGCGTCGCGTGCTCTTGAAATGCAACTCCGCACATATATTTGCGTTATTTGCTATCTCGTAAAATGTAATGTAGATCATGTTTTAATATTATATGAATTTATTTAAACTCGGATTTCTTTGTCCCGGCTGCGAAGTTATTGTATCCATAGATATATTTTTCGTTACAATTTCCATGAATAGCGATAATAGCGTTTTTATTCAATGTCCGAACTCAATCAACCTGCTGATTGTGTCTTGATGTAAATTTGATCTCTAGGATAAACTTGTTATCGTTTGATCAGAGGGTATTAGGACCAGCGATATTGATAAATATGGCGTTCCATTTACTAAGTAACGACAATATCTAGTAATAACTGTCAGGAAATAATGGTTTGAACGTTGGTCTCCCACATGTGACATGGGAAAGTGGGGGCGAGGCGAATTCTGCACGCGAATCTAGTTTTCAGTGTTCTGTGTATTGAGAATGATTTGTTTCGATAAAGGAAAAAAATCCTGAGGAAAAGGAAAAGTTTTCCGTAATTATCTCGAACGTGTTCATGGATTTAAATTACCAACACATTGCACACGTTATAACTTCCATATCAATAAAAATTTACATTGTATAATGAATTTATACATATACATATATTTTTAAAAGAAGTCTTGATGAAATAAACGTTTAAAAATGCACAATAATTATAAAACATTAATTTAGCAAATAATAAAAAATATGATTGATAGCAGTTAATTTAAAACGGGCTTGAAAAGTAAAGTTTCCGTCAAATACATCATCCAAGACTAGATCGTTGACGCTGGAGCATCTTTAATATTTAACCGGTTTATTTTTTTATCGCAGTATAGATCTCATTTTATATCCGGTTGCTCGTTTGAGTGCCAATTGCTATTTTAGGTTAGTAGCAATAAACTCTTGTAACGATCACATCGTGATGTCATTTTTTTTCAACGAGTTATAACTATATTTGGATGAAATTATTTAATACTAACTGTTTCTCGCAGCTTTGCATACGGAAATTATATTTTAACTTATTCAAACTTTTATCCTTTTTTCTCGGGAAACCTTTTAATTTTCCGGGATGAAAAGTTGTCTAAAATATGACCCAGGGTATCAGTAACAACTTTACAATTTTCATCGAAATCCGTTCAAGGGTTTTGGTGTGATGCCCGGACAGACAAATAGACACTTTGGGTTTTATTATAGTATAGATATAGATCTTAGATTAGTGTTAATGGATTTCATCTATAGTCTTAGATTGAAGTTCTGATTCTGAATAACTCATTCACTGGCTTTCTTGGTTTTTCAACGCTATTTCGCTTGACACCGTTTGTTTGTATCAAATATTGGGAAAGTTTTTTCATTTTCATGTTCTTTCACATACATTCTTATGAAATACTGCATGACAAAAAAAAATTATGATACCTTCAACGTGATTCGATGGTTTGATGATTGAATCATGAGATGGATAGCCAAACTTTAAATTGGGCTCATTTTTGGTTTTGACGAATATCACACAATTACATACTCTATAAATTTTTCAGTCCCATTGTGATATAAATTTTAAAAACATTTCCGTATCGTAGACGTCACTTCAATGTCAATCGTGGTTTAAAAGTTTTCTGCTCAAAAATAAAATGTATATACTTTATGCCAACTAAAGTAATGAGTCATTAATTGCTTTTTTAAAAGACATTTTCTACAATGTCACCACACCTGCGAAAGTTTTTATCTCGTAACGAGATCATTATTTAAGAAAATAGAGGCAGGTTGATGTCGAGCCTACGACTCGATCCTGATTGATGTGTATAAACCCCTACCGCCCTACCGGTCTTATCTCGGCTACCTAATAGCTTTAACGAGATTACGGTACTTATTCACATCAATGCATACCTTCCTTATTATACCGTCCTTATTATGAAAGGATATTTCAATCAAATTATGGATATTTTTTGTTGTATTTGTAAAAAGTATATTAGGTATATTGCGATTTTGAGGTTGTATTAATGAAGTCCTTCATTAGGTCTACAATAACACATCCGTACAGAAATAGAACAAGACTATTGTTTTCTCTGCAGAGTTAATTGATAAACTGTCCGTTTTGCTGAATCTACGAAGCAGATTTAACCTTAAATTTTTAATATTGTGTTAATTATACCACCACCAACCATCCTTCGAATGAAATTTTCTAAATATTCCTGTGATCTTATTAATCCATCTTAATCAATCCATGAAAATCCGTTCCGTAGTTTTTGCGTGAAAGAATAACAAACCTGTTAAACATTCACACTTATAAGTATTAGTAATAAGTAATATAATTACATATAATCGTATTTAATGAGAAATTTTTGCTCACTATTGTAAGTAGCTTGATTACTATCGCCTCTAATGACCGATTCCGCAAGTTGTCCATGGTTTATTTGCTGTCGATGAGTCATCGGCATAAGTATACAGTATCTAATACTATCTAAGATCTCTTTGATGTTTTATCTTAACTTGGTTCAGAATATAAATTACTATATTCAAGCTCTGTTCAAGGCAATTACAATAACTAATTACCCACGTAAATGTTATGAATATAATAATCTTTAAGTATTTAATTACACTAATTAAAGAATTTTAATTGCAATACCCAATCCTATTACAAAAATTGTTTGTCTTATTAAAATATTTATTTATGTAACAAACGTTACGACATAAAAGAGGTAATGTGTGAAATAGGTTACGTTATTTGAATGTGTACCTAAAAGTCCTAAATTGTGTAATGTCGTCGATAAATCAATAGCACGCAGTCAGTTAAATCTGGCATGTCGGTGCGCAATAATATCCATCAATTGCAGCAATATGAGCCGAATGCGGTTATTTGGCAGGCGGCAGGCGGTTCACGACATTTAGTCGAGAGGTGCATGCAGCATGCCTACATTAATGCCTTCACGACGTAGCGGTCGTATTGCATTTTGCGGTATTTGACGAGTGTTGAATTTGCAGACGCGCTTATGACGGCGGGAGGCGGTGGTAACTTAAACCGGTTGGACACCTTTGTCGCGTCCACTGCCGGCTTTAGGTGACATTCGCAAAAAGTACGCAACTGCATGCACAACATCGCCAGATTCTTAATCGATGCTTTGATATCGACCTCGAACATAAACGTACGCTTCTAAACTGGATCATTATAGGAGGCATTGATTTGCTTCGCCCCGAGTCGCTATTTAAACCGGTTGGACTCTTGTCTGTGAACATAGACGATTATAGACTCTTGTCCTGTGAATACAGACGAATGCATTGCATTCCCACTCGCCAATGGAGTAGAGGACAGATGGACAGTAATGATTCCATTAAAATAACCAGCGTGAGCCTCTTAACCGTCAGGGCCTACGAAACGCGTTCTCCTCTGATCTAATGCCATACTCGTAGCATTAGTTATTAGTATAATGTAAATTGCGATAGAAGCTGTATAAGTGCGTACGTAGGTGTAATGCATGCAGGCTGCAGCGAGTCAAGTAAAAGTAGTGAGGGAATGCAGTTGGATTGTGTATGAGTGAGTGCATTCGACACGTTGCGCACTCGCTCGACTTGGTCACATCGATTTTATGCACCATTGCTGCAAGCTTATATTCAATCGGCCTCTTTATAAATAATTCGCCGACCCTCATACGGGCTTGTTGTATTAATAATAAATGCGCTCAATCAACCTCTTCATGTGCCAATTAAATATTTATAAGGGTTATACTCTTCTGTATTTAGTAGTGTCTTACAAGTTTGCAGGTTCTGGTTTTTTGTTGTGCCCTTTTTGTTCTTAAATACCCTTTATGTTAATTGTTAGCATCTACTCAACTTTTATTTTTAAATAACGGTTAAGTTGTGAAATAATTGTTGCTCAGATGCACATGCATATGCAGGTTTAAAATGTAACTTTTTCTTATTAACATTAGAAATGTCTCCGCATGGCGTATAACTATGAAATATTGTTAGATTTAAATGAGATGCGAGATATATCTGAATGTTAGGAACACGGATTATTGCGTATTAACGGCACGTCGCCGCGTCGTCATGAAGGGCGCACTGGGAATCGGGATAAGCCGGTCCAACGGCCATCTTAGCTTTTGCGTCGTTTAATAAAGCCCCTTGCGACAACTGCACGCCTTTGTAGGGTTGACTGCCATAATGCTCTTATAAGTACTCCGTGCACTACTTTATGTAAGTAGTGCAAATCTTTGCTCCTTTACCAATCATGTCTTGCATTCCTTGTGTTCAGAATTTATTCACGATGTTGACATTTATTTAAGTACTCATACTGTTCACTGTATTACATTTGAAATATTTTTCATAACGCTAATAGTGTACGTTCGTTGATTCCAACATTAATTGTTAGTGCTATTGTTATACTTATATTTGTGTTCATCGAGGCATGCATTATCTTCTATGCATCATCCTATTATCCATTAACTGTTACTGTCATAGCAGTCAACCATTTGATTTCAACAGTATTAATAAATATTTGAAATCATTATTGTGGTTCGTTTCGTTGTTCCCTGATAGAATTTGTAACGGTTAGACATAATATCATTTACTGTTATACGAGTCAGATATTGGATGAATACAATATAGAAATATGGTGTTCTGTATTGGACATAGCTGGTTGCCGCGATCCAGCCCTAGCTCCCGATCGGGTAATGCAAAACGAGCCTCGGGAATAAATCGTTTACATGGTTGTCGGCGTAAACTGGTCCCGCTGCCTGCCGCGAGTGCCACGCTCGATGATACCTCCCGGAGGTAGGAAGCCGGTGGAGATGTCTACCTACGGCTGTCAAGTTACGCAACTGTATGATGGCCAGCTTTTAACGCCTTTGTACCAAATTACGTACATTCAGTACATGTATTAATGTCAACGCACAAATTGTTCAGTCGCTCTATCCTCAAAAAGAACGTACCTAGTAAGTATGTAGTTTTTAAATTAAACATTACCAACAAAATCTCGCTTCTCCGCTAACTGGGTCAAGGCATTTCTAAAATATGTAATGTATTTTTAACAATCTGTTTCAAATCAACTTTGATGGTAGACCATGTTGTACGTTGTAGTTGCATCACAACTTCAGCTGTGCGAGTTAAGAAAATCGATAAGAGTTAAAGTAAATCGATAAATGCGGCTTTTGCGCAAATATTTAATTTAGCTGCGTAAAGGCAGCTCACCACAGCACGTAGGGACTGTAGGGATACCACATCTGATTATAGTGTACGCACAGTGTTTGTATACATTTGTGCGGTTGGTACACGGTGTATCCGTGCAGTGGCGGTCTTATCTCACCATTAGAGTTATTACGGGCCGGTATCTCGCCCATCGCACCGCTTCGATTGTTTCTGAACGCGCCACAAAGCTGCGCGCTACCGCCGTAATTGACCACTGTTTATTTACACGACGATCTCTTATTTTATACAGCACTCGAGGTTTATAATACTCGATATACGCCGCGTTACTTACTAACGAGGAAGTATCACGGTTTATGAATGCTTTGACTTTTTCAATACATTCTCGGTCACCTTGAGTGTCATCATCTTCAATATCACTCAATTGTTCATAGGCGACGTCGTTTTATTGTCATTATATCGTTTAATTTCTGTAGACGTTTATTACAGCACTAACAATAGAGAATCAGGTATTTATAGCGACGGAAGCTATTTGATTTTCTTAGTAATCACGTCAAAGTACTGTGTAATTCTTGATAACTTAGTTCATCCTTCTCGATTAGATTCAATTTGTTGTTTTGCATATGATTATTTTTTACCTTGTCATTTGATTGATATGGTCGATATTGTTAATTAACAACGCTAAGATCTTTTTCTTTGTTCAAAAGGATCAGTTCAATACTTCAATCATAATTGACATTTTCATCGAAATGACATGTCGATTTTTTCTCAACTCAGTAAACCCGGAACACCTTGCAAACCTTCCCATGTAAACAATATTATAGATGTAGGTGAGACAAGCGGACAAGCGTGCTGCTCGACGATCGTATTGAAGCAAATTGTGTTCAAGTCTGCTAAGGGCAACGGTACAGATAGCATCGGTTGATTGCCGCCCACGCACCGCGCTGCGATCGCTCGCTTCTGCCTTGTCACTTATCATTAGCCACTGAATCTGTAATAGCTACGCATTTGATAAGTTGTATCGTCGTTATAGACTAGAGGTAAAATAAATCATTGTCTTAAAAATACCAAAAGCGTAAGTAAGCAAAATAGTAGGTGTGCGTCTATTTGGCTAGGGATTCCTTAGAGGATTCATAGATTTTATACCAACGAAATCTTTGTCGGTTGTTAAAGGTACACGTTTGTTTTATAATAACACCGTTAGATAAAGAACAATTGATTATTGTCCCGTTGAAGCAAAAGAAACAAACAATGAGACCACCGAAAATGGTGATCATAATGTCGCGTCCTTGGATAACTGTAATTGAATACCTCACAGAATTGGTGACTATCGGAGTGTAGTATCCGTTCAAATGGTTGCTTTCGTGGGAATAGTTCACATGTAAACTTCTCTTTTCACGCTAGGAACAAAGCACTATCTACTGGGTAAGTGTCCCTCTTTGTCCCAAATAACAATTTGCATAAGAGTACAAAGCTGACGGGATACGGAGATAAAGAGGTCTAAACCTTAGTTTGTCTTCAACAAGTTTCAGTGTGAGCCTATCAAGATATTGTTCAGTTTAATGGTTTATGATGATGACTTGATAGAAATAAGGTTTTGTCAATTATAATCCAAATTGTTGATTTCTAACACCCTCCCAGAACTTACAGATTTTATATATTTTCCTTTACTAGTATTAGTAGCTGCAATGTGCATGATTCGTCCAACACCCGTGTCCCATGTGCTATGCTAGAGATTGAATTTCAAACCCCGACCATCACTGCTTTTTTGTTGTTGTTATTAGTAACTTTATAAACAAGAAAAACATAGGTAACGTGTGAAAGCCCACAATCCGAGGTTTGAACACGCCCTGCACGCTATGTTGGGGTAGGTCAGGCATTCGTATGGCTTCACGTTGATTGTAGGTGTTACTTTATGATCGCACGCTTCTGCGCGCTACTATTGTTCTAATGGGATTTCGCCCTCTGCTGGCGTTTCTTGTACGTACACCCGTCTTGTTACTCGCCGACTCGAGGTCACGCGTTCAACTTGATCTCGCCATTTCTCCACGCGTTTATGGGAATTGTGTGGACGATAATATAATTTAACCGATCGTTTTATGCCGATTGTTATTTATAGCCGTCGATTGTTTATATTGAGAAGTGCCTATCCACTTACCGCCTTTATTCCAATGGCTCTATTTGTAAGTAACTGCGTCAGTCAAGTCGTTTATTCGACGATCAAGCCGGAATGAAAGTTGGCCAGAGTTCTGATAAATAATGCAATCGTGCAGTGTTTTTCGGCGTCAATTATTCTCTACTGCATGTTAGTGACTTTTGACGTGCCGTCTTTATTCCGCGTTGTTGTGACGAAGTACTGCAATATTTTACACATGATTAGAGCTGAGCGCACCGGCACTGTATGGCTAAGCAAATTGCGCCGAACGCGACGCGAAGTCACGATCTGAACTTCGCGGGAACCCGGGAGAATTTCTAGAGAATTCCAACGTAAATGCTACAACAGATATTAATGGCGGTATCGCCGCTCTTATACCGGTTCGCGCTTAGATATCTAATTTAATCGAGTCTATATTTCCCATTGAACGAATAATTATTTCTTCATTATAAATAACGAACTTTATTAAAGTTTCATGTGATGTGTGTGCATCAGTATGTTAATAAGCGATTAGATCTTTCCCAGGGATGTCAGTTATTTCGTCATGGCTGCAAGTAGGGACTTATCAGCTTGTATTTTATTTAAATTAGACATCGCTCCTAGGTTAATTATATCCCGTAACGGTTAAGGAAGCCGCTCCCATATCTTGTCATCGGCGACCGAGTACTGCCACTAAGTCCACATTACTTAATTGAATATATTTTACATCGCTGATGTTTTGAGTGGCTTTTTGTTATGAATAAGTAACATTTTTATATTAATAAATAGCTCTGTCTATATCTGCTAAAAGTAAGACATACCTTTATTGAGCTGATATTTCCTTTTTAAAAGAGTACCTGTCTGAAAAACTTTCAAATGCCGTTAAGGCAATTAATGTTATCGAAATAAATTAATCGTAATCATGCCAAGTTATTTAATGTAAGTACCAACGTCTAATGATTTGAATTTGTTGTGAGAAATATTGTGAGAAATCAGTGACCACGTTCACCGTAATTTCCTGGTTAAATTTTATTTATTTTAAAGTGAATTATAAAACTTGAATCAGCATTGATAAGGTTGTTCGGTAAACAGCGGAGCATAACGTGTGGGGCTACCTATTGCACTGGCTTATTAAATGCATAGGGTCTGGTGTTATTACACGTGAGTTTTTCGTTTATTTCGTACCCTAAATGTGAACGCCTTAATTAGGTATGGTTGGATCTGTAGATAGCGATCGCAGGTATGGTAATGGTTCGTCTAATTCTGAGTCACGGAGGGCTCGGCGCCTGCGCGGCTCGCCGAGCGCTGTGTTCCCGATCCGGAACGGTGGACTCTCCTGGAAATAATAAACAAACATAATTAGGTATGTTCAAAACAATAAAACCGCGAAGTCTTTGAGAATCATTTTAAGGATGTCGCTTTGTTTTGTTATGTTCCCATTAGGAAATAATTAATAGTTTCATTTGTCATATCACAACAAAAAATTGTTGTATTGCTGGGCACTCGTGTTGTTTTAGAATGAGAGAGTACTTTGCCCTGCAAATTGTCCAGTCCATTCATATTGAAGCAATCCACTACCCTAATGACACCGAAGCAAGTGTCTCTAAGCAGTTCATTTCCTAAAATAAGAGGTGCTTCATTGGAAAAATCTGCTATTTCGAATTAGGAGTGGAATTTCAACTTCTGTCATGGAATCACGGATTATTTCTAGGTCCATGCATGGAATATGCCTGTATTACATTGTTTAATCTGATGTGGTAAAAAAAACATAATCTTGGCGTCTTTTTGGAGCGTTCCTAACATAAATTACAACAAAAAATTTTATGAGATTAGTTTTTTCCAACATAATTATTATTACACAATATAACATACGTTTTTTTGCTGCAATGAGATCATAACAAAGCTTGATATTGTGCCATTTGCGTCATAATATTTTTCCAATGCTGTGCCGAATTTGCCACCAAATTGTGGTTAGATGTCACGATTTTAACTAAATGCATTTTCCTCTTTATCCTTTATGTAAGTTTAACCGATAATGCCTCTTGGTATTAATATGCATTACATGTCCGTTAGATTATTATTAGGTATATGGGTAGCATTCGATACATGTTATTGCAAAACACAGAAGTAAATATAAACAAATCTACTTACGATACATTATGATTGTAGCTAATGCGTCACAGTTGGACTCTTATCAATAGAATGATTAAACTTATTCTCGTTAGCGTAGCAACAAAAAATATAAACATCTCCGAGAATCCGTCCTTCACGAGCGATTAGGTACATGGGTTTCATCCGACAGATTAAAAAGTATTCATCAGAATCAATTAACATTATTCAATGTTGTATTTGTTTTGTTTTATACAGCCTTTACTTTAGAATGAGTCCGATGAAGCCCGCAAATATTATCGTGTTGTTTTATTTCGGTGTTCTCGCTTCTCGCACCACTTGTGTTCATAAAATGACAAAGCGGCTTAGTGACATCACGTCTCACGAATGTTTGGCGACGTGGATGTCTGCAGCCGGTGTATAGTTGCTGTTTACGATGGCTTGATGAAGTGACGTACATATGTTTTTTTTTTCTAAATTGACATGTCTGTTCGGTAGTACCACTGTAGCCGGCGTGGCCTATCCAGCCTACGTACAGACACCTTAAGCACTGGACACGAACAATAATACAATTAGAAATTACCGTATTATTTGATACGCTAGAATTAAGGTACTTTCCAAATTCCGTACAATAGATTATGTTTCCATCTGGTTAGTTATCAGGCAATCAATCAAGATATTTCTCTGCAGTAATAACAGGTAGGATCGCTAAGATAAATACGATTCAGGTATTGTCTTCAAAAAGGCGATAATCTTTTCAAAAGGGCGACTATCTCAAAAATAATTTATCGTATTTATTTAAACTATTGACCACATTAAAAATATTATGGTACAAATGGCGAGCTTAATGCTCAATGCATTCTCTACCAAAATCTTCAAAATAAACACAGCATTAAATATTATTATTTGAGTCACTCTAATGATGAATGCAAAAGACGTGTACCCGATCGACCGTGTCAGCCAATCATGTTGCCTTTTTGGCAAAGTTAGCCATGTGTTGTGTATTATGTGCACACTGCACATGTAAAAGGATATTTGGATATCGGCATATTTTATAATAAAAAACGTGTATAATTTTGTAACGATATTTCTTGGAACAATGGCAAAAGTTATTCGCTAAGTTAGATAATTGTTTAAAAAAATATTTTCACGGTTTTATAGTGTTAATGTAGATGAGACTGCGCTGTTAACCATTAAAGAGTTTCCTCGTCTGGACTCAAACCTGTGTGCAGTATCAGGTCATGATTGTCACAAAAGTGCATTGTCATCAAAACTAAAGCAATGTGTAAAATTTCAACTCCATAGGATAAGCCGGAGTAGTAATTAGGCTTGCAAGATTTGACCCAAACAAACAGGGCAAGCTAAACAACACCGTTTAAAAATTCTATTAAATATTCAATGATTTAGGACAAAAAAATCTATTGATTTTTGTCTGCTCATGTTTCTACTGTAGATTGTTGCAGGCGCTCAAGTAATTAGTACGTACTAACTATAATATTATGCTACTCCGTTTTAATGCGCACTTTGGTCGCAATCGTCGGCGTCTATGAACCATCGAGATGCGTTTTAATTGAATATGATTAGCATGTGCTTGCGCGACAACTGAGAAGTGAATCAATATCAGACGCATGTGCTTTAATTAACCAATTGATTCTTCCAGAAGCTGTACTCTAAATGGTATGGCACTTTTTCTGAGAAACGTTCTAGTCATTTTCCTAAGAATATTTTTTACGCGTTTCATCTGTGGTCACAACGCGTCGTTCGAATATAATACTGCAAGTTACTGTTTCGTTACTGGCCTTCGGAAGCTATGAAGACTTGACTTTTGTTGGCCTCTAGCCAAGCAGCACTGGAGCAACGGGGTGGAGTATCCTCTGGGCCTCCTCAATATCTGACTAATAAAGACATTCATAATCATAACTACGTAGGTTTATATTATTTTTTCACAATGTGCAGTAACAGTACTAAATAAAGAAAACTTGGAGCTGTCATTGAGATAATTTATGCAGCTCAGTTATAGATAGTGACCATAGGTGACTATGGTTGACACGAACGAAGCACGAACTGACTTGTAGAATTCGAATCGAAATAGAGAAGTAGACCTGCCTTTCTTTCATAAGTATTATATTCTATTAGGTATCGGTTTTTTGATCACCCAAAGCAACAAAAACATTAGACCGATACCTTCTTAGCAGCTAGGTAAATAAATAGACAAAATTTCGTTTAGGAATGTAGGCAATGCCGTCATATTGATAACAAAGCCAACCTACATAAAAATATTCAACGATAACCCCGTTACAGTAATATTATCGCCGGTAAGTATCTAAATTAAAACATTGTAGAGTAATATTAATTATATTTTCCAAGAAACAAATAATTTGTAACACAAGTTTACACTGAAATGCGTGAAATGTTATTATGAATGGTTAACTCGATAAAAACTCTGGTGTTATGCCACCGCCACCGCAGCTCACGTGTTTTAGCGTTGGCAAGTGTGCTCTCGATTAGTCGCCCGATTCTATCGATCGAACGTTATTCCGGTTTCGAGATTGTTGATAGTGTAATTAATAATTATGGTAGTTTTACGTTTTTATTTGACGGTTTTATCTAAACCTCATTTGGAAGCCTTGTTTGATATTCATAGTGTTTTACTAGGCGATCATTATCGTAGTTTTGTTATGTTTATTGACCGTTTATTTAAATGGACAACTTTTACTACTGTATTAATGTAAATTTGTTCTACACAAATAGTTTAGATATCCTATGTTGATATAATAAATAAATAAATTATTTAAAGCAAAATAACTCATTGCCACGCCATCGCGCCATCGCGCCTGTGGTTCGATTCCCAGCGAGGCGGGATGATGAGTTTGAATTTCTGTTCTCGGTCTGGGTGTGACTGTGAATATCCTTGTCTAGTGTGGGGCTATGAGTGTGAAGCGTTATTATTATTATTTCTTTCTTATTTAAAACTGCAATAGTTAAAAATATTATTACATTCTTATTATACTATAAAGGTTCATAAGGTAGATTGGTTTTATGGAAAAAATGCCGAAACCAAAGAAAAAGTAGGCTAAAGAAGAAATATTCGAAAATATAACGATAGCTAAAAAGTTATTAATTAGCACCTGAAAAAAGAGAAAAGAAAACAAAAGTAAAAAAATTGATAGCAACTGGCAAAAAATAGCAACTAAAATATCGACTCGTGAAAAAGACAAGTTCGCAAATATTGGACAATACTCAGATTTGAGACTGGTTTAGGAGTAGAATTATTTTAAAGAAAATAAGACCTAATTTTAGTTATCATTCAAGATACTTTAAGTATTACATGTTATTGGTAAGAAAATTATTTTTTTGTGAAATAAATATGATAGTAATTAAACATTGATTTCGGTACATTTTCGTGTTTTTCCCCAGTTTCCTGCTTACATTCTCAGAATCCTGTGACTCGATTTCCTTGAAATGGCTATAAATCTAAAACTTAAAAATATTTTGACCGTCCAACTAACGTCCAAAAAACTATTATGTTAAAATATGTACCTACCACTGTTCTAGATAATACGCTAAAAACAACTATAATAGAATATACAAAAAATATCAGGTCGATATCAGATTCATTTTCTTTATTACTTTGTAGAACAACCCATATTCTGAATGTATTGTATTGTATGTATTGTAACATAAAAGGGGACATGTCAATCATTTGCAAGTGCGGCATAGTCGCCATCGTAGCATCGTAGCGGATAATATTTGTCAACACATACAGGTAATGTGACGAGCAGTGCGCGAGCGCAGTATTGCGGCTCTATTGTGGTTCGAGTGCTTCACGCTCGCGTTTCGCATTGCATTAATCTTGCGGTTTTCGACGTGACATGCAGTTTGCACTACATCTTACATGCTTAGTTCTTATAAACCACACGTTAATATTGTAATGTGCAGGGAATAAACGCACCTTCGTTTTTGTAACTTTTTTATGAGACATTATTGCATCGTTTTCATTGCCATCCATCACACATGATAATATTGTGCAGTGTATATTTTTTATCAAGATTAAATTGATTGTTTAAAAATGTACCAATAAACAATATAAATAGACATGTTAATTGATACATTAGAATCTAATCTAATCATTAGATAGTTTAGACCCCAGTATAAACAGTTGCATTATAATTACAGCAAATATTTGTCTGCCCCGGTTGGGCGACAGGCACGATGGGGACCGAGTTTCCAAAATAATTTATAAAATATTTTTAAATTGAAGCACTTCCTTTCCATTAATTAATTGACAAATATAGAAGTTGTCTTGAAGTTGTACTACGTATGATAAGAATATCAATAATCTTTTAGTACACGGTATGACAGTTTCGTGTGACATACCTATGCGTACCAGTTACTTATTTTTATTAGTCTGTAATAATGTTAATGTGACAATAAATTATTATGCCCCAATGCTGTACGAATGTAGCTGTTTGTCGAACGTAAAATTGCGTAGATGTTCCCCCGAATCTCGACGGCCTGAAATACGTGTTCGGTTCAAGCAGATGGACGGTTATAAATTATACACCGGTGTAAACTGTGTTAACTGTTGAAAGCTATAAACGAGACGGCTATTTCAGTACTACAATTGTGTATGTAACATGTTGGTGTGAAAAGTTTTAAGTGGAACTCCTTAAATCTGGTATGGATACCTACTTTTAACTGTCTAAATGCTACGTAATAAATGAGGAAGCTTTATCATTATTGTTTCTTTTGTAATATAAATATTACCTAAGTTACTCTATCGCTTTCAGATACTTTAAATTGTATACAAGTTACAACGTATACAAAATTTTACGAACGTCTCATTCATCGTAGAGGTCAAATTTATTTGTGTTAAAGTGTTGCACTAATGTCGACACAGTCCTACCTAAGTAAATAATATAAGAATCTTTGAAGCTATACACATGACATACGTGTTAACTTAAATACGATAAACGTTACGTATGATGAATTTGGTATTCCTTTTGTCCTTGTGTCGAGATATTTTTTTGGCGTGCCATCAATGCGCTTTGTTGGCGTGATGTACATTTGCATATACCCTTGAATCGTCGGTTGCTTTGTCAAATGCATTGTTCGTGTAATGATATGATCTCAAAAGACTTTCTGTATAGTAATACCGCAATAGGTACTAGTACCAACATAGATAAAAATATTTTTCCGTTGTATAATTTATGTGCTACCCAAATTGCTATGAACTAGCCATATGCCACAAAAAATTGTAGCAGACAATGAGGTTCGCACATTCGAAATATCGAGGTGAGTGAACCTCGTAGATGAACATAGCCAATCGTTTTTGTAAGTTCTCGGGCACAAAAACAGATTTAAATAAACTATTTGTTGAACAGATACGGGGCCAAGTGGAGTTGGAATGTATACAAAATTTTTGCCCTGAGTTTTCTTATGGGTGGCGCCCAAATCGGGACTAAAACTAAAGTTTTAACTTTGTGTAATTCTGTGAATAATTATTCGGTAATCTGCCCTAAATATTGATTTAGTAAATTAAAGTTACTAATGTCATCTCTTTCTCTTCAGTCAGGCCTCATTACTGAGGATCGTGACTCTGTCTAATGTCATTCTTGAAAAGTTTGTCATACATAATCCGTAATTCCCGCCTTGATAAAGTATCGGACTAAAAGGTGTTCTGGCGGATTAAAACTGTAATTTAGTCCACGTGAGCCACCGAGCAAATTAAATGTAGGCATCTGACGATCGCATACCTGCTGCGTGTCAAGTAAAACGTTACGTACTTACTACGCAGGACGTCATGCTTCGTAATTTGGTCGGGTGTTTAGCGCTTTGTGCGAGTGCAAAAAACAATTTATAGAGATTAACCGTCGATATGAATCGTGAATATAAATGAGTGGAAACAAAAACGAGATGTGTCTGAAGAGAAATAATAAGTAGCGTTCGACAGCGATCGTCTAGCCGGCGGCGTCGTCCTTGAGTGCAGAAATCCTTGATGAGTACAATCAACCGCCACCGCATAGCACTTCTCGTTCAGGGCTGCCAATTAACGTTTTGACCATTGCCATTTCATTGCTGGCCAATACGCTTGTTGTAAACAAGGAAATTATACCCGATTATTGTAAATCTTGGGAGTCGTTTTCTTATTGGGCAGACGTTTGCGTTGATGTATGAGTGGTATGACGCATTTAAAGGTCTTGGGATTAAACTTCAAATAATTCAACAGAAACCTTGAGTCATGTAATTTTTGTATACATATTTTAGTATAAGCAACAATTGGGATTTTAGTTGTCTTTCGAATCTTTTTAAAGATTTGTTTAATATTTAGTTTCTACAAAAATACATAGGACAGGCCATAAAAGTTATTAATTTTGCCCAAGATAATAGTTTTGTTAACCCTATCTAATAGATGTTGCGTAGGTGCTAGCAAATGTGAGGACAAAAACTAAAACTGAAAATAAATGTTCGAGAAACGCCTATTAACGGCGCTCGCCATCGACACTGGCTCGCTGATGCTGACTGCTCGCCGTATATGTAAACCGATTATATATTATGCATCTCGATAAGGCAGAAAAACACTTAGCTCACACATAATCCCCCCTAGGACAGTGGACTAAAACAACATTGTATTGGTTAATCGGGATTCTAAAAAATACGACGAGAACTTTTTTTTATTCTAGTAGTCATTATTGATGTGACATTGCCACAAGACGACATATTTTAACTATCTAAAATTGCTAGAGTTATATTACAAAATATATTTGTAAATGACATCTAATAGGCCAATAAATCAATTACTATTTCCGGCAGTTTCAATTATTTGCACGAACTCACAAGCTGCTACGTAAATGTGTCATACTTAAAATTCAACCGCGGTTCAAATTGAATTTAACTCTAGCTACGGCCTGTCAACTTATCGAATATAAATTCTCTTATTAATCTTTACCAATTATGTGAGTGTTCGGCCTCGTGTTATCAATCTTGGCAGAAATGCCACAAAACGCGATTATGGTGCAGGATTAAGATCTTTTTGCGTTGGTGAGTAAGGAGGAAAATGTGTTGACTGGTTGGTGGTGATTGATCATTTCGGTATAGTTACGCGATGTTGAGGCGTGCTCGCCAGCCTGCCGCATGCCGTATCGCTCCTGAGAAATGTTGGACGTTATGAAACCATCGTCAGATCACTCACCGATCTCCCGTAAAAATTACAGTTCTATCGAAACTAACTGTCTTTGTTCTACAACAAACTTATCTCAACGTTATTCTTGCTCATTTCATTGAAACGATATACCTACCTTGTTAATTTGGTTTGAATGCAGTACAAGAGCATGTTTTGCAATTTAGTCCTTTTAGTAGTCTGTAGAAATAACTTGTTACCAGTAGAAAGCGATCGTGAAAACCTTATCATGAAGATAATTAATCATTGGTGTGAAAATTTAGTTCTTACGATTGATCAAAATCTATCAAAACAAAACACTTGCCTGACTTGTCAAGTAACGTCCACGCTTTGCAATGAAGCGTTAATGATCATAGAGTTAAATAAGTCACTTCTAATGATGTTTAAAAACTTAATCGCAATCACTTCGTAAACATCACCAAGAATAGTATTTGAGAATATTACAATATATAAAAAGTAGTTACATCGGGTTCAATATTGATCGTAGAAACAAAGATCGTGTGTATAAATACATGGAACGGCCTTTCTCTTGCCCTTCCGCGCAGCGATCTGACATAGCTGCCTCTGGCGCTCGATTGTCTGTCAAAGTCAAGTTCACGGCCTGCGCGCAGTCTCTGCCAACCAAAAAAAGGATTACTAAGGCCTGCCTATCTAATTTTAATAAATTGCTTCCGTATCTTTATTTTTACTCCCTAAGTCTCTACCATTTAGCCAAATGTAGTGTAACTCTTTATCTTTACAAACCATAGAATTGTTTAATTTTTCTCAGCAAGCACATAAAATAAGTACGTTGAAATCTATTACCTTTACATTTAATGAATGCTCATAAACGGTTTATTATTATAACGCAAAGAACTCTATTTGCTTTACCTATCGTATTTGTAGGTTATTTATGTAGTTTCTATTGATCATAAGACAACTTAAGATCAACCTCAATACACGATCATTCTGAGGCGTTCCATTAAGTATTGTTCTCGACATTTGGCGCCGGGTCGATGACTCGCGCAATCAACTGTTTAGTTTTGTTTGTTTCGCTTTGTCACGAATACTGCTAGAGCAATGTTGCTTGATTTCACAAACATTAGCTTGTAACATGGGAGTACCAACATGTTTTAATAAATTATTGATTCTATGGAGATTTCTAATAGCAACTATGCCATTTCTTGTATTTAGGGCCTGTTCTCTTACTGTAACTTTGCTTTCTAATCGTGGATCGTGTTAATGCTACGAGAAATGGACTTGATTTGATTAGGCAATGCATTTCATATGATTTAGTGGTCACCCCAAAAGATTGTTTTCTAACGCGTCATGCACGAAAAATATCAAATTAGTAATAATTTGTCACGTTTCAAAAAAGTTACAATTTGTCACATGTAAGATCAAATGCAATGATGTTATAGTATAAAATTACCTTTATATTTATTTATAGTTTTATTGCTTAGCGTGATGAATTTTTATTTGATACTAATATTAAATAAAGTATTACACCCAAGATACGGTACCTAATGTTAGTGTAGTGTACAATACGCTAACTAGTGGGCTCCACTGTCAGATATAAATCTCCTTAGATCACGAGGTTGTTAATACGATATTCGTGTCGACGCCGTCTAAGGTACATAGGCCTGCACCGTTATCCTATTGTCCATTCAAGTACTCGTAACATTTCATATTTGTCTGTGTGGCTTTTCTATGATTGTATGATTTAATTCCGCTCGCCAGACAGACAATATCGTTCAGATCTATTTCACGCATAGCAAGCTAAATCTGTTCGAGCGGTAGACGAGAATGACTAAAATAACCGGAATATTGTGGTTCTAGTTGTGGATAATTACGAAATGAAATGGAATTTAAAATTATATTTTCTTGTGATTTATAGCTTTCACTAATGTAGGCGAGTTTCCTCGGCGTTGAGTCATGTGCGGTAGGCCTCCTCGCCCTTTTAATCAAAAATAAAAGCGGTTAAATGTGTCGTTGGCTAATTAAATTCTAATCTGATGTGAAACGTTGAAATGTTATTTGATTTTTTATTTCGTTACCTAGGAAATGTACTGTAATTATTTCAAGTTTAGTGATCGCAACGAGTGTACCTCCGTGTTGTTGATATACATACGTGGGTTACTAGTGGGGTGGTTTCCGCGGCGTTTGATATGCGAGCCCTGATAACAGCGCTGCCCACGCGACACTTTCTCAACCCCTTGCAATGTGAGGGTTGCTTGCCCTTCCACCTTATTGATTAAAGCCCTTGGAATATGAACTAAATGAGGAAAACAATATGCTTGCTGCGAGTTAACTAATCCCTTCCTTTTGTAAAGACAGTGTTAATTACATATTCATTTGGATGAATCTGATTATACAGATGAATAACTAGAAATTGTTGTGATAAAAAGAACCATCTTCCTACATCTCTGCAAGTAATACTTCGACACTAAAAGGCAAATGTACTTGATCCACACAACTAGGTACGTAGTTGAGGATAAATAGATCTGTACAGATTTACAAAAGCGATTGATGGACGAATAGAAACGTGCCATGTAGTCACAGAATGGCTTTTGTTTCTAGTGTAGGGTACTATTTTAGCACTCGTGAAATGTGTTTTGCAGAAGAGCATGTTGTAGTCAACATGATTTCTAATCTGTCTTTTATTGTTTACTGGTCGATGCCGCTTCGCTGGACGCAAAGAGGAGAATTCTCAACTGTTTTTATATACTGAATGTAGTGCATAGATGTAAGCTGGAAGAAAAGTACATTTAGAAATATAAAATTGAAATATTCGGGAGTTAACTATTCATTCTTTAAGTGGAAATTATCATAAAATAGAGACAATGTTTACATGTTACATAAATCGCGTGTTATTTATATACGTGAGGCTGTGCAGAATTGCAGTCAATTAGGATCTTGCTTGCGACATTGCTTTGTCAATGGTGTAGTAATTATCTTATTGTTTTATTTTCTTGTGGTCTAACTTAGATAGGCAATTACAAAGTAACCTGTTATACTTATTTCTAGCCTTTTTCTATTGTATTTTATATTGGGCAAATTATATTTAATTATGATAATTAGTCAATTCAGTTGTTTCTGCAAATAATATAATTTGACAATTCTTCCGTACAAGTACGTTAACTGGTCTTACGGTGGCTTTTAGTCCAGTGATGCTTTAAAATAAGTAAGATTGAAGAATAAATAAGACGATATATCTGTATTTATTAGAAATAAGATTGAACTCTAGATCAGATTGTAGTTTCGTTTGAGATTACTGGAACAAGAATGTTTTAAAAAAGAGTTTTAATGCTTTTCCTTCCATCAATTCATTCACCAGCGTATACTGCTGGACATAGGCCTCCCCTAACTTGAAACATGCTAACCGGTTCTGAGCCTTCGAAGTTCGAAATCCAGCGGATGCCTGCTGTCTCCATTTGAGCCTATGCCTTTGCCTATAGACTTTAGAGACATCTCTTCGAGATGTTGCCTTAGAATAATAAAATTGTATCAATTTACTTAGTAATAACCTATTCACTCTTTTCTTGACGACTTCCACGTTTTTTCTCGGAGTGAGTAAGATGAGGAACAGCAGTTGAACTAACGCATATTTATAATATCATTTTTGTTACAGTTCACATCGCCGGCGGCGGAAAGCGCCGCGTGCGGCAGCAGCACATCGTCGTCGACGTCGTCGTCGTCATCTTCGTCGTCCTCGTCCTCGTCGTCCGACTCGGACAGCGCGGAGGCCGCTGGCGGCTCCGCTCATGGACCCCAAGATGACTCCAGTGCTGCACTCGCTGCTGCTTGTCAATTACAGGTAAGTTTTGTTTGTGTTTGTGAAGACACAGGTAGACATTTCA
This sequence comes from Thymelicus lineola, assembly GCA_963932265.1. NCBI lineage: Eukaryota > Metazoa > Arthropoda > Insecta > Lepidoptera > Hesperiidae > Thymelicus > Thymelicus lineola. Next base: position 11,062,825 of record OZ010696.1, on the reverse strand, counting down.
GTAAATTTATTTCAGTTTTTAGGTAGGAATTTATTGTATGTGTGTGTACCTTTCTTGTTTTTAAATTGTTAATAATCCATGATATTAAACTTGAAAATAACGTTTACGATTACGATAATCGTATTTTGTTTCCATTGATTTGATGTACAATATTAATTTAATGTACTGTGTCTCTACTCTCTATATTGATTTTGCTGACACTCAATAAAATTAAATAAATTTGGTAGTTATAGATAGCAACTGTGACGCTATAAACTAAAATACATTCCACAGATCATCGACGATGCGGACCTTGCGGAACTATTTCCAGAACAAACATCGAGCGCGCCGGCGCAACAGCCCAATTTCTCGACCTTTGCCGTTCACAACACATCGCCAGACAATGATGATAAGTCTATTGTCGACAATGGTAAGGTGTAATTCTCGTTTTCTTTTTCTTTTTTATTATTAAAAATAATGATTTATTTAAAATCAATATAAATCTTTACAGGAGACGGCTCGGGTAGTGAAATGGAGCTTACCCCACAATTAGTAACGGCAGCGATTCAAAGAGCTACAGCTGATTCTTCAGGATCAGAGAACGAATGTTCGACCTCAGAATCGGTTCATCCAAATACTACTCATTACGCATCCAGCTTGTTACAACAGTTTGAGGCACAAACGCAATTATTGAGTAGTAGCGTCCCTCTAAATCCAATTGCAACCGCTGCCTCTTCAACGCTGTCTTGCGGGATAAGTGGGAGTTCAATAGACAGTGTGAGTACTACAATAAGCGATTGTGTTCTGGGTCAGATAAACAATTTGCCAGAAATAACACCAATAGCGCCAAACTTCTTAAATAATTCGCAACATTTGAGCAACCAACAAACAGAAGAAATCTCGCAAATACGGAAAGATCTTGAGGAATTCTCATCCGTATCTGATACAGTTAGTATATCCATCCAGAATCCGCCAAGCTTAGAAGACTGCGTTGATAATAATGATTTCATGAATCTTGATATTACGCCAGGAGGTTCAGAATTAGGAAGTGCTAGCGATTTGTTGAAAAGTTCACCTATAACTATTGGTAGTACAGATATAAATTCAATAAGTCATTTAGATAATCAAAAATTGGATACCATCAGTACGAATTCTGTAGAATCTCAAGAGGATATTAAAAACGATATAGTATTAGAATCTAGAAGAAAAAGGGGCCGGCCACGTAAAGTAAGAAAGGTTGATGAAGGTACTGAATCTCACAAGGAAGACAAGTCAGTGGTTAATGTAATTAACGTTTTTCATAATAATAATGATCCTCCCAATGTTTCACCAGATTCAGGAATTTTATCAAATCATAATTCACCTACACATTCACCGTTGCGAAGGCATGATATAGATGAAACACACAATAGGTTGAGTAGAAGGTCGGTTCAAAAAGAAAATAACACAATTGAAAGAAAAAGTATGCGGTCAAAATCAAAAACAAGAAGTAGAATTCATATCAGATCTGATTCAAGTGATTGTGATTTTCAAAAGAAGAGAATAGAAAACGAAATTAAACAAATTAAAACAGAAGCACCTTCACCTATTCCTTTAAAACAAGAACAAAATAAATTTGAGAAAGCTAAGAAGAATGATCATAAGTTAGATATTGCTGCCTTAGATAGAATGTTGTATGCTACTGACAGGGTATTATATCCTCCACGAAAGAATGTTAGAAAACTACAAGCTAAACCAAAAAATCCAAAATCTGCACAAAAAACATTAAAAGATAAGAATCAATATGATTCTGCTGACAGTGACAATGAGTCGCTACCAGCCAATAGATCGGTATTATCTGGAGTCTATGCAAAAAGAAAAGAAGTTAACAGCAAGTTAGCTAACCTGCCAAAAAAGAACAACAAAACATCAACAAGTGTTTGGCGAGATAATCAAAGTGAAAATGAGGCTGCCGGGGAGGACCCTCTTGATCCTACATGGAAGCAAATTGACCTAAATCCAAAATATAAAGATATTCTTTCTGGATACAAAAGTGATCATGAATTTAAACCATACAAAAGTTGTAGTAGATTGATAGAATCCGGTTATAAAAGTGACTATGGGTGCAGATCTGGATATAAAAGCGATTGTTATAGATCAGGGTATAAAAGTCAATCAGGATATAAAAGTGACAAATCGGGATATAAAACCGATTACAGTGTTAGAAGTATGCGAAGACGAACAAGGAAGTTTAAGAAAACAAGATCAGTCCGAGACAGGTCATATTACAAAAATCAGAAACATTTCGTATCTGATCAAGAAATACTTTTGTTAACAAATAAAACATTTAGCAGCTTAACGTTAGGCCACAGCTCAAGCGATTCTGAGTGTGAAACCTACCTACGTAAACCAAATGCGAGCCCGAAATACATTAGCGTGTGTACCAAGTATCCGTTGCCTTCCAAATACGATTATGGTTTCTCAAAGATGAACCAAAAACATGTACTGCGCCTAAATTCTTCCGACCCGTTTGCTCCTGGTCCAGTCTTTAGCGGATTGCAGAAGCCCGTTACTACTTATAATATCTTTAAGGTCAGTCATAATAACAATAATACGTTGTTAAAGTCGCCTACGAAGACTAGCTACATTGGAAGTCCTTTACCAGCCTTAAAACCTGTATTTACTCATAAATTTGGCATATCACCAATTTGTACGGTTGCTAAATTGTCATCATCAAAAAAGGATGAATTTTTAAGGCATTTTCCAAAAGTGGTGTCACCGAGAAGCCGCAAAGCAAAATCTGGAAGTGCTGTACATTCTACAGGTACAAAGAAAGAAAGTTGTTCTAAGCAATTACAGAACATATTTGAGCAGGCTAAAAATAGTTATGTTCCGAATAAATCACTATCAAGAAATGTTTTTCTCAACTTTAAAAAACCACATATAAAACCAATTTATCATATAAAGAAACATAGGCGAACAGTTGTTTTGGCGCCTCCTAAGATCAACTTGAATAATACAGAGAGACCATCTCGTATTACTGTAAAGAAAGAAGAAAGTAAACATCATAGGCACAGGAGTAAAAGGAGACATCGATCAAGGTCAGTTTCGAGGTGTCGAGACTCTTACACAAATAAAAACAGCGCCGATTCCGTCGATCAAAAATTTTCTCAAGATATGGATAATCTTATAACACATTTTATAAAAGTTTGTCAAATTGCTCCTAAGCTTATATCAAACGTCGCACAAACGCAGCCTAAAAATTTTGAAAAAGCTACCTTGGAACCTGCTCCTCCTAAAGTAGTTAAAAGAATGTCGAAGAAACGTAAAACATCGGATAATCAAGAAATAGCAACTCCAACTTCAAAAAGAAGACATAAAAAGCTGCTGACAGAATCTCAGAACAAGGGTGGTAAAGAAACAAATGAACATAAACTTCCACTTAAAAAAAGACACTACCATATTAATTCCTCAACAAGTAATACATTAAGTTTAAGTTTGGTTTCTTCAGAGTTTGACGAAAATTCAAAGAACGATGCAAGTGCTGAAACGTTTTTATGCACTGAAACCAATTGCATGGGAGATATACAAAAAAGTGAGGAATCTACTAAGGGCAAGGTTGTTCAAGATAAAACTAAGAAAGGTGCTGATAACTCCAAGAATTCAACACCACCACACACACAAGACACAAAATATCTAAGTAGCTTTAAAGTGAATGGAAGTGTTTTGTCAGAAAATGTAACAGATAAAGCAAATGAAATAAATTCTGATTCATCTAAAATTAGTGTGTGTATTGATACAGCAGACGACGAAATATGTATACAAAAGCCTGCTGCAGGACATTCTGAATTGTCTAAAAAAATATACGAAACATCTGAAAAGTTAAAAGCCATGCATAAGATGGTTCATGATTTAGAGAAAAGTCTGCCTAAATCTAAAGATACTGAAAACAAAGCCGAATCGTCTAAATTAGAGTCGCATAAAATGTTATCACCTAGATCTGAAACTAAATCATCACCTCTGAGAAACTCTGCTCCTATTGTCACACCTAAAAAACGCCATCGATTGGAAGCAGATAAGGTTGCATCTAGCCTAGACCAGGTTGTGCAGTCGCTATCAAAAAAGTTATCGGAAGACAAAACTGTCAACTCAAGTAATAATAAAGATGTACATCAAAATAATATTAAAGAAGATGTAAAAGAGTCTCTAAAAGCAAGTTCTGATTCATCAAGTAATGATAGTAGTATAGTTACAGCAAATAACAATAATAACAATACAGTTGATCCCTTAAAGAGCATGTCTGCTCGTTCTTTATACAAAAGTTCAATTCCTCCAGCTCAAAAATCGGAAATTATGACTCGGAAAAAGAATAGATTGGAAGGATTAACTAGTAATTTAGTTTCAAAAATTAATCCCAGTGCAGCTACAAAAGTTTTGGACACCTTGTTAAATAATAATATACGGAAATCGATAGAATCTAGAATTCTAGAAAAGAACAATTTGGATAGTCCAGGTAGAGTTACAGAAGACAAACATAAAGGAAAAGAAACTACTCAAATCAACACAAGAGCAACAGTAATTAAATCTCCAGTTTCAAAAGGGAAAGTAATAGACATAAAAAAATCAAAAGTGCCTGAATCTATAATTGAACAATGTATAGTTGTAAATGTTGACAAACCAACCGGAATATTTGAACCATCTATTGATTTGGAAGATCAAATACCAAAGTCATCAATATGCGTTAACGATATATTAAATGATTCAAATAAGACGAAATCTAAATCCAAAGGATTAGATGGTAAAAATTCATTGTTGACTCGTATAGATACAGAATCTGAAATTCCACTAGCATTAATTTCCGAAACACCTGACCCTATTATTAGACCTAAAAGAGGAGAATCCATAGCAGCAGTTATTTCAGATAAAATCCAGGAAACCACTAGTGGACATAATTTACGCCAGCAAAAAAGAAATATGAGTAATGAAAACGATGAAACAAACGATAAGAAGAAAAAGAAAACATGTAATAGTATATTGAGAGAAAGTAAATTAGTATTACCGGCCAAAGTTTTGATACCCAAGATTCAGACAGAAAAGTTAGTCATTGAATCTCCAAAGAAAACAAACACACTATCCAAAAAAGTTGAAACAAGCGATTCATTGGACAGTAAAGTCGCTGATGCTAACAAAAAGAAAACAAGACGGCGCAAGGCTATAAATAGAACTGGTTTTCCTAGCATTAAAAGGAAAAAGAAGAAAACTGAACAGAATAATTCTCAACATAATTTGTCTGATAATAATCATATGACATCTGAAGATAATGATAGTTCTGCATTTGAACGAGTGCCAAAAGATGGAGAAGCTATGAGTAGTTTCTTAGAGCGGACGATCAATAACAAAAAATCTGAGCTTAAAGTTGTATTAAATAAAGATGAATGCCCAAAACAAGGTCGATTAACTGTTGTAGCTCTTGAAAAACTACAAGGCAAAGAAATATCTACAGATAATACGAATAAGGCACCTGGTGGTTCCGAGCGGAGTACAAACGATAAAGAAAAGAAAACTGCATCAATATTAAGAGCACCCGCTTTGCAACTAAAGCCAACTAAAACTGATAAGGATTTGAAAAACCACGTAAACAAATGGGAAGTTCTCAGTGAAACTGACAGCATTCCATCTTTAGCTAGTTCATTAAGCAACGACCCGGAGGACAGCATTCCATTAAGTTTACTAAATCTGAAAAACAGCAAACCTGCTACTCAGTTAAATAATCTGGAAAGGTTAAAACGGAAGACTAGAGCTATGTCGCCTTCACGAGAAATAGAAGAAATATTCTCAAAACGGAAAGTTATCGACAAAGGTTCTGCTAAAGTTGGTTTAAGACCTAAATCAAGCTTAGCCGTCTTGTACCCAAGCGAGAGACGGCTCACGCGCAGTTCTGATAATACAAATGATGATGGAAAAGGCAAAAACAAAAAGATGGAAAGTAAAAAGGCAATACCGGAAGTAGTACTTGAAAAAGTAGCAAAACCAGTGAGCATATCTGTAAGAAGAAAGTCAAGGTCGATGCAGACAAATAAGAAAATTTCCGAAGTTCATTCGAGTTCACGCGAGAGCTCACTAGACACCGTAATATGCAGCAAAATGATATCAAAATCACGCGAGCCCTCCATCGACACAATGCTCGATCATGATGAAAATGATCCATTGCCGTTGAATGAGAAGGAGATTGATTTTGAGAAAAGTATCGACGTGCTGTCTAAAACCATCATTTGTAAGAAACGAGTGGCCTCATCGCGTGACGATAGTCCCGCGAGCAGCGTAGATAACAGAGAGAAACCAGTGGTGTCGAAGAGAAATCCGCGGCTAAGAAAGAAGTTCTTAGTCGCAGGGTTGTTTTCAGACTACTACAAGGAAGAGTAAGTATTGCTTTGCACTGTGTTAATTTTGGAAGGTTATTAGGATACGAAATATTTATTTCAAATTGCTTTCCTCAGCCCAAAGCCCGATGGGAAAGGGAAGAATCTAGTGACGCAAACAGAATTTCCTCCGGGACTGTTGGCGCCGCCGCCGTACTGCGAGCGCTGGGTCCGCCGCCGGCTGCAGGACTTCAGCCTCCCCTACGACATCTGGTGGCAACAACACTACAATCAGCCGGTGCCATCTTGGAATTACAAGAAAATTAGAACAAGTATGTAAATGTTTCTTCTTTTTTATGATTAAATGCGATTTATCAAGGTTTTTATAAATACGAAATTTTTAAATGCCCTGCATTTAATTTATCTGTGTGTACATAACATAATTATTACATTACTATTTTTTCGGTGTCCTTTGCCAAAATAGTTAATTGTACTTTGTTCGCTTACAACCCACTATTGGCTTGTTACAAACAGATTTTTCTTTCAATATCGACTATCGTTTTCACGCGTCCTTTGAAGCATGTTTTCACCTATTTAATGAAGTTAGGTTTTGACGGGATAATATGTTTGGAAGTTAAGCTTCACAAAGTAAAGTCCTGTTTTTATTTGATAATCAGTGCATATGTCACCGGAATATAATAAGAACGTAAGTTTATAAATTTCCTAGGAAATTTATAAACTTTCGTAGGATTCTAAACGAGAGATAAATTTTATTATTTTACGGCCACTTTTTAGGAAATTGATAAACTTTCCGAACTCAGTCGTAAAATAATAAGTAAGCAATATCCAAACGTCCTGTGCGCTCTGATTGGTCCTTTTTCTCCACCGCCATTGTTCGCCACGGAACGTAAACAAACCGGTTGCTCGTGTATTTTTGTAAAGTTTTTAATGTTGTAACTATGAAAATACAAGTTTATTTTGATAAGGTTACTAAACTAGATCCATAATGAGCGACCTAGAAGCTGTGGACAGCCAAAATGGTGAAGATAGTGCTTTAAATACTATAAAAATTGTTGACGAAGTGAAGTTTACCATAGAGCTACGAAAGTTTTATAGTGGCCATGACCAAAATAGTAAGAAGTCGGAATGGACAGAGGAAAAAATTGAAAATATCATTAGAATGATAGAAGACTTTAATAAAGCTAAACTTTTGGGACGTCGGCCTACAGACAAGGAATACTATCACGCCAAAAAGTATGATATTATGAATTTTAGTAACGAAAAAGTCTTGATAGTGAAAAGGAAGTCTCAGCAAGATCCAGTGGTACAAATAGTTCCAAGGAGTCAATACTATCAACGAATTCTCGATACACACATTGCTACAGGCCACGGACGTCGTGACAAAATTATTTACGCCTTGAAAGACAAGTACATGATTCCAGTATTTGCTATAAATATTTTTCTCCAATTGTGCAAAACTTGTCTTTCCAAGAAAAGTTTCCCTAAAACTGGGATAGTCGTAAAACCACTCATTTCAGATGACTTTAATAGAAGAGGACAGGTAGATCTTGTAGATTTTCAATCATCTCCAGACGGGGAGTACAGGTGGATGCTTCAGTACCAAGATCATTTGACCAAATTTAGTTTTTTACGACCACTAAAGAGTAAAGAAGCAAAAGAAGTCGCAATAGAGATTTTGAAGATATTTTTAGAAATTGGTTGTCCCAATATCCTCCAGAGCGACAATGGACGGGAGTTCACGGCATCAGTATTGAAAGAAATTGTAAGCTTATGGCCAGCTTGTAAAATTGTGAATGGAAGGCCCAGATATCCCCAAAGCCAGGGAAGTGTAGAACGCTCAAACCAAGATGTGAAGAATATGATTCGGGCTTGGATGGTGGATAATAATTCCACTAATTGGTCAATAGGTTGTTATTTCGCTCAATTCCAGAAAAATTCATCATACCATTCTACGATTGCAAGGACACCGTTTAAAGCCCTGTTTGGAGATGATCCAAGATGCGGTCTAACTTCTACGCATTTGTCTAAGAATATAATTTCTCAGTTTGAAACGGAAGAGGATTTGGAGAGGTTCTTAGAAACTACAAATGACAGTGAATATAAGACCGTAAATGACGATGAAAATATAACTTCCGATCAAGAAAATCTTTGCAAGACTCATATTGCCACGGAGTCAATTATTATGACAGAAAGCATGACTGAGACTGAGCAAGTCAAAGAACTCGTAGTTGGCAGTGAAAGCACGGTCGCAAATACAAACCATATTTTGCACGACTTTCACATGATTACACACGAAATCGAAGTTGGCGAATCAGATACATTGTTTTGTCACATATGTAACAAGGAATCATCTGGGGCCCATACTTGTATTAAATGTAAGCGTATCACACACGTAATCTGTGGCGAGTCAACAGAAAACAATGACGAAGGATATGGTTCGCAGTTGATGTGTAATTTGTGCGCAAACGAAATAAACATCCTGAGAGAAAGGAAGGACTCGCACTTGAATTTAAAAAGAGCAGCAGAAAAAATGACAGCACATTCATCTAAGAAATTCAAAAATATTGATGTTGGTGCTACTGTGTTAGTCGAAGTTCCAAAAGTAGATAGAGGGCCTTTAGATGGCAAGAATGTGGTCGGCAAAGTCATAGAGAAGAGGAATGAACTATACAAAGTTGGCACTTCTTTTGGAGTCATTAATGACTGGTTGCCTCGAAACGCTGTCCTTCCAACCCCAGGAGAAATTTTGACTGATGATCTTCCAGAGGTTCGATTATTTTTACTATTTTTTATACCTATAAAAATGAATTCCATTTTTTATGTGCTATATTTTTATATTTACAGGCCAAGTTACCATTAAGGAAAATATCTGCGATGTCTTCTGCATTTGGTGGGCAAGGAATGAAGCAATGCAACTGCAAAAAATATTTTAAGGGACAATGTTTATCTAATAAGTGCAATTGTAAAAAAGCTAATATTTTGTGTAATTCGAGGTGCCATAAATCTTTGACATGTTGCAATAAGTAGATAATCGGGAATCTAGTACTTACATAAACTTGTAAGTTTCAATTTCCTTATTTTTTATTATTTAACTTGTTACATGTTTTTAAGCATATTGTTTATAAAGCTCTTACTTACCTAGCGTCTGTTTGGTAATTCGTCTGAGGCTCCCGTATTTTTTCGAAATATAATTTTAAAATGTTTGTTTTTTTTGGCAAAAGGCCGGTTTTTATGCTTTATGATTGTTTTTTATTTTTATAATAAACCTCTTTAATAACAAATAATAACACGATTTCTGTTGTTTTATTTTGGTAGTCAAGTAGGGGTCATGAGCATACTATGTAAAAAATTAACCCTCTATTATAGGTACCTACCTAATTTTAAAGCAAAAATACTGTTAGGTAGGTAATCGAAACTGATAAATTTATATTTTATAGTTTGGCAAGTTTGATTGTACCTAAGTCTATGGACACAAGCATTGCCACTATCAACATCGACCAATCAGAGAGCAGTGTGTTATTTTCCGTATTTTAAAGAAGCGTAAAATTAAAAGCTCTTCTGTGATTGGTCGAGCCGTTTAGAATCTTACGGATGGATATCCGTTAGTTTATAAATTTACCACGTGATGTCGCAGATTGATAAATTTCCTAAAATGTGGCCGTAAAATAATAAAATTTATCTCTCGTTTAGAATCCTACGAAAGTTTATAAATTTCCTAGGAAATTTATAAACTTACGGTTCTTATTATATTCCGGTGACACATATATGTAATTATATAATATAATTATTATGTATAATCTGCTTCAGACGTGTACTACGACGTGAAACCGTCGGCGGACGAGTGCGAGAGCGTGGCGTGCAATTGCGCGCCGGCGTCCGGCTGCAACGAGGACTGCATCAACAGGCTCGTGTTCTCCGAGTGCTCACCTCAGTTGTGTCCTTGCGGGTAAGGGAAATAAATATACACGTGTATGGTAATTGATAGTGTTTGAATTCCCCAGCAAGCAAGCCTAGGGCTTTAATGGTATTCTACGGTTTTTTTTCCTCCAGTGTCAATACTTGAACGTACCCGGCAAATAGATTTAAAATACTATTGTAGTAAATTTAAGTTTGCTTCTGTTGTCTAGATTAATTATAATATAAATAGGCCGATTATATAATATTAATGTGACATTTGTTACTACATCATTGGAGTTAAATAAAAGTATTTATTAAAATACATTGATACTTTATTTTTTTATTTACTTAAAAAATTGTTACAGTGATAAGTGTAAGAACCAGCGCATTCAACGCCATGAATGGGCATCTGGGCTGGAAAAGTTTATGACTGAGAATAAGGGTTGGGGCGTACGGACGAAGCACGACATAAAATCCGGTGACTTCATATTGGAGTATGTCGGGGAAGTCGTTTCTGATAAGGAGTTTAAGGTAAGGCCGAAGAACAACTATAGTAGTCACAGTATAAGGAGATACTGCAGGAATGCACTCGTTGACATATTGCGCGCTCACTCGCTCTTAGACCTAAAACTTAAGTGCGAGTGAGCATGCATTATGTCAACGAGTGCAGCGAGATACTGCAACTACTAAAGTAAGTAAATTTTTAAGACAAACATCTTTAACAGAGACGGAGCTGCCGAGTTCAATACCATACCACATGTTGGGAACATACCAAAACCACGTAACCCATTTTTTCCAACTTTTTACCCCCCCTCCCCCCCTTCGTGACCATCCGTAGTATATGAGAAGACCCCCCCTCCGCCCTAGTTTTCACGTGGTAATTCATCAATACGGTTTTCAATACTTTTTTGCAAAAACAGAGTTAAAAAATAATAATTTTGCTTATATTTGACGGCTTGTGTGGCGCAATGGTTACTAAAATATTGACTACGTGACAAAAATCTTAACCCCCCCCCCCCCCCCTCTGTGACCAATAGTGGTGTTTTGAACCTGCCCCACTAAATGGGTCAAGTGGTTTTGGTATGTTCCCTTATTGGACGCGTTTTTACATTCACTTTTGATACACAGAGATGGCTCTCCTTACCTCTATACTCAATGGTTGTGTTGTGTACCAGGAGCGCATGGCGACGCGTTACGCGCGCGACACGCACCATTACTGCCTGCACCTGGACGGCGGGCTGGTGATCGACGGCCATCGTATGGGCGGCGACGGACGGTTCGTCAACCACTCGTGCCGGCCCAACTGCGAGATGCAGAAGTGGACTTCCAACGGTTAGATAACGTACATTTTCTATCTATCTATCTATCTATGGAAGAGGCTTTGTGTCCACTACTGGCGTTACCGACCGGTCCTATCGAATTTAAATTTTCAATTAAAAAAAACCGACAGTTTAATTTATTCTAAAAGTAGCTAAGAACCATCTAGATTACGTCAGCTTTTAAACAAAAAATTAAAATATAACATAATCAGCCCATTCGCTTAGGAGCAACGATGCAAACAAACAGACACATAGAAACGACAAACTTATGAAAATTTTTTAATGATTCGTAGACTTTATAAACACCCTTCTTTTTGAGTTGGGGGTTAATAATGCATGTTTGCGTCATTGCCTTGTATGTATGTAAGAACAGGCTCGAGCTGAAACATGTCACACAAATGTTCTTCAACATTTTATCGTCAATTATTTTGAGTGAATCTTGAAAGTGTAATCTAAAAATTCCACTTTAAACTGCTCGCCTGTAAAGTTAGCTCAATGTCGCTTAGTCAATGTTTCCTTTCAAGCGTCGATTTGATTCTAGGGTTCTTATCTATCCTTGATTGAATGTAGAAGTGTCGGGTCTTGCTTACTTTAAATAGATTAAAAGCATCAAGACATAATGAAACATTTAATTCTATTCTTGCAGGCACATTTAGAATGGCACTGTTCGCGTTGCGAGATATAGAACCTGGCGAAGAGTTGACTTACGATTACAATTTTTCGCTGTTCAATCCCGCTGTTGGTCAGGTAATAAAAGTTTAAATCCGTTGAAATTACTAACGAATTAATTGCAACATGTAACAGTTGGTTTAATCATGCTTTATTTGCAGCCGTGCAAGTGCGACTCTGAAGATTGTCGCGGCGTAATCGGCGGTAAATCGCAAAGAATAACCAAATTGCCTGTGAAGACGCAATCGCGAACTCCGTCGAATACTTCCAACCAGTCGCAAGGGTCGAATGGCAACCAGCCGCGCGTGGGCAGGCCGAGGAAGGCCGTGAAGTGCAACAAGAAGTCTGAACAGAATAGTGTCGTTGCGTGTGAAGACAAAAATATGACCATTCTCAAGTACCAGCAACACTTGAACAAATTGTGGCAGGAGCCGCAAATGAAGCCACTCACAGCTAAGGAGAGGAACTTGGTCAAGGAAAGACACTGCTTCTTATTCAGGAATCTTGAGAATGTAAGTTAAAATATTATTCTTTTACTCGTATCATCAATTGCTAGAACCAAATTTTTGGCAGTCATCTTTCCCAATTCAATAACCTATTTATAACAGTATTTCTTGATTACGTTTTATAGCTTCTTTGATAGATTAAATAAGTACACTCGATTATTGATACAAAGTCAAAACGAAACTAGTTGATGATATTAAAAAATATACCTAACACCCGCCAAATTCAATCAGAAAATGACTCATTTTATTTATTTTATTTTATTTATTTATGGATAACCAACAAGACACACATTAGGTATACAAAAATACAAGAGACAAATATTTTAAGGATTACGAGTAAATGTTGCCTTAATTATAGGTTACCACGGCATGCATCGTGGACGAAGAAATATAACATAAATACAATTTCTAAAAATTATAATGGGTATATTTATTATGACAGGTGCGACGAACCAGAGAGCGACTAACCCTCCCCCTGCCGCCGCCCTCACCCCCGCCGCCAGTACAAGTGCCCGTAGCTCCGGCCGTTATCAACGTGAACCCCCTCACCCTACCCGACACTATGAACCCAGAGGTCTTCTTGAAGCGGTTACAAGCCATCCGAGCTTCCAAAGAGGAAGGCTCCAAGGAACTACTGAAGCTAGAAGATGATCCAACTCAGAGTATGAAGGACCGACTCGCGAAGGTGTTTAAGGCGCTGTACACTGTAGTGGTAGCGGTTAAAGGTTAGTTGTATGTTTTGTATGTTTCTATGTATGTTGTATGTTTAGTAAGTTCCTGAGTTGAACGTTAGATCACGTCTTATACTCTTCAATTTGACATATTCCCATGAATACCCAGGGTATGCCCATACATACCCAGCTTCTGGCCTAGAAGGCAAATCTGAAGTACTCGATTGGGGTAAACTCCTGAGATTCCCTGTTGTCGAATATTTGAAAACTTATGAAGCACAGTAGAATCATATTTTCGTATATTACTAGCATTTATTTTTGTATCATGGCTTGCATACCTAACTGTTGCTGGTTGTCGATTCGTAGCAATACAAAATCCATTTAGCTGTCAGCTATGTTATCGGACATCTTGTTTATTAGTGTGCGGTGCTGGCGTTAGAGCCACTGTCGCCCCAGGCAAGAATATTGTGGCGCCTACATAAGAAAATCAAAATCGACCTTTTTTTTTTTGCTTGAAAAATTTTTTGCTGAACCAATGGTAACATTTATTAAGAATTTCATTTTTCCTTTTTTTTTGCTCCTTACCCCAAATGCGGCGCCCTTCCAAATTTGGCGCCCTGGGCCGTCGCCCAGCCTTGACACCCCTAACGCCGGCTTTGGATGCATACCTAACTCTGTTGCCCTGTGTACACAGATGAGGAGGACAGACTAGTGAGCACGTCTCTGCTGAAGCTGAAGGCCGACCGTGAGAAGTTGGCCGCGCCGGACCTCGGTACGATCGAGGCCAATATCGACGCCGGCCGCTACGCGAGTGTGGCGCAGTTTGATAGTGACGTCAACGCGTTCCTGTCAGCGGTGGTGAGAGAACACGGCCGCTTGTCCGGCTTGGGGATTGCTGCTGTGCAACTTAAGAAGGTGAATACAAGCGCTACACACCCATAGCTCCACGGTAGGATGTCCTGTGTTGTGGGTGCTATGGACAAAATACAAGAATAGAATAGAATTCATTTCAGACCATCACATCATTCAGACTGTTTACATGTTGGTGTTAAAATCAGATGGGTAAGTATTAACAGTCTATCCTTATCGGGCATACAATTTGTCAGATTTTATACAAAGTTATGATAGGTGTAATACCTCGGTCTGTATTCCTTGGCTGGCAGATGTATTTGTCTTGTAAATTTTGAAAATTTTATTTAAATTGTCATTTTGGTTCTTTTACAAAAAAAATCTGTCAGCTGGGCTTCCATCGAGGATCTTGGGGTCTTGTGATGATATTAAATATGATATTTTCTTCGTTTTCTTTTAACATATTAGTACTGGTGCAGTGCGTACTGGTGTGATAATATTATAAATAACCTTCCTCGCAATAAGAACCCATACAGAGAAGAGAAAAATAAACTCATTCAAATTTTGGCATTGCTGGGAATCGAATCCTTGGCACGACGGTTCAGCATGGTAACCATTATGTCAGACAAGTTGTCAGTCTTGGGAAGACTGTAGGTAATTTCAGTTCTGTCCTTGCCACATCTGCGGTCTAATGCGAAGGATGACGCTACACGTTCTATATGGCATATCTTTGAAATAGTAGTACAGTAGGCTGATTTACAAATGGCTTAATTAAAGATAACGTAATTACGTAACTAATTATATATATAATTTTCAGGCGTATAATGCGGCGAAGGCAGATGTAGCGGACTTACTCACTAAGATAATAGGATCTACCGAGACTCTGCCTCCTGGATTTGTACAGAAAGCAAAAGCGGGTAAGTCAACGTAGATTGTATGTAATTATGGTAAAATTATGGGACAGCTATGTTACATATTACTTAAGTAGACAATATGATAAAAAATCGTATACAATTATTATATGTGTTGTATTCCAGGTTGTTGATGGAAAAAAATTATATAAATAAATCTTATACAACATGCTCCTGAGGTTATGCAGTAACTTCGGCTTATTATTCAGACCATTAAATTGGTTATTTTTTATTATAGGTTCAATGCTGAAATTTTTAGTAATTTAATCATAGTCATTTTATTAATTGAATAATTTTTCATCCCGCTCGATAACTGATCAATTGTTAGGCGATACTAAGTTCGCCCGGTCAGCTAGTAATTATATAAAGAGTTGTTGAAATATACAAATTATTATATTTTTAGATTCAGAAGGGCTAATTAATTCAGTCAGTCTTGCTTTTATAGACGAGATGTGGTCGATGGTCGAATGATATTAAACTATACATACGTTATGCCCTTACAAATCAACCAAAAAATCTGTTCCGACCGAGCTACAACACACACACGTTTATCTTTTGTTTCACTACATCAATCACTACATTACATTGGAAAATTATGTAAAAGGGATGGCACTACTAAAACCATAATAGTGAAAAAGACAGCTAGACGGCTTCGCTCAGAGGCAGCTATCAACTGTCTGAATTGAAATAGCTACACTTGTCTAAAGTCGACTGACATAATTTCAGCGCCATCTTGGCATATCTTGTATATAATATGATTGTTAATGTTGCAGAGGAGGTGATAATGTGTATATGCGGGCTGCACGTGGAGGAGGGGCTGATGGTGCAGTGCGGCGCGGCGCGGTGCGGCGTGTGGCAGCACGCGCGCTGCATGCGTGTGGCCGACACCGCCGCGCACCACTCCTGCCACCACTGCCGACCGCACCAGGTATACTATAACATGACGATAATACACTCATATCACCGCAGTAGGTTTTCACCTGTGTCGCGGGTCGCATGGACGACACATATAACACATCACAATAACACCCTGCACCCGAGTATAGTCCATTTTTTTGGTCGAGTCCAAAGTAGTAAACAAACTTACACCGTCTTTTTATCTTTATTTGTAATTTAAAAATAAAGATGACACAAAATGATAATTTAAAAACGACTAAACGTTTAGTGACGAAACTAAATTAAGTTCACCATTGATTATTTTTTTAATCCATTTAAATTAATATTTCCATAAAAATTAGTGCTAAGTTTGTTTACCAAATAAGTCTCGTGTAAAAAAATGGAGCATACAAATATTTATCTGTCACGTAAATATCTGCCCTGGGCGGAAATCGAAGCCAGGACGCCTCGCTTCGCAGGCAGGGAGGCAGGGTCGCTACCAACTATAATAGGCTACCGGGTACTGGGTGGCCAGTCTTCACTATACTAAATTTTTGTAGACTAGTTATTTGGTAAACAATTTGCAATAGTTATTTTAATATCTTTTATATTGGTTAAAAAAATATTTAATAGGAAACAAAAATTCGTTTTGCATTTAATTATCTGTCTTTAAATTCTTTTCATTTATTGCTAGCCTTATTTTTATATAACAAATTGCATACGTTAAAAATACAATGTAAGTTTGTTTACCAAATAGGTAACATCTAAAAAAATGGATGGAGAGATGTATGTATATCATGATTCATCATCAGACTCTCGTAATGAAGTTATGTGAATTTTCAACTATCATATCAACTATGTGTAAAGTTCAATAATCCATTCAGTGGAAAGTTAAAAAAGCATTAGAATCCTTCAACAGTGATTCACCCATAAGCCATAGCACTACTTGCTAATCAAAGTATTATAACATTGGTACAGGTGGACCGTGAAATACCATTAGACGAGTACACAGAAGAGGGTCACCAGTTCTACCTGTCGCTGATGCGCGGCGACCTGCAAGTGCGCCAGGGGGACACGGTGTACGTGTTGCGAGACATCCCCATCGACGACAAACACCCGGACGTCAGCCAGAGGAACGGGGACAAGGCCGACTCGCCCAAGACGAAGCGCGTCGATAGGAAGAAGCTGAAGAATATCAAGGGGAACAAGGCTGAGGAGGTTGCGGTACAGAATAAGGTTTGTTTTATTTTTATGGAAATAACCGGCAAACGAGCTGACGATCCACGTGATGGTAAGTGGCTATCGTCGCCCATGGACATCAGCAACACCAAAGGCATCACTGATACGTTGCTGGCCGATAAAGATTTAAGAAAAAGAAAGAAAGAATTGGCTCTCAAGCCTAAAATGTAACACGTGATAACGTCTTATAAATCGATGAACACCGGCTGCACGCACGAAAGTGTCCCGTTCCGCTTGAGCCTAGCGTGCAAGCGAGAGCGCGGAACAAGCGTTAGAGAGGCACGATTGGCCTAAGGGTTGGCTTGTGACACATTTATCTCTCTTCTTGCGTGACGTCAGAGCTAGCAGTTCGAATAGTTCTGCTACTGGAACGCCTGTAACTCCTTCTTTGTATTATACAAAATAATGATAATTCAGTGATAATAATTCAATTAAATTCATAAAAGTATGCAATTTATCATCAATGTCATTATGACGTTATCACGTAAAACTATAGTCCGTAAACCGACTTTACAGACAACCAATTTTTTGTATGGACTGTTGCTGTTGACAGCGTTTTCAGGTTCACGTAGATAGATAGAGATTTGAAAGGCTCGGCTCAGATTTGTTGATATATCGTCAGAATTATTAATAAATTTAATTTATTAAAACGATTTTGTCAAAAAATAAACTGAATAACCTGTAATTTAATTGCAAAATAGTATGAACATAATTAATTATTTTCAACATTTAACCACAAACAAGAAGCGCTTATATATTTCATAGACAATCTAAACTGTTATACGCTTCTCTCATTATAGTATGTACGTTCATAAATATATATGTTTCTTTATGAGTTGGTGAAATTTCAGGAGGGTGAAGTCCGTAAGCACACGTACCAGACCATCGGCGAGATACCCGTGTCGGAGCTGGACATATTCCGAGTGGAGCGGCTGTGGAAACACAAAGACACACAGGAGAGATATGTGTACGGACATCACTACTTGAGGCCGCACGAGACCTTCCATGAACCTACTAGGAAGTGAGTTGTTTATATTGTGATTACGTTGTACTGTACTCGTACTAGCGCTCTGATTGTGGATTTACCCGCGTTTTTCGAGATAATATTACCTATTTTCTGTTTCAGTCTATGGAAGTCTATGTTCATGAAAATCCGTATAGTAGTTTTTACGTGAATGAGTAATAACAACCTTTCACAATTGTATATATAAGTAGATTTTTTTTTTATGGAAACAACCGGCAAACGAGCTGACGTTCTACCTGATGGTAAGTGGCTATCGTCGCCCATGGATATCAGCAACACCAAAGTCATCCCTGATCTGATGTGTTGCCGGCCAAGAAAGAGAGAAGAAAAAGAAAAATTCGTTTTACCTTTGAATTCATACTAATCTAGTGATTAATTAAGATGATTTTCTGTCTACTTTTATATGTAATTTAATAAAATAATAAATAAATATTTTCATTATACAGATTCTTCCCCAATGAAGTAATGAGGGTGCCACTGTATGAAGCAGTTCCCATTGAATTAGTTATGTCACAATGTTGGGTGATGGATCTGAACACTTACTGCAAGGTATGTTGTACTGAAAAGATGTATGTGTAGAAGGGTTGTATTAATTTGTAACCGACTTCAAAAGGAGGTTCTCAATTTGGTTGTTTTTTTTTTTATGTTTATTACATCAGAACTCCGTGATCTACTGTCTCCCAGGTCACAGCTCACGTTTTTCTGGGAGTCGGGGCTCTTCGTTTCAAATGTACTCTCATTTATGTTCCATAAACATTATTATTATTATTATACTTTAAGAGATGCACCCCTCCTTACAACAACGGAAACATGCACTACAATAATTGAAAGTATATACCAACATACATACCAGCACCAACATGTGTTTCGCCCCAAAACGGAACAGCCTCAGGGTAAGTTGACTCCACGATGGTCAGTCGGAAAGCCGACTAATACTAACTTAATAATAAACATTATTATTATTATTATCTATTAACTGATTTGGAAGTTTCTATTTTATTGGAAAGGACATACTTCCTGATTGGTCCCAGAATTCGAATCTGATGATGGGATCCATGATATTTTTTTTTATTGTACCGGTCCTCGGAAATTGTTTATTACGTGTTGGTGATATGTATTATATTTGTATTACAGGGTCGTCCGGTGGGCGCGTCCGAGCAGCACGTGTACATCTGCGAGCTGCGCGTGGACCGCACGGCGCGCCTGTTCACGCGCGTGTCCCGCCCCAAGTACCCCATCTGCACCAAGCCGTACGCCTTCCACCACTTCCCGCAGCGGCTCAAGATCACGCGCACATATGCTGTGTGTATTGTTACTTTGTTTTTTACAAATAAGTTAATACTTGACCACAATCCCACCTGATGGTAAATGGAGATGCAGGAGATGTGGTCTAAGGTGGTGAGCACATTAACTTAGTAAAAGCCTATTCAATCTTCTTGAAGACATTCACATCATAGTGTGCTGTGGGATAATAATATGGTTGCGTGTTGAGACAGGATTAGGTGCGAGAACTGTACTCGGTATTGAATATAGTAACATTATTGATGTGAAACATCTAAAGGCGAGGGGTAAACTTGATTTTTGGCGCGGTGAATGTCGATGCTTCGCCGCACTATATTAATAATTATGGTAGGGCAATATGAAAAAAAAAAATATAATAACACAATGTGGGTAATCATAAATAAACTTAGTTTGATAGGCTGTAGCATACAATAGGACAAAACTATCATCATTTTCTGGAGACAATTGGTAATATTGTATTTTTTCATCATGCCATATTTAGTTCCTGTCATAATCTATACTTTTATGCCTTTGATGCCTATTAGTTGTATAGAATAATTTCGATGTTTCACATCTGCCAGCCGCCCCATGACGGCTCACATTTTTTTTAATGGTAATAGCCGGCAAACGAGCTGACTATCCACCTGATGGTAAGTGGCTGTCGCTACTTATTTTATTTACCTATGTAGAATTAGGAACACCAAAGACATCGCTGATGCGTTGCCGACCAAGAAAGATAATAAATAGTATCTTTGAGAGCCACTTACCATTAGGTGCGTCATCAGCTCATAATATGTCAGTTAATTCCATAAAAAGCTAACTTCCTCTTTTTTGTATGATATTTTATAGTTATGTCCTTGTTCCTACAGCCGCATGAAGTGCTACCAGAGTATCTGAAGGGCCGAGCGGCTAAGAGCTTTGCGCCGCCCGACAAAACACCTAAGAGTACTCCCGAAATGAAGAAAAAACAAATTGCCCCTGCCGCCGCCACCAGCTCCAAGGTAATTTTTAGATTTAGCCTTATATGTCGCTAATGTATCAAATAAGTTAATTTTGTCATTAAACATGTCAATTTTATTGTGGAATAGAGCAATGCTAATAAATTGGAGCAATACAAGTCAGGATTATTTGACAGTACAATTAATTGAGTCTTACATTATTAATTAGCGATTTAATTGATATTTTTTTAATCCTATACCATTACACGTGTTACAAATGTTCGATGTATCCGTAGACCCTAACGGAGGCGAGCCGTCGCGAGCAACAGAAGGACCGCGTCAACAAGATCGCGCGGCGGCTGTTAGCGCGGGGCGGCAACCGAGCGCCCCTCGACGCCTCCTACCTGCTGGCTAGGGGCGCCGCCGCCGCCCCCGCACCCCCCCAGCCCACCTCCGCCCGCCCCGCGCGTCGCCCCCGCCCGCGCGCCTCCTGACCCGCGAGGGCGTGCGTCACCTGCCTGCAGGCTTGCTGACACCAGGAGGTAGTGTTGCCAGGTCCAAAAACTGGATTACGGTAGATTGTATGAGATTTGAGGTTTTCTCCTACTGAAATCAGATTTTTGTTTTTTTTTTATATATATTTTTGCTCGAATATGGGTTAGTTACATTGAAGTGTTGTGTTGTTTGGGTCAAAATACACTAAAATGTAATTAAATGAAATTAAACGATAAGTAATGAAATAAAAGATAGATCTACCGTAATTATGTGGTACCTGGCAACACTGTCCGGAGGGTTAGCGGTCCATGCAAATGCACTACCGACCTAAGGGTCCGTGTAAATGGAGCACCGACAGACACGAAGCACAAAATAGAGTGACAATAAAAGGATAATTTACATGCGCGCTCTGTGCTGTGTCTGCTGTCTATTTTGTGCTAGACGCGAGTGGCCGCCACGCGCTTGTAATGAAAGATGAAAATGTATGTTCGGTGGTGACGGTCGGTGGCATTTGCGCGGAGACTAGAAGTAGATAACAAGCCAGTAATCGGGCCGAAACAGTGTCGCCTCCATAACACGTTGAAATTATTTTGCTATTGAGCAATTGACACAATGAATTATCGGTATTTCAATATCGATGTGGTCTGTTGTCTTAGGTGTATTAAAAGTAATATAAGCCCACAATTTATATGAAACTACATTTATACAACACAATTTATATGAAAGTACAATTGTATCGACTAAATAGGTCGCACTGTCATTACTAAGACAAATTCTGTAAAAGTAATTTGCATATTTTCCTTGTCAAGATACAACTGTTTATTGATTTTATGTTACACTAAAAATATTGTAACTTTAAAATTTAGGTAAGTACAGCAAGACCCATGTATCAACTAATTATGGATTCTAATGTAAAAATTGCGTCGTTTCGGCACGGTTATGACTTGATATATTCAGACATGTTATTGTAAATTCATTATAACTACACAACCTTGCAACCGTAAAATCCATATAGTAATTAAAACTAGATTAATTGATAAATTTGTGTGTGAATTTTGTTAGTAAAGGGCTTTGAACATTTTTGTATAGAATCTGACATACCTACAAGTCCGCCATTTTTGATCGTAATCACTTATTTCGATTGACACATGTTTTATGAATTTCCGCCGAAACAAAGTTTTTTGCTTTATTTTTCTACGGTTTTGAACTCAAATAACTCAGAAAGTATATCACTTACGGCATTTCATCACCTAATACTTTTTGATTGTAATCACTTACTCCGTTGATTGACACATGTTTTATCACTGGCCATTAAAACGAAGTTTTTTCAAAATGGTAATTGTAGGTAGGTATGCCAACTAAATTCAATGCCCCTTTTAACACTTTCCTGTTCACTCCACGGAATGAGTATTACACATCACATTGATCTGACATAATTATAATATAATAGTTAGTTGGCTGTGGAGCTAACGTTTTTAATGTGAGGTAGAATTAGGTATAACTGAACTGAACATAACTAATTGTTAGACTATATTGTTAGAGAATAGTTCTGGAATTTGTAATATAACTAGCTCTCCCTACCTTGAACAGCATACAAAATTTTGTTAGGGAGTGGATAGGAAATAAGTAGTTTTCATATTGCAATATTTGAATTGAAACTTTGTAACTGTCGAACAATAGGCAGTTAATATTTAAATGTTATATTGCCGATTTGCCTTAGAGGGGTTTGTACTGAGCTGGTTATATCTCGGTGCAACTCTCCTACACATCCACTGCCATTGATAGCTTCATGAGGGCCGCAGCAACACTGCAATACTATACAAAGTATTATTTCTCCACTACCCCGTCTCTTAACTATTGTTTGAACTGCACTACTGTTTCATAGTCCCAAAATTTTACTCTATTTGTAGCCAATCACTGTACTCTATCTGGTCCTGTTGGTGGGCTTCCTGTAAAGATTATTTACAGACGTAGTTCCCGAGAATTCGTCTTCCTAAATCTAAACACTGGTCTTCGCTGCGAGCGTTCCTTAATGAAAGGGTAACACCAAGCGCCAATTCTTAATTTATGAAAGTTTACAGTTGTATATAGTATAGTAATATTACATTTACAATTGAGCTAGTACTGCAATTTATTGCGAATTTACAGTAAGTTAAAGATGAATTTGAAATACATACATTCCTTAGGACTCGTTTGTTAGTACAGGACAATAAGCCGTCGGCCGCGACGCATGTGACGCAAGCGACGCACGTGACGCACGCGACGCACGCGGGGCGCTATGGAGGCATCGATCACGGTCGATACCAATGAATCTCGCGCAGATTTTGTATATATTTTTAATATCATAGCTCTTGATAAATCTAATATTTTTGTATAAAGTTAATTATATTATACTTTACTATTTACGTTTTGTATCATGAACTTATTATATGTTGCTTTCGCTCATACATACTTTAGTGACCATTTTTAATTTATTAAATAAGTTATAGGTCAAAACCTTAATCTATTTTGTCATAATATTAAAGTAATCTCAAGTAAATGTAATTTTTTACATTTTTCGTACTTATGCTGGTTATAGGACAGCGAGGTTTCGTTTAAGTTATAGTTATATTTTTATATAGGTTAAATATTGTTATATTATAACAATAAAAATGTAGGATAATCAATTCATATTTAATGACAACTGGTGCGAACTGATGTTGAGTGTTGAAAAGATTTAATAATGGTTAGGTTGGTCAAGTTGTAAGTTGTTTGGGGTTGTTAATACATAATATAATATTAATAATTAATTATTGTATTAGTTGTAATTATCTTCCGATATAGTTCGTTACTTTGTCTGGTCAGTGAAACACAACTACAATGGGTAGAATAAAAATGCACTGCGATCATGCCTTATATGATGTACTAAAATCTCTCTATATTTTTGTGTTTAGCGAGTGGAAGGTGTAAATATTACGTTGTAAGAGGTTGATTGTTTTATTTAAAATATAAATGATAATATATTGGTTACTGTATGAGTGTGTCGTGTCGAAGTCACGTCGCCAAGCACCGCACCCTTCTACGTTGTGATCACAGAGAACAAATTGTTTTTGTTTATAATTTATTTGTACAATACTGTTAGGTTTTTTGACTATTTCTTAATCACTTTATGAGTTTCATCATGAACTCTTTATTTAACACTAGTTTTTTCGTTCTACTTTTGCTATTATGCGTTTACATGTGTAATGCTATTTATAATGATTGGCGAAGGAGTGGAGCTACATACATTAAAAATGTTGATCCCAAAATCTAGTACAAAGGTCCACCGAAATGCCGCACTTAAAGTTTTGTTTATACTCTACGATTACAATTATTTAAATAAATGAATTAATTATACACTCGAGAGGCCTACGGACACATTTACTGAGTCCGAGTGGAGGCCAGTATTAGACAATTCATAGATAATATTGTTGAATGTTGTAAAAGTATAATAAATCAAGAGATTTAAGTATTTAATGATCACTGTTCGATTTATTATTCGTTTTGTATGCTTGCACAAAATGTATGCACATTGAGTATATTTAGCTAGCCAAGTAATTACACAAAGATTGACTTACTTCCAAGCGATCCAAACTTTTCCCTCTGTAATAGATGTTAAACTTCACATGTACTTAACGAAAGTAATAGATTTCAATAGTCAATAATGTAATATTGTTAGATATAGATAATTCCAGCTTTTTGTATGGTTCTGATGTTTGATGGCGAAGATATTTATTTTTTCAAAAATTATATGAAAATTTTGGGATCAAAATTACGTTTTGCGTTTATGCTATTGGCATTCAAAAGTAACTTATTTATTTCAATTACCTGAATCTTTATTATTCTTAGATTTTGGATATCAGCAGTTTTAGATTTTAGATTCAGCCAGTAAAGCTTTTAGATTTGAAGTTAGAATAGCAAAATTCAGACTTAAGGTGACTCATTAATTGATAAATAAATAAATATCTACTTAAATAAATTCCAGAATTAAATCCATTAAATTCCAGTATACAAGTGCTAAATTAATATGGTACAGGTTCAGGTAAATGGAATTTAAAAATATTTTTTGAAGAATCTGTTGACGATTTAAAAATATTGAGCAGCTTTACTATTTGTATTTAGGACTTTGTTTTAAGATGCCATTTGTTGTAACTCATGTTTTAATATTAAATTAAAATGAAAATTAATTTTTGTTTCATTTATGTCATGTTATTTGTCTCGTCTCACTCCTTTTTGCCTTGAATAAAAACAGCGACATAACTGATTTTTAATATGGGCGGAGAGCTCCGCCCATATTATTGGGAGCTGTCGGCCTTCCCGTACCCACACTGACAGCCATGGTCTCTGTGATTGTCACGTGTGCATCTGGATTGAGGGCCCACTTTTTTCTTGGGGTATCAAAATGAAATTTTTGGGGGATTTAGTTAAAATTAGGTAATTAAAACTTAAAGCAAACACTCATAAATTTCTTAAATTAAAGATGTTATGGGCACATGTTTCAGCCCTGAGTTCAGATGCCTACCAGTATAAATCTCGGAAAGTAACTTTGTATAAACCTTTAGTTCAATATTTTTTATTTTAAAATTTAGTTAAGAATTTCTTAAAATGGTTTTTATGTCATTCTCAACTGGCTAGAAAATAACATTACAGATTTATCGCAGTTTAACTTGGGTCCTCAATTCAGACGTTTATGAATTGAGGACCTAGGTTAAAACAGAGGTTTAAAAGACATGAGTTTTTAATGTATAGATAGATGCACCCATCCCCAACTCCAAAAGCAGATCTACGTTTTTTTTTTAAGTAGCCAACACACGTTCATGCTAGTATCTGCTAGTAAGTACCGTAAAGCCATCGTCGTCCATGGACATTAGTAACGCCGAAGGCATCACGGATGCGTTGCCAATCGAAAAAGGCGCGACAGACATCGAGACTAGCTGTCCGACACACATAATTACATGGAAAATTTTAGAAATAGGTTGGTAGCTAAACAGTGTAAAATATCTTACCACCAAGCAAGAAAGGTACCGTTGGGATTAACCTGGGCGGTACGAACCTACTCAAAGATCAGCGGATTGTGTGATCGATTGAGTAAACAGCGGGCGTAGCTGATGATCCACCGATAAGTGAATTTCGTCGCTCATGGACATTAGCAACACCAAACGCATCACTTATGCGTTGCCGGCCAAGATAGATAAGAAAAAGAAAGAAAGAACTGGCTCTCAAACCCCCAGCCGGAACACGACAAGTCGTTTGGCGGCTGACTCATTCTTAAGGGTGGTAGCTATCCAGGCGAACCCCATGGAGAAATAATAACGGTATTAATAAACAATTAAAATCATTATTATCAATAAAAACCTTCAAGGGGCCCTACCACCAGCAGGCCGGAATTAGGCGCCTCTTACGACACCCATCCAATGTGGGATTGGGGTTGGTATCCTAAGCGGCCCCAATACGGCTAAAGCGCTTCCATGTTTCGGAGGGCACGTAAATGCACGTATGACGACCCGTGTGGCGCAATGGTTAGTTTTAGTTTACCATGCCGGCCCGCCGTACCAAGAGACCTGGGTTCGTTTCTCAGCGAGGCATTTGAATGATGAGTTTAAAATTCTGTTCTCGTTCTGACTGATGACCCACGACACAAGGAATCCTAGTGTGGGGCTATAAGTGTGTAGCATTAGTTATTTAAAGGCGATCCCGTTTGTTATCGTATAACAGTCGTTAAGCCATGTTGGAGGCCGGTTGGCCACTAACCTCTCCACCATCAAGAGGTTATTAATGGGTTGAAGCCAAGGTACGCACAGAGCCGTGTGACCTTCATAGGCGATTCAACAGCCCCGGATCTAAGGGGGGGCAAACCGGGGCACTTGCCCCGGGCGGCAGTTTCGTGGGGGCGCCAAATCCTTGAGACAAGAATTCGAAATTTCGAACAAATGAATTTTTATCAAGTAATCGAATCTTAATATAATATGTTTGAAAAACAAACTTTTCAGTGAAGCTTCAGCAAACTGAAAATAATTAAAACTTATCTACGTTCTACAATGAGTCAGGATCGTCTATCTAGCCTCGCGATCCTAGCCATTGAAAACAAAACTGCCTATGCGACGGACTTTGAGGAGCTAAGTAATAGATTCTTTCGCAGAAAAGAAAGCACGCCGTGTAAAGTTTTAGTCTTTCCTGGTTATACATTTTTTCTGTGTTTCTGTCACATTTATGTCATAAATGAAAGTAATTAGTTATTAGATAATAAAAAATGTGAGCCGTCACGGGATGGCTGGCAGATGTGAAACATACAAAATATACAAGTGCTTAATGCAGATTTTAATCATAAAAATAAAATGTTAAATAATGAAATTAAAATAAATCTAATATATAAAATTCTCGTGTCACAGTTTTCGTTGCCATACTCCTCCGAAACGGCTTGACCGATTTTGATGAAATTTTTTGTGCTTATCCGGTATCTATGAGAATCGGCCAACATCTATTTTTCATCCCCATAAATGTTAGGGGTAGTCCACCCCTAAATTTTTATTTTTATTTTTAGACAAAATTTTTAATTTCTATTTTTTTATGATACAACATACAAAAATACATACCTACAATCCTCAATTTTCACCCTTCTACGATCAACCCTTATTTTTAAATAGCCATTTTAGTAATTTAATCATTTTTCCTCTCCGGTCGATAACTGATCAATTGTTAGGCGATACGAAGTTCGCCGGGTCAGCTAGTTAAAAATAAATTTTCGAACATTAAATGCAATATAAATTGCATAAATTTTTATCTACTCTCTTGGGGGTCTTGCGTCTTCAAAAGGGCGTTGCCCTTCCATCCATCCATCAGCCCTTGGAGGTCCACTGCTGGACATAGGCCTCCCCTAACTTGCGCCACTCTGACCGGTCCTGAGCCTTCTGCATCCAGCGGATGCCCGCTGTCTTCTTCAGGTCGTCAGTCCACCTGGTCGGGGGGCGTCCTATGCTCCGTTTTCCGAGACGTGGGCACCATTCGAGGACTTTTCTTCCCCAACGGTTGTCGGTCCTTCGCACTATGTGGCCAGCCCATTGCCACTTCAGCCGGATAATTCTTTGAACTATGTCGGTTACCCTTGTTCGTCTACGAATCTCCTCGTTTCTGATGCGATCACGTAGAGAAATACCGAGCATAGCCCTCTCCATAGCCCGCTGTGCTACTCTAAGCGTGTGTGTAAAGTACCACGTCTCGGAGCCGCATGTCATCACTGGAAACACACACTGCTTGAACACCTTCGACTTCAGGCACTAAGGTAGTGTTTTGGACGACAAGATATTCGGACGCAGTTTTCCGAACACAGCCCATCCGAGTTGGATTCTACGATTGACTTCTTTCTCGAAGTTGGACTTACCCATCTGGATCAGTTGTCCCAAGTAATTGTATTCGTCTACAACTTCGAGAGCAGCGCCGTCAACAACAACCGGTACGGGTGTAACATGAACATTCGACATGATTTTCGTCTTGTCCATGTTCATCTTAAGACCCACCCGTTATGAGGCGCTGTTCAAGTCCCCGAGCATTGTACCAAGTTCTTCCAGGGAACCCGCCAGGATGACTATATCATCGGCATATCGCAGGTGTGTGATGTATTCGCCATTGATGTTAATGCCACGTCGTTTCCACTCCATCAGCTTGAACACATCTTCCAACGCAGCGGTGAACAGTTTTGGGGATATAACGTCCCCTTTCCTGACACCTCTCTGCAGTTGGACGGGGTTCGTGGCTGTGTCGTATACTTTGACGGACATGGTGGCTGATGCGTACAAACACTTCAACACCTCGATATACCGGTAGTCGATCCGGCACCGCTGAAGAGAATTGAGGACTGCCCAGGTCTCGATAGAATCAAAGGCTTTCTCATAGTCCACATAGGCGACACATAACGGCAGATTATACTCCTCGGTCTTCTGTATAATCTGCCGCAGTGTGTGTATGTGGTCCATGGTGCTGTAGCCTTTTCGGAATCCTGCTTGTTCGGGAGGCTGGAAGTCGTCAAGCCTGCGTGCAATGCGATTTGTGAGCATCCTCGAAAACAGCTTATAAACGTGGCTCAGAAGTGCGATTGGCCTGTAGTTCTTCAAAAGGGCTTTATCGCCCTTTTTGAAAAACAGAGTCACCACACTTCTGCTCCACGCTTCCGGGGTAGTTCCAGTATGGATGACGGTATCAAACAGTTTTTGGAGCACCACTAGTAGGGGTTTACCCCCAGCTCTTAGCAGCTCGGCGGTGATACCGTCATCTCCCGGTGCCTTGTTATTTTTAAGCGTTTCCCTTAGGCTACAACAATAAATAGCAAAATTTGAAAATTTTTTGCACCTATTCAAACAAAATATAGTTAGTATTCTCATAAATTAATTTTAAACATTTTTATAAAATTTTTGAAATTTTTGTGCCGTTGTATTACTGGGTGAGCGACATGGTGTTCGCGATGTCGGTTCTATACGCTAGTAATAATACTTCAATGTTCATTGGCAATTTTAACAGTTTTTTTCAAACGCTGAAGGGAGGGGGCGCCACTATCAAGGATTTGCCCCGGTTCAAAAAAATCGTAGATCCGGGGCTGCGATTCAATACATGTTGTATTGGTTTATTCCTGAAATCCCCACCAAGAAGACCCCACTTTTCACAGACTAGCTAGCCTAGCTAAAGTAAAACTGATTTAATATTCGATACAATAGAATCTATAATATTATAGTATCGTTATACCTACAAGCTATTATAATAAGCAGGACAATGAGGACAATACATAAAAATTCAAAACACGTAAGTAGAAATTCAAAAGATCTAGCAGGCGTCGAGAAAAAACTAGTCAGAGGGGCGCGAAAGTGGTTTGGTTTGGTCTACATGTCTAGGGGAGAGTTGGATATTACCGCGCGTCTGATAATTCCGTGCATCAACGTATTGCAAAATCTAAACACTTCTAGCACTATTCATTGTTTAAAAATCATAGCCCGAAGTGCGTACCCCTCCCCGCATGCACGACCAGGTTGCTCCGAGCAACGACGGAATAACACCGCGTCGTGCAAGTTTTTACTAGCGTTTCTTATAATTTAACTGGTATTTTTGATAAGAAGTAAGTTATTCTGTATATATATTGTAACTTATTGTTTCCTTCTATTCTAATGGTTACATATTGTAGAATTCATGCCTAGATGGATTTGAATCCTCGATTAATTTTACTGTATTATTTTGAGATAATAAAATGAAATGATCGAGTTTGACAATTTCGCGACAAGGGCGCGGTATTATTAAACGGGGCGTGAAATTGTAACCTATGAAAATGATAATAGATTTTTTTTGTTTTAAAAATGCATTTGTTGTGAAAATGCATCCTTATGTAAAAAATCACACATGATCGTCGGCTTCAATTTTTAACAAAGCTTATACTCGAGTGGCAACAATGGAAAAGGCCGTGAAAAGCTTTGAAGTGACTGGGAAATAGATACCTATCCATGAAATCCACATATTTCCGATGACGATGACATTCTAACTTCTGATCATGTCGAAGAAGTAATCTCTTCTGAACTCATTTTAATACCTAGTCATTAATAAAATAATAATAAACGTATCTAGTCTAAGTACATAACTTTTGTTGACTTAACGAATCTAAGTTTATGTTGTTATTTCGTTATATTTTTTTACACTTGATTTTGTTCTAAAATAATATTTCAAGCTATAGAAGGTGTCTATACTTCCCTATCTGGATTTAGTTAAACTTAAAATTGTTTTTATATTTTATTTATTTTAATGTTACTCATATAAATTCACGATATTATTACGGGCACGGTTTTATCATACCTCCGCACGATATTATCAAACAGGTCTGATAATACCACGCTTTCCCATTTTTTTTAAATATCAAAATAATTATTTTCTGTTAATTTTTAAAAATATTTTGCCACGCTGTACGTGTACCTAAATAAATTATCTACTACTTGAGTGCATTTTTGAACCTGTACATCAAACCCTGGCCGAATTATAGGTTCAAGTTCTTAGGGGCTCGGTAATATCCAACTCTCCCCTACATGTATGTAATTTCGACGTCGCGCGTCGTGCTAAGACAACGGTATGTTACAACAGCCCAATAGGTTAGACGACTAACGGTCAATGGTCAATCAATAGGTAATATCTGGATTAACATTGACCTTAACCCTAGAGTGGGCGCGTCTTACCGCGAAACGTCAGTGGGCGCGTGTAGAGCTTTTTGCCGCCCGTTTTCGTTGTCAATTTTAAGTAGGAACATCGCAATTTAATTTATTTATTTTCTCAGGATTTAATTAAAACACAAATAATTAATGGCAATTCAACATATTTATTGAACTCTGATTAAGAAACTTTGGTTTACAAGTAACTTTAGAAAATTTAACATTTTAATTCACTTTTCTAAGTTATCCTACATAATCCTATTATAATATTTATAAAAATGGAAAAAAATAAAAATTAAAATATTTTCTGAATCTACACTATATGCTTTGTAGAAAAAGTCTTCACATAAGTATGTGCAATGTTCATTGCACAGTAATTTAAAACATATGTAACACCCTTTTTTCGTGTGCTTATTTTTCTTTGAGGGACATATCTTGCATTTACCTTCCTTCGTTGAAGATGATGCTTGTACTATATTGAACAAAGCGAGCAATTTGGTTCCTCAGAGGAATATTTAAGGTGTTTACAGAAAACCTTTCGGTCATAATATATGGCTTAACCAGGGCCATCTCAATTTCCTTCAAGTGCTGTCGGCGTAGCATCAAATGTTTCTTTCTATAATAAAGTAGTTGTCCATTGGCGTCGTGTAGATGGTACTTTAGAGGGTACATCAATTGAAGAAGGTTCTTATTTGTCAGAATCGTCGTTGTCTGCCGGCTGTTCTGTTTCCATGTTATGCTCACTAGCTAGCTGATGTTTCCTCTAGCCAAGACTATATTTGATCTTCCATGATATTACGGTTTTATAAATCCTGAAAATAAAAGGTTTTTGTTTGTTTTTACAGTAATATAATAATAATAACGCTTCACACTCATTTACTCATGTTGTCACTCATGTTCAATATTGTAATACTGTTATTTATTGATGAACTAAAAGTGTTGGACTACTTATTAGTTTTATTTACAAGTACCTACCTTATTCATAAGTAATTATTATATTAAGTTTTAAGTATCACTTTTATGTCTCAAAATAAGCGAATTTTATTATTTTTGTGAAAATGAAAGTCTTAAACCGTAAATAATATAGCACAATTTTTACTTACGTGAGTAGGCGCGCGTCGAGCAAATCGCCGCCGGACGACACCTGATGCTAAGAAACTCCTTCTCAAGCGCCCCCCCTCGCACTGATGGCATCCCGTCTTTCAGCACGGGTTCCGAACAAAATTGGAGGCAGCTACTAAAAAGCGCCAAGTTTTCGCGCAATAGTTTTAAGAATTATTTACGTTTTTTTGCATAGGGCGGCAAAATGCTCCAATCGCGCCCACTCTAGGGTTAAATAACAATTTAAGTTTACGATTTGTTCTGGGCGCGTAGCGTCTGGCTCCGGCGCGTTAGGGTCATGCGCGCAATGAGAAGATTGCTGTCCGCGCGTCCGCCCGCATACTTACACCAACTTATACACGCACCGTGGTACCTACTTGTACTACATAGCTAGAACCTA
This sequence comes from Thymelicus lineola, assembly GCA_963932265.1. Taxonomy (NCBI): domain Eukaryota; kingdom Metazoa; phylum Arthropoda; class Insecta; order Lepidoptera; family Hesperiidae; genus Thymelicus; species Thymelicus lineola. The sequence goes on along the minus strand of OZ010696.1, from coordinate 11,030,121 downwards.
GAAATTTTTGCTTCAGAAAACATTTTGATTATAGCTAAATATGTAGCATTACCAATAGCTCTGCCAATACGCACTGAAGCAACGTGGTGGACGGCAGTGCCTAAATAATATGCAGTATGCTCTAGGCCTCCTCAGTTATAGGGAGACACTCCAGCAGGTGTCCATTAATGGGTTGAAGTGGTCGAAGCAAATGCAATGGATTAAGTACATGATTTTGTAGAAGCGTAGAAGTTCGGCTTGTTTTACCATGGTTATACCTACCTTATGTGACTGACCGAGTTAAGTGATTGAGTTTAGTGAGCGTAGTCGTAACTAGTTGGATGGGCCGCGTCGCCGCTAGTGACAAACAAACAATTAATTTCTAAAGAACTTCTCGTTAAACGTAACAAAATTTTTGATATTGGAATACTTACACGTAGGCCAATTCTTGTCCACATCCTGTCGCAGTCTTTGCTAATTAATAATAATCTTGTATCGGAGACTAGATGCTGTTGTAATAATCTTGTGACAGATTTGACAATCTAAATGGCGTTATTACTGATTTGACGATTGCAAACTAGATGGCGTTAAGCTCCAGTCGTGCATCGGAGCTGACACAGACAATTTTTTATTAATAGGTGCACGTTATAATTTTATATAGGTTGAAATAAAATATTTAATTCATAAACCTCTCCAATTACTTATTGTATACAATCATAATATTACCTATTTATTACCTATAAGAAGTATGAGTTAATCGAGTCCGAGTAATTAATTCGTTCTACATTGAAGTGGTTACGTTTAGATCGATAAATTCATTTAGAAAAAGCGGAGAACAGAAATGTGCGTGTGATTGAGTCAGAGCAGAGCAGTACCTAATTGTGTATATATTGTGTGTGAACGGAAGTATGTGATTGTCCGCAAATAATACGCGCCGGCGCGCCACCGCGTCAAGTTTCCTTACTAGTAGTACTTTATTATTGTACTAAAGCAATCTCATACTCACTTGCCCTGGGATATTGGAAATTTCCTTCTTTGCACACTACTAGGACATGTTTTCTTATTGTGTTTATAAGGAGGCTATTTCACGGGCGTAGCCAGGGTTTAGTAAGTGTAGTAAGTACATCAAATAACCCTAAGAAAATTGAAAATTGGGAGAGTCTTGCTCGTAAAGGGAGTCTTATTATATTTGAAGAGATCTAACGATAAAATGTATGGAGTGAATAGTAATAATATCTTATATCTGGTGGGGAGGGGGGGGGGGGGGCTTGAACCCCCAAAACCCGTGGGCTATTTGCAAATGGGTAGGAAACGACTTGCATCGTCTTTTAAGAATTTATTTTGTTACCTATTATTACAAATAGGTACATAAGAAGTACATAACTGGAAGGACTGAATATTAATTTCAGGTTAATTTTGTATACAAGCTCGGTCGCAGAGCTGAAAATCTTATCTAGATTTTAATTTGTTGATGTTCCTTTAGTATGTCACCATCGTGAATCATAGCGAGTGCTGTCAATTTCGTCGGATGATGTAGTTTGTTGAGTGGTCAGCAGGACGTAATCCGGCGCTATTATTTTGTCAGCATCTACAGTGTCATGCCTTGCAGCACAAGTACTCGAATGGGACCGCGCGACGCACGTTCACCGAAAAATACGCGATCTATATATCTATATTTATATAAGCTATAGTTAGCTTCGCTTATAACGTTAGCTCTGTGTCCGATACCGTGTACTGGTTGTTTTCCAAGGCATGAGAAAGCCTTCGCGACGATTCCAAGATAACTCCGAAAGCAGCTTCGCTCCAAACTCGCGCTGGCCAAATAATTATGCACTCGTTAGTCCAGCCTTAAGTAAGTAAAACAATTTTGCTTTGTCAATGCACTGTGCATGTTTATAATATTAAATGTAAACTAATCTTTCACGTGTCTGGCATTTAACTACAAGTTATATAAATTTTCTTTTCTATCGTTTAAATACGTGTGAAAAAGAGAAAAATTGTAATAACATTCATCTTCGTGTGTGTTTTATATGGCAAGTTAACTTGTAGGACTTATAACTTGCTCATTTTTGAATGTGATATGCAGCCAACTGTAAACAAATACAAAAACATGTTTTATTATGAGTCGAGTAAACTCATGTTTTACATTATATTAACGTGTTATAGAAAAAATCTTAAGTATATACTTATTCCTAGATAACTTTTTTTGTAATTATTTTTGGCCATCGAGAATATTATTATGTCAAACTTTTTTTTTATTTTTCACTTTCGATAATAATCGTGGAATAATTATAATTAAAGTTACAGTGAAAAGTATGTATCAGAAAAGGTGTATACGTCTAAAGGCAGTTTTTGACAGTATCACAAAACATTAAATGATAGAGCTGAATGTGATAGGGCAGAAAGAACAACTTACCTACTTTGCTGGAAAATAGGCGATATCCTAAATTTGGTATCCTAAATTTCAAGTAGGTACTTGTTACTACTTTTTCATATGACCTTCTACATTACAAATAATCTCAGGTATATCACTAACTTAGCTCTACCTAGATCAATGCCCATGAGCTTACTCTTTTTGAATGATTTCAAAATAATAGCAATAAATTAATGCACTGGTAACAATGATGATAATATCGATAATATCATTGACTGGTAACTAATGAAAAAATACATTCCCTATAGCACATCCCATAAGTTCGCACATGTTATTGATGGATTAATGCAGTCTTTTTACTCATTTTGCCTACTTGCTCCCTATCCCTAATAAAAACTATATCAATCAAATTCAATTCTAAACAAATCATCTTTAATTAATTTCACATAGGTGGAGAGCCCAGGGCCGCCAGACATCACTTATTTTCTGACGGATGAAATGTGGACGATTGAGTAGTGTTAGTATGTACTATGATCGTATGCCTACTTGCTAGCTTGGAAAAACGGCCAATTTCCAGGTATGAGGTGATCAAGGTACAAAAAATCATTACTGGATGGATCTGTCTGTCTTCTTGTCAAAGGTTTTAAAATAGTTGTCTGGAGAACATATATAAAAATGGAGCGTCAGAAAATACGTGAACTTAACTCATTATTTTGGCAGGTTCAACGTGTCTGTAAAGCAAAATGGCCCACGGAATTTGTCTGGGAGTATTGACAACTTATTTCTAACTATATTATCTAGAACATACGTGAAAATCAGCCATGAGAAAATACGTGAACTTAGTAATGATTTTTTGTACCTTGATCACCTCATACCTGGAAATTGGCCGTTTTTCCAAGCTAGCAAGTAGGCATACGATCATAGTACATACTAACACTACTCAATCGTCCACATTTCATCCGTCAGAAAATAAGTGATGTCTGGCGGCCCTGGGCTCTTAATCTAACACGATTCTGTCGGCGTTACAGTTCAAGAAGTTTTACTTATACATAAGTACCTACTCTAGCTCCTACGTAGAGTCGTAACTACGTAGAGTCGGGTAATAGGGAACTCCGTTCATATCTGAAAACTACGGATTTATACGAGACGACACGATAGAGCGTAATTGGAAAACAAAGGCAGTCATGGGACATAAGAATAACAAGAAGAACAGCTCCGTCTGCGCGACGGAAGATTCAATTTATTACATCGGAATTGTGGGTTCCTTCGATTAAAGCCTGTAAAGAAAAGAGTTGGAAGCAGCGCGGATGTAAATTAAAATTTCGAGGCCAGCGGGGTTTTGTTGTTGTTATTTTGTTAGATTGTTGTTGGTCACGTAACTGTTGTGTTTACAACATATCGACACAGCGCAGAAGAGTCCTACAGTCCTTTTGTTGTGTGCTGTCTTTTTGAGAAGGTTTAGAATTGTAGAGATCTCTATTTTGGCCATGTGTAGATTGGTGGATTTCACATAAAATATCTTGCAAAACATTATTGAATATTTTCAGGTAAGCGTACCTACCAATACCATTATGTTTTTTATATTGAGACATTATATGCATGCATTCATAAGCATGTAGGACATGGTTTAAATTCTTCTTAATTTGTTGCTCACGGTCTTAGTTTAAAATTATTATTAGATAAAAGTTGTCAATTTAGATAGGTATTCCAAAGTTTCAGTCTTTCTTTTTTCTCATTTAAATGAAATGTTAACGTAATTTTGAAAACTTATTCAAACGAACTTCAATCACACCAACGCCATCTATCGCGTAGACCACAGAACATTTAATAATTGTTGTAAATGTAACATTTAATAAAATTAAATGGAACATTTAATAATTTAATAATTAAATGTTCTGTGACGTAGACCATCGTTGTTGGTGATGCGGTCGTCTGGATACGACATTACTGCCAACTTAGAGTAACAATATTCCTATACTCTAAGACTGCCAAGTTATAACGGTTACCGACTAATGAAATTGCAACTAAGTATAACTTTTAGGAGATGTTTGTTTACAACAAGCCGCGATGTCGTTATCATCGTGGGACAGCGTGAGCGGACGCGCACATTATGGCTGAAACCTGGGGCACAGCCTGGGGTCCAATTCTTGCGCTATAGACAATATCTCGAATTCGTCAAACCTGAAAAAAAAATCCGAATTTATTTTCGTGTTGCCCATGGACATCTGTGACAAACTTCGAATATCATTGTAAGAGGCACTGTAGTTGGTCAGAGTTAGAAAAACTTCCTCCGTTGGTGTTTAATATTTTCCTATCATCGGGATGTTACGAGCGAGAAAGTATCGACATTTTCCGTTGATTTAAGAGGCTATGTCCCTGAGGCTAATTCCCTATACTTATATATGTATATGTATTCCCTAAATATTTATATATTATATATTTATATATTATTTATTATATATTTATGTTATTATAGGTATTTATGTATGTCCGTGTATTTGTATGTATTCTTGTTATGTAGTATATCTATATCTCATGTTAGCACCTGCCATCAGCTATTTCCACATCCACCCATGGTTGACTGGTGGACAATGCCATTAGGCATTAAGTTTGCCCTTTGTTTCTTCTTTTTAAGAGGTGACATAAACATGTAAATAAATAAATAAATATGTGAAAGTTCAACATAGGTATCTTTACAACGCGAGAACTGATCTCCTGGCATGCCTCGTAAACGCGGCTCGCAGCCGCCGGCCGGAACACTCAAAACACTGTCGTTATTGATAAATTGCCGTCACGTCAATTTCGTGGTGCTTCTCTCGCCTCCAGTGCAGCCCCATTACAGTTGACACCAGCATCTCGCGTCAATATCGCTAAAGATAGCCGTCGCAAACAAACCTCGCACGCCACAGCCAACCCGTAATTGGTCGTAGATTATGAGTATAAAGAGATGGAGCGTACAAATATCTATTTATAGATAAATATCTGTTTCATATAGTGGCAAAGAAACAGCCATTTGAATTTTGCTGTCTACCGAAGTTGTTACCTTAAATTAAATTTTTTTTTGTATTTACATTATAAAAGTGGTATCGTGTCTGAAGTGGACTGGAGGAATTGTTTCGAAAATTGGCTTAAACACCTGAAACTTTTGTAAATGGTGGTAGAGAGACATTTTCGAAGATTAAACTTAAAAATTGATTTTTAAGATTCGAAAACTTCAATCAACTTTCAATTATTTAGTTTTCTTACCCTCCATCTCTTCATACTAGTACATCTAAGCCGTCTGGAATGCGACCATGAATGTGTAATAAGCGCTGACAGTGTCAATCTTTGTTCCGCCCGGAACTACTTACTAAGTATAACATTAATAACATAGTATACAAATAACATAGTATAATGCTAGTCACACAGTTATTAGGGTTCCGTAGATCTGTACAAGTACAAGTAACGATATAAACCTTGCGTCACTTTCCGTACGACAAGATATGCCTAATTAAATACTTACCACTTGGTACAAATGTTGAATTAAGTGACGTAATCTAATCAGGGATGTAATACCTATTATTCAATTCCTGGAATGAATAGCGCAATATTTACTAGTCTAAACTTTACGAGTGTTCATCATATTGTGGTCGAGTTTCGGCTGAAAATTTGAGGAAAATAATATATGAATTTACATTTGAACATTTTTTGTACTCTTATACATTCGACAATTATGTCGCAACTATGCATGCGTAATACCTACCACAAATATTTTGATATAGTTATCTACTAATCATACAAAACAGTTCATTAACATTATAATATAATAAAATAAAAATTAACTAGAGACTACTAAAGACTTAAGCTCGTCAATAGCTACGGAATACAATAAAAAAATGGAATTTTCTCTAATACATCAATCAACTTAACAATAAAGATAGTGTTGTATCTATAATTAATTATCTGACGTTCTATAAACTAGACTATCGTCAAATAAATAAAGGCTCAAAGGTGCAACCACTCCGCACTACAATATGATTGCATATTTCTGCATTTGCAATGAATATGAAAAAATAATTTAACTGGAAATCAAACTTGAGGCACTTTTTCAGCCAACTGGGTCCACTTCTAACTGAGCTAAAGGGCTTAATATTAACCTCTAGGCCGACTGTAGATCACAAATCCTAAAAATCAATATTATATCAAGTTTCATTTCAATACTGTAAAATCAGAAATATATAGACATAGAGGTATCTTTAAAGTAAGGAATTCTACAATCCAAAGCACTTGGCCAATTTTATTCTCCACGCGATTTCAAATACGGCCCGAGCTCACGGATCGAACTGAAGTCAGCATTAGCTCATTATTACCGAATCCCATTCGATTCTATTGTTAGTTTGTTATTCAAATTTGCATGAAGGTTCGTTGCATACAGTACATTGTTTAAAATATCGGCCGAGACCAGCGCTGCTGCGTTGTTATCAACTTGTGAGTGGTAAAATCCACTGTTACAGCATTTTAATACGTTTCTTTAACACTCGGCTATAAATCGGTCGTTATGCAATGTTTATACAGTTCAGTGTATGCATAATCCTTCTAAATAATTTCGGAGTGACGTTTGGTGATAGAAGATATTATGATAGTCCACTTAATCTTTTATGATCGATTAAGGTTTTTGTCTCATATGCGCCGATTTAAATAAAATAGATCATAAGATATGTAACACTGTCAGGTAATTTTTTAGAGGAATGTAAAAAGAAAGTCTATCACAACAGGCTAAGCTAGCGAACGAGTCGATCAACATACAAGTGTGGAACTCTACATTGTCTGACACGGACTTGACCGGTTATTACTTTTTACCCGACTGCGCGATGAAAGGGAGGGTAATGTGTTTATCAGTTTATGTATGTATGTATGTTCATAGGAGTCGGGTAAAAAGTAATAACCGGTCAAGTCCGTGTCAGACAATGTATGTAGAGGTGGTAGAGATCAAGTGTGTTGACCGATTTGGTGATTCTTACGTCATTCGTCTTAACCTCGCAAGTGTCACTAAAGACATTACAATAGTCAAAATTCATCACAGCAAAAACCAAATGTCATATTGCCAGAATGAAAAAAATATATCGAAGAACTAAGTCAAGTGGGGTATCGTTGAATAGGTATTCAAAATGATTTTTAGATCCCGACTGCGTAATAAAAACTAAAAAGAAAAAACAAGAACAGTAGTTTAAAATGTCGCTAAAAGTAGTACTGAACAAACACCATAGAAATATATATTTTATTTTTTATTTTACATTTACTCTTTTTTTCTCTCTTTTTTTGTCCTTTCTTTCTAAAATTTTATACACTGCCATAGTACTACGATAATAAAATACCTTATTTAGTTACCCAATAATTTGTTTTGTGATAAAGGTAGAGTCTTTCTTTGCATAAGTGATGCTGTAGATAAGCCATTATTCTACGTATGAAAATTAGTAACCCTGATAATATTTGTATTTTAGCATATTGCAGAATCAGATACTTAGTTACTATTTTCAAACGTCATTGATTGCTTTCGTCACTAAGCGTATTAAAATGTAATCGACAATGTAATATCGTGTTTATATAAGGCTTTTTAATGCTGCTTATCAGGCACAGTTAATTTAAATGTACCTTTTTTCTTATATAGGTAAATACAAATAATTTAAAACATTTAATTGTCAGTGTGTTATCTACTCTAAAGTATTATTTATAATGATCCAGCGGCAGAGTAAAAACAAACGAAGCTGAATTTAAAGTCAACAGCGCATACAACGTAACAAAATAATTATATTATCAATTTATCTAAAACGCCCGCTTACATCAGTGGCATCACGTGAAATTTGTTCCACTTTGTTTTTGTTCATTTATTTAACATTTTTTTCCTCATGGCAGTTTCATTAATATGTAGGTAGGTATATTATCTATTAATTTATAGGCTTAATAGCATAAAAATTGGAGGAGGTTAAAGTTATAGAGGAATTTCTAGCAAACTAGCAAATATAAAAAGTACTTTCAGTAAGTATGTAGGCATTATAGATATGCGCGACGTAGCTTACCACAATAATTTACAAATATCACATTGTATAGAACAGGTTCTGTCAATAACAAGCTTTGTATAAGTTAAGAACAATTGCTTCTAATTTCAGTTGCTTGGTTGCGCACAAAAAAAGAATTATCAAAATCAGACCACCCTGTGCCGAATGTTGCGCGTGTCGAATTGAGAACCTCCTCCTTTTTTTTCGTCGGTTAATTAGCCATGAAAAGGCAAGCGCGTTAGTTTAGAGAAAAACAAGATTCCCATAATACACAACATACATATGTACATAAGTGAAATGAAATGAAATGAAATAATCTTTATTCATGTAGGTATCACTGATACTCTTATGCACGTCATTTTTTTAATCTACCAGCTTTTCGGAAAGGTGCTTTGTCATGGAGGAGAAGAAAAGCCGTAAAGAAACTCCTCAGCACATCTTTTAAAAATAAAACTTATATCTATTACAAAAATAGGTATTCTTTAACCTGTGCAGAACTGGTTGCCTAGCTAGTCATTTCCAAGCATCCTTGTCATTTAAATATTCATTTATGCTATAGTAGCCCTTGCCTAAGAGCTGAGCCTTTACACGTTTCTTAAAAGATTGCACCGGTAAGTCATGTATTTGTTTTGGGACTTTATTATAAAATTTTATACCTAGTCCCATAAAAGAACGTTGCACTTTAGAAAGACGGTACGAAGAGGTAGCCAATTGATGCATCCTTCTTGTTTGACGATTTGAAAAATCACAATTTTGTTTATATGCAGTTATGTTATTCCGTATAAACACTAAATTATTATAAATATATTGGGAAGCTACTGTAAGTATACCTATTTGTTTAAATTTGACACGCAAGGACTGAATAAGTAAACAGTCTCTGTCAATGCTACTATCTGCAATTCTCAGACATATTGGCGCCAGTGAACTATCTACCCACCAGTTTAATTTTTTGTTATTAGTTATAAACTCAAATAACTATGTATTCTTGATTTTTGAGATGTACGATCGGAATATAACTAGAGCAATAAATAATATTAATAGTAACCGAAGTGCATTCAGTACCATTTTATTTACACCTGCTTACGAACAAAGAACAAGTAAATCTAAATAATAAACCGTTCTGTTGTCCTTTTCAACTAAATATAGACTTACAAACGTCCCCCGGAAAAGCACTTTGTACGTGTCGACGTTTGAAATCCATAATCAAATAGTGTTTACATGTTTTTGCGTAGTATTTGATATGCGATTGTGTGTGTTGACTCTGGGCCTGGCGTTTGATATATAGGTTGAGACTATGAGAGTTGCTCACACTCTTTCGAGAGTGGTTCTCTCGAGCGACGACCAGTATCGTAGTGTTAAGTTCACCCCATTTTCATACGTCATTGTTCATAGCCACTCCAGTGGCGGAACGTTCACCCGAAGACCACACAGCTGACATCAGGCCGACCGGTAAGTAAATGATAATTGTCAGCGCACGCCTAATTAGACCCCTGTAGGGGCCGCGATCCGCTTGTAAACGCTTAAAACCACGCCTTGTTTAAATAACGCGATACAAGTCAATCGTGTCTGAATCCACTTTTAAGTAGGTACTGTCTACATCTTACATGAGTGTAAAATATAATGCTCCATCTGATCAAAAAAAACCGTTGAAAAGATGAAGTAAAAGCTGCGGTAAAAGCCTTTACAAAAACCATTTATTTTCGTTCTATTAAATTTTATTTAGTACTTAATAAAATCAAGTTGTTGCTTATTGTGTTTTGAAGTATAATAAAGACGTGTTTTGAAGTTTTCAATTGGAAATTAACTATAGTTTTATATTTCCGTTTATAATATTCTTACAAAATGCTATGTAAAATTTGCTACGTTCTTTTAATAAAAAGTTGTAAAAGCTGTAAAATTTACTGTTAAAATGTGATCACACGAATTCAAAAACAAATAAAAATTGACCAACTATACTTAGTTTTTCCATTTTTCTAATCAGGTAGAGTTCACTAGTCAGATACATTATATTCGCACCCTCAGTGGAAAAAGCATGTTGTTTTACGTTGAATTTTAGTTATTACCTAATATGATTGGAAAGAGGGATATGCAAGAAAACGTAATGTAAATTCTTTAGACTACTTACTGACATATTAACAGTTTTTTTGCTCTCCTGTAAAATTGCAATTTTCATCTTATGCCTTTTTTCCACTGAGCGTGTGATATGTATGTATGTAAATGCATGTCTCTACAGACCTAGTATTTACAATGATATTGAGAGGAGGGAAATCAATAGAATTCAAGCGGAGCCGGGCCTTATTTGTACACTATTATATTATGTAGGTTAAATGTCAACGACTTTTTAGTTGTTCAACAAATATTCTAATGTGCACAGACTATTTATTTACTAACTGCATACGCTCGATTTTTTGCTATAGCCCACAGTCTGGGTATATTTTGGGACCTGTACGTCAAACGTGTCTTATTTGTGAATGAGGAAAGTTGAGGAAACTCATACCTAAGCATATTGTTGTGATGTCGGAATGATTTCAAATGAAACCCGATAGCCTTCGACGAGACTTAACGACGAATGTAACAACTGGGACTGACGTGGCTTTTCGCGTCCTCCAAAATACGGAACAGCTTAAGAAAGTTTGACATGGTCACCTGTTCAACTAAACCGCGCTCGAGGTTGGTTATCTGGTTGATCACTTGTGATTGACACTAGTTGTAGGGCTACGAGCGCTACGGTCACAAATCAATAAATAAAGTAGATAAGTCACCGCCTTATATTTGACTGAGGAAAAAAATACAGTGCGGGATTCATTGAAATATAATTTCATAGAACAGACATCTCGAACAAAATTTGTATCCAGCCGGGAGGTTCTATTTTCAAAATTGAGCCCCCGTTCTCCTTTCAAAATCGAACAAACCCATTGAAAATTGAAGCCCATTGGCACCAATTGATTGATACATCGTGTTCGCGGTGTCGGTTCTATACGCTAGTAATAATACTTCGATGGCTGGATTATGTAATTCCTGTATTTACAAGCTGCCACGCACATCCACGTTAAAAACCATGCTGTTTTCTGCCAGTAACTTCCGGATAGAAAAACAAAAACGGCATGGTTTTAAATACGAGTGGTAGCTTGTAAATTTTGAGGAATTACGTAATCCAGCACGGTATTTTTCTTCCTCAGTCAAATACAAGGCGGTGACTTATCTACCTTATTTACTGATCTGTGGTTACGGTAGACACTTCTTAAAATCACAATATTTACTATGATGGCAAAATAATGTAATTAATAAAAGTAAACAAACTACTTTTAATTAAGCTTCTGTGTATAGATAAGATTTGAAATAAGCAAAGACAACATAAATAAACAACCTTGTAATTTTTAGAAGAATTGTTGACATACTAGTTAACGCTCTGAATAACAACGTCACTACTTTGTTAAAAATTATCGTGTATCTTATCTCCGCTTACATATGAAAATTACGTTGGAGTGTAAACTTAGGTAGGTTACTCCATTATTGGTAGAGCCCAAACAATTATCTAGTTACCTCTCGTAAGAACAATCTTGTCAAAACCAAGATGTTGAAGAGATTTGCATTCGAGTAAGTTTGTTAAAACAGTTAAAGAAGAGTTCAATCCACCTCACGATTCTATCTTCAAACATTCGAATTCAAGTTGAAAATGTCATAATATTGTATTGTCACGAGAGATAATTGTGCAAAAAAGTTGACAAAGCTTTCACAAGAATCAAACCCATACAGGATCAAGCTAATTACAAATCGTTTAAAAAAGGAACATCTTCGATAAACCCATATCTGAATCTCATAAAATCAAATCATGAATCAAAATGTGACGATACGATCATGGCAAGTTTTTGCATGAGTTTGGAAACTCGTATGACGCATAGTTATATAAGTTTGTATACAACAATGTGTTTGCTCAGCACATTTACCAGCAGATAGCGTGTTGACTGAGGCTCCAGTTCGGTAGTCAGGTGGCATCCTTCGGGCTCATTTATCGCACAATCACTGCCAGCGTCAACGGCATTCAAATATGAATAGTGATAACATTGTGTCGACTACGTTTATGTATATGTTACTACGTTGTTAGATGAAGGATGCATGTATTCAGATGTGTGTGTCATTGATTGACGTATAACAAATAAATAAATTAAAAAAAACATGAGAGGTGTCAAGGGACACCCGGATGGAACGAAGTTCCTTCCGATTTAAGTATTGTTTTGTTGTACAGCGCCATCTCTGTAAAACGCTCTGAATCACTTCAAAAAAAGTGTCGTCATTCGTAAGAATCAAAAAGTGTCGTAATTTTCCGTCTAGCCCTCTTTCACAACGCGCGATAAGGAACTTCGTTCCAATAAATAAATAAATATAGTCACACACAGAACCTTAAGAATGCCATGTAAATAGCATGGTAAGGGTAACCTTACTACGTATTTCCTACTTTCACTAACCTCTCGGTATGTCCCTCACATTTACCCTCTGCCAATTCACCTCATAAACTCTACTGGATGTACTCTTTCATACTTGTAATTATTAAAGGTAAACTACTTACTTACTAATAACACTCTTCACTCTTGCTTGTTTGCTTCGTTAACAGTATCTTTATCTATTAACTAACAGTATCTATTTTCTTCATACTTTCTACTGATCTGACTGATATATCAACGCACAGGCCAAACCCTTAGGGCTAAAAACTTAAAATTTCGCACACATATGACGTAGGCATCCACTAAGGAAGGATTTTTCAAACTTCAACCCCCAAGGGGTAAAATAGGGGATAAATATGATACCTAAGCATAATTTCCGCATGCGAGGCTGCCGGGAACAGCTAGTATATTTAATGGCTGTGAGGATGTACATTATCTATGTTTGTTACTTTTTCACGCAAAAACTTCAACGGGTTTTTATGAAATTTAGCACACAGGCAAGCCATTATTTGGAATATAATTTAGAGTACTTATTATCCCGGAAAATGCGGTCAGAGCCGGGGGCAGGGCGCTAGTGTTATATACATAATATATACATATTATATATATAGTGTTCTTATGGTATATATAGTATACATATTATATATATAATATTCAATACCTCCAATAATTTGGCGAATTCCTAAAAAGTAAGTGATTTCTCTACTATTGAAGTATAATGTCATAGAACAGACATCTCGAACAAAATGTGTGTCCCGCCCGGGAGGTTCCATTTTCAAAATTGAGCCCCCGTTCTCCTTTCAAAATGGAACGAATCCATTGAAGATTGAAGCCACGTGGCGCCAATGCATTGGGACATACATGTTGTTCGCGGTGTCGGTTCTATACGCTAGTAATAATACTTCAATGACTCTACACCCAAAATTAATACATATTTCAAACGCGGGCCAATCATAGGTAGGCAAAAAATCATTGAAAATGGTTGGCTGGTTTCGGAGGCTAGCGTGTATGTACGGGATTTTTATATTTAAAGATTTTCGCTCTATAACACACACACACAAAGAACATACTCATATGGCTCATACTTAATATTATGTAAAACCGTGGTAAAACCAAAACGTAACTAACTAAAAATGTACATATTATTAAATTTGCACCTTTATTTAACCCGTTATAATTAAATTTTTATTTTTATAGTTTCCTACCTAATTACCTCTAAAGGCGGTCAGAACAAAGGAAGAAATTAATAACTGATAGAATTATCCCACCAGTCAGTCCTACGCCTAAATAGGTATAGAGATGTGTAAATAAAAAGAATCCCGTATTAACACATAATTACTCTTAATTTTACTCCTGCAAGGCTCTTTCCGCCCTTGCGCGACTGTGGTGGTTCTGATTTTCAATGATAATTGTTAGAAAATTATTATCCAAAAGTCCAGTAAAAAATATGTGAATAGGACGTTTTTTCGGGATTCTATTTATGAAACGCACCTCTATATTTTTCTTAATCTACTTTTTGCGCTCTGTCAACGAACTCAATTATGTTCTAATGATCGCAATGCATTTAGCACCATAAAAAAATAAACACTAAATTGAATTGACCTTACAAAACCCGTGTGTCGTCACCTCACCTTTGGCTTTATAAAGCGATTCATTTGACATGATCACATGAGCCTTCACCTTGGCGGACCGGTCAGTCCCGGCACCGCGTGGCCTATGGCCTATGGCCGCTGGACAGACCTCGAGGTCAGATTCATTATTTTGTATACACAACACTAGCCGGCCTAGTACTTTAATGCTAGTGCTTTTACTGTATTGTATTTTCATCATTTCGGTCGGTGACAGCTGTATGGAAAGTCGTTCAGAGAGATCTTGCGCTATAGGAACGAAGCCGCGGGTAAAAGCTGGTATAATATAAAAAATAAAGTATTGTTGCGACTATCCTATTAGAAGATATTATATTTGTTTAGTATGTAAGTGTGTTTAGTATAAGTGTACAAAATGTACTTTTGTGTGTAATGTATTATTATAAGTTATTTTCCAAAACTAAAATTTTAAGTTATAATCTAGGTACTCCTAGGTCTTTGTCTTCTACTAACCGACTTCAAAATTGAGGAGGTTCTCAATTCGGTTTATTATGTTCCTCATGTTGGGGCCACACTACAGGAAACGTTAATGCCTATCATCGCGATAAATATTGCGTTAATTATTACCGCGATAAAGTGAGTGGCTACACTTGAACGGTCAACGTGAATGCCCATTCTTGGCGATAAAATTGGCGATAATGTTCCATAAATAAATGTCATAAAATTCATAAATTTCAACCAAGATGGACGTTGACGGTGCGAATCTGTATTTGATGAGTGTAAATTATTATTATATGAATATATTTTATCATTACCGAACGAAGAAAAAAAGGATACAAAGAAAAAGAAGATGGTTTGGATTACTCCACTCAGCCATAGTAGGTAATTAAATGATAAATACGTGCGATCCAATCGCGCTCTCGATTCACACTGACATACGTAGTGTGGCCGCTTCAACGCATTCATTCTCGCGATAATCTCTTTGATGTACCGCCATTTGAGCTATCGCCTACTGTCGAATGGCAGTGTGAATGCCGTTGTCAAATTATCGCGATAAGTCGTGGCTACACCTACGTTAAACGTCCATCATCGCGATAATTAATGGCATTTCCCGTTAGTGTGGCCCCAGCATCAGAACTCCGTCATTTATCAAAATTTCAATCTGATGATGAGATCCACGAGGAATTGAGGGAACCTTAAAGATAATGTTTGGTGGTCGTCATCGACAAAATGATGTTGATGCCATTGAACTATTATTACAAGCGTATAGAACCGATACCGCGAATCCGATGTTTATACACTTTATACAATGAACTGTTGCCAATTGGCTACAGTTTTCAGTGGATTCATTCGATTTTTAAAATAGAACAGGGGCTCGATTTTGAAAATAGAACCTCCCGGCGCGACACAAATTTTGTTCGCGATGTCTGTTCTAATGTTCTAAGTTATACATAATATCTATGTCTGTGCATAATACTATATGCCGGTATTTTTTTGTTTTTTTTTTTTTTTAATTAGGTATTTTGTTTTTATTTCACATCATAATGTAGTCAGTAAGTAGTAGTAGTAGTAGTAGTGGTGAGGTAATAATCAGCTGCTTATCGAGCTTTATTTCATCAAAGGTCGATTTCAAGGCAGTCGATTTCACGATCTTCTGATACATTGACCATAATATTATAAACGTGTGATTTCCGTCTATATTAAAATAACGACGTCGGTGATGAAACTATTGGAATGACGTAACTGTTATTTAGGCATTTGGATGGTATTTTTTTTATGTTTGTTACGTAATAACTGCGTCATATTAATTTTGATAAACCAATAACCATTTTGAAAAATTGTTGCTTTACCTGAAAATATATTATCTTTCATTTTGGTCCTTTAACAAGTTATTGAAATTCGGGTTTGATGATGGGATCCATGAAGATGGAATGGAACTCTCCAAAACTTATTTTACGTATAGGTACGTATTAGGTAAGTAACCTATTTATTTTTTAGTAATGACAACCGTTATTAGGGCTTCCGCATTTTTTGCAAACAATGAATTGGTCTTAATGAAATCATTAAGGTATTGACCTACTTTTATTGTATTCAGAGCTTACCTATTTATTGTTTCTGCTAAATAGATTAAGGTCATCGATGCATTTGATTACAATCAATATTTTATCAGCATTATTAGCGTGATCTGTCACAGTCCATTTTGTATAATAATTTCTACAAACAACTTTACATAAAATTTATTTAAATTTACATAAACATGGTACTTGTAGAATTTAATTCAGACCCTGAGCACGAACTATGGATACGTTGCAATGAACTAGTTTTTAATAATCAAATTATGCGATAGGAATTATTCAGGGGGAAACACATGGGACAATTATAGATTCTAAACTTTTCTTAGATCCATATTATAAAATTGCTGGAGCCTTATTCCTGGGTTCTACAGAGATTTAATTGTTTTGGCATATCTCCTTGTCGATAACTTAAAGTTTGCCGTTACAGTTAAATGTATCATGGTGGTAAGCTAAGAGAATGGTATGGACCATATGGTAGTGCCGGCGTTAGAGCCACTGGCGCCCCAGGCAAGATTATTGTGGGCGCCCCACAGAAAATCAAAATCGAGCTTTTAGGCTCGAAAGTTTTTTTACTGAATGGGAACGTTTATTAAGAATTTTATTTTCCTTTTTTTTTCTCCTCACCCCAAATGTGGCGCCCCTCCAAAGGTTCCCCAGGCTGTCGCCCGAACTTGCCCCCCCCTAACGCCGCCTCTGGTTATGGTATAGGAGAGAAGTATAAATTACTTGTGAAGCTCTAAGGGTCGATAGGGCAACTGTAAATAAAACTTGTATGTTAAACCTTCATATTAATTTAATACCAGCGCTCTTTGCCGACTTTTTCTGCGATAATGAGCACCCTATATCCTATTCAGATCACCTGTGTGTAAAATTTCATGAAAATTTGTGCAGTAGTTTTGCGTGGAAGAGCAACAAACTTCCATACAAACTTTAACTTATAATATTAGTAGGATAGTATTAAAAACAACTGCTAGAATTTGGGCTTATCCGAGACCCCATGAGTGATTTTCTAGCGAGTAATTAAGAGTTAATAAAACCGGGCAAGTGCGTGTCAGGCCATTCGCAATGTAAGGTTCCGAAGTAGTAAGTTTATCGACTATTACTTATTAACACGCTCACTGCGTTAGTCAAATTTGATGACTTTCAATGGGTGCGGTATGGGGTCTATTATATCCGAAGCACGAGTTGGCCCTGGTGCGTTGCTGGGTCGAAAAGATCCGTTTGACTTGCATCTGTTTAGGAGGACTTTTCTTTATAGGTATAATGATTATAGCATATTCTTTTATAGCAATATATTGACAGATAAACACTCAATAAAAGGCTAGAATCGTAGGTAGATGCACTGAATGGTTTGTTTGCAAAGAAAGGGATTACCTGTCGGTTCTTTACAACCCGTTATCCGCACTGGTTAGTAAAAGTGTCGATAAATTTTTAGTGTTGTGGATGATAAAAAAACATCGATAGCGATAAAATAAATGCTGGTTGAATAATTTTGTATACCAATATTTGTATTCAATCACTATGAGCTATACTGGTTAATGGTGTGGGTAAATCTGGTGGCTGGAAGTTGATGTCTGAAATTCATAGGACTTGTAATGTGTGACCATTTGATGGGGTAGTATATTACATTATCAGATATTATGTACCTAGTCTGGCCATAAATACTGTTACATAAAAACTTTTCTTTTTTTCAGCTTTTTAATTATTTTGAATTTGGAACACGTATATTATTTTAAAAACTTCTTTCGATTTCGCGCCACATCACATACTTTTTCGTGTTCATTATCAAATTACAATATGGAATGGGGTGTTAAAGAAAATAGGATTGCAGTGATCGCCTTGCACAAAGTGTGTATGGAGCCGTCGGTCATATTCCAGACACTTCAAAAGCTTGGTATCAGCCGTATGTTCGTATATCGTACAATCAACAGATACAACAACACTTCGTCTGTCGAAGACCAGAAAAGATCGGGGCGTGCTGTTAGAACTACAAAGGCTGTTAATGCTGTTAAAGCCAGAATTCGTCGAAACCCCATTAGGAAGCAAAAAATCTTATCGCGAGAAATGAAGATTCCCGCTAGGACTCTGTCGCGTATTATAAAACAAGACCTGAAGCTCGGTGCTTATCGTCGATATACAGGACATGCCCTAAATCAATCTTCACAATTAAAGAGAGTGGATCGATCAAAACGCCTTCTGTCGCGATACGCAGGTTAAAGGCACAGAAATATCCTCTTTACCGATGAAAAAATTTTCACGATTGAAGAACACTACAATAAGCAAAATGATAAAGTGTACGCTCACAGTTCTAAAGAAGCTGCTCAAGTGGTCGGGAAGGTACAACGTGGTCATCATCCTGCGTCAGTGATGGTTTGGTGGGGCGTGTCTTATCAAGACGTCTTATCGTGACACGGCGACATTGAGTCTCTTAAAAAATCTTTGGAGCAAGCAGTGGCGAAATTTCCCTTGGAAACAGTGCGTAAATCCATAGATTCGTGGCCAAACAGATTAAAGGCCTGTATAAAAGCCAAAGGTGGCCATTTCGAATAGAATATTTTTTTATTTTTTGCTAAGACTTTAATAAATATGGAGGTATAAATTTTATTAATATTACATTACTTCATTTAAAAAAAAGCATTTTCATTTGTAACAGAACTTATGGCTGGACTAGTTATTATTTTTTGGGAAACATTTGCTTATTCTATTTTTCTTGGTTTTGCCCGTCACATGACTTAACAACATTTTCCTGAATCGCTTCATGTTACATTAACTGTCTCTTCATATTTGCATAAAAACTCATCTAACCACAGGGACCTCACTAGTCCAACTTGCATGTAATCTAGTGCGGCTACCGGGTCATCGGGCATCGGGTCGTTAAGAACCGATAAACGCACTAGACGTAAAAAATTTCCTTTCAGTCGGCACCGGGTCGTAAGAACCCGATGTAATTTTTTCGTATTTATATTACCTATTTAACAAGGCAATTCCAAAACACTAACCATCTCATTCGTATTCATACGGAGACCAAAGATATCTGTCCCGCACCAGCGGTTGGAACAGTAATTTTTGCCCCGCACCGGAGGAAAGATGACCATCGGATATAATCAACCCGCTACCGCACCGAACGTGTTAACTACTTATGCTAACATAGCCGTGATAGTTTTCCTTGTAAATTCATAATAATTCATAATCTAGTTTTGAGAATTTTTTCACTTGTCCAACTCCAACCGTTTAGCCGGCAGGGGGACTTGACTCTAACCAAAATTAGCACTTTAAATCCAAATATTTCGCAAACGGACCCCTAATTCCAAAAATTGTATTAGTAGACCCATAGTATTTTGGAAGACCTTTTCAACGACATCCCACACTATAGGGTACGCGACGAAAAAAAATCAATCTTTACGTTACCTGTAGGGGAGGTACCGCGAAAACTTAATTTTTTATTTTTTTCTATGATTCTGGAGTTTTAACAAATACCTAATGTATATCCATGCCAAATTACAGCTTTCTAGCACCAAGAGTCTCAGCTTCGGACAGACGGACGGACGAACGGACACGACGAAACTATATAGGTTCCGATTTTACTTCGGAACCCCAAAAAGTAACTCTATTCCATAATCAAGCTTTGATTTGTGCGTAAGCAACTCGTACTTGTGAGTGTGACGTTCAAAAGTTTGGAAACGTAACACATTCCAACAGGTTTGATATGGATGGGATGACGTTACCTAATAAATGTATTGTTTACTACAACCATTTGTTTGTTGCTAGTTACTTCATAGTAATGAATAGAAAAATGTTGTCTCAGATATTAAAATAATTGCTTTAATTACCGCATTTAATTGCAATTATTTCTTTTGAAACAGTTTTTCTTAACGAACTAAGTAATTTTTATTCATTTATTTGACTTAAATATAGGGTTTTAATATCTTTATTGTGATTAAATTTTATGGAGATTCTTTGAATAAGTAGTTATTTAATGAATTAGTTATATTGTCTTACTAATTAAGAGTTTATGAGATCTAGGTATGATTTTTTTGGCTTAAATAAAAAATATTGTTTTGATAGCTTATGTTATTACATAAAATTTTGTCTTTTTGAAACAACGATTTAGTATAAATTTACAAGGATAGGTGGGACAAAATCACAATGAACTGCTTTATTATAATATTTTGGGCACATATCATTCCATGTCATATCCAAGTTGCTTTGTGACTCTACATTTTCTTTAAATCTGAAATCACCGTTTCTGACTGCACCTACTCTGTTTCATTCCTTTATGGTGTACTTTCAAAAATATGGTTTATTTTATTAGTATCTTAGTTCATACACTAGGTACTTATGTCCTACGTTAATGTATCTATAAGTATGATACTTAGGTTTCTTGCTTGGAATATTTTATTCCGGCAAAATGATCTGCATTTTGGTATCAAAATTATTAGTTACTTAACAAGGTGTGATAATTAACTAATGATTTTGATAGCTAAGCATAAATAGTATAAGAGAACTTGGTACGAATTTTGAGACATATTATAAGAGAATGTGAATGATTGACGCGCGTTCTCACTGATACTATAAGCACAGTATAATAATCTTTATACTGTGCTATAAGCTAAATCTTCAACGTCCTTACTTAAGCTAACATTAACTTGTCGAGTAAATAATAAACCCAGTGGTATTTCCTCTAGTCGAGTACGTTACTCTTTATTATACAAGATTTACCTACTTATTATACTTAATTATGAGCTTCGATAAATATTATAATAATCGACGTAGGTACTTTGTTTTTCGGTGGTTTCGGTGGGGCTTGAGCACTTGTTAATAACAAAAAGTATATAAGTAAATACGCGATGTTTATTACAACATGAAGTGAGTTATAAGCTCTTACGTCGTGAAATGTATCTATTCCCTGGAATAAAATTAGGAAGAACTTAACTACTTTTGGAGAATTTGTAGAGCGGTCGGTAAACGTGGTTTTGAGTGTTTTCTGTTCTAGTTGCAATTAAATGAGCATGTTTTGTATGCAGAACAAGACAAACGACCACTTAGAGGATAAAAAAATTGTTCCGAGTAGGTGCAGGTAATGACTGCACATAAATAACCGGTAATGTTTCCGGAAATGATGCAAGGGCGGGTTGCTAGGTTCAAAAATAATATCAGTTTGTGTTCGCACTTCTCTGAAACGGCTGAAGGGCGCGTAGGCATAGATATATATTATATTTAAAACAATCGCGGTCTTATGGCTGAAAAGTGAAATGATGATGATGATAAAGAACAGCATGCAGCGGCAGCCGGGGCGGCAATTTTCAGGTTTTGCCCCGCCTCGAAAAACTTCAATATTCGGGGCTGCCTTCGTTGTCATGCTACATCTTTGATTTCGTTTAAGGAAAACAAACATTGACGGAATCAAAACAGAACTAAACAGGTTTTGTCCTCTACTTAGAAGATGGCCGTCGAAATGTATGTACTTAGCTAGTACTTGAGTGTGAAAACTTGAGAAACACCAGTGATACAGGGTCATATCAAGTTAGTTATAAATATTGAAGAGCATAAATACTTGTTGAGTTGGTCTTTCTCTAAGCTGTAACAATTCGTAGTTTATAAATTAGCTAGATATCGAGAAAGAATTGTGTATCCTGCGTTGGTGGACCTTAAAGTAAGTAAATAAAATAAAATAATTTTCTTTTAATATTTTATTACAAAATTGTCGCTTCAGACCACTGAAGTACTATTACTAGCGTATAGAACAGACACCCCGAACACCATGTATGTCCCAATGCATTGGCGCCACGTGGCTTCAATCTTCAATGGATTCGTTCGATTTTGAAAGGAGAACCGGGGTTCAATTTTGAAATTCGAACCTCCCGGGCGTGACACACATTTTGTTCGAGATGTCTGTTATTATACTTCAATGCTTCAGACACTTTCAACCACTTCAACCCAGCGCGCCACTTCCTCAAAGCTTGTGAAGATGCGCAAATTAACGACGTTAGGCCTTAAAAATTGTCGTAATTGTCTGAAACTGTACCACAGTAATACTTAAAGTGGGGCGGAACAGTAGGTTGGGAGGTGCAAAACTTGGCGCGCGTCTCTCATAGCCTCACACTGCGGCGCGGTTGCTGCTCGGATAAACGTATCGCATAAAACTTTTTTTTTTTAATTTAAGTAGTTTTTCGTATCAAATATCGGTACAGATAATCAATTCTGTTTTTCCGCGGGAAAGTTAAACTGAAACCGCTCTATGCGCTTGCAAAGGACATCGTGTGACGTGAAATGTTTGCGTATTGTGTTATTTGATGCTAGTTTACGTTTTTATGTGAGGAACAAAATATATTTTGTTATAAAACGTTTATGATATAATGCCCTATTTTGGATTCCTGTGCTGATATAGGAATTTATAAAGTCACAACAGCTAATTCCGGTAAGACTTTTTAATGTTTTTTTTTTTACTTTAATTTTAATAGTACACCAAAAATCGCCCATGTACAGTCGGTAAAAGAATTATTTGTGCAGGGCATGAAACAAAAGCGTATCCACTTGGAGCTTAGTTCATAAAATAAAATAATAATAAGTAAAATAAAATTTTGATAAAGGCAATTCACTCTTACCTATTACAGTTAATTAGGTGTGATGGGTGTGATTCTCACCTATTCGGGAATATTTGAATTTAATACCCTCTCCTTTTAAGTCCTGTAATATATACTATTATCTATAATATAATCTATCGTATTTTTTTTATAAAATATGTCCTTGAGGCAGCTTTTGTTTATTTATTCCTTTTTTATGTAGGACTTTTACTTTATTTTAGTTATTTTTTTATTATCCGTTTTGGAAAATTTCGTTGCAATTGGAAATCAGTTTTTAATCGCATGTGACATAGGTATCTACTATTAACTTCGTCACCGTTATTCTTATTTAAAACTAGATGGTTGCCCGTAGCAGTAGCTTCGCATACGGAAATAATGTTTTACCTTATTTGTACCTACCTCTTACAGAAGAAAATTTAAAAAACGGTGAATTTATATTTAAGTACTTACATTTAGTAATTTATATATTGAAACCCACGATATTCAATCACAAAGGATTACTCCAGGAGGGGGGTTGTTAATTTGTATTTTTTTTTTCTTTTTCTTACAAAATTTTGAAAAACTGAAAATTTCCATACAAAATTTCATCGCGTTTCCCAGGGAAACTTTTAAATTTTCCGGGATAAAAAGTATCTTTACATATGACTCGGAGTATTAGTAACAATTTTACCAATTTTCATCTAAATCCGTTCAAGGGTTTTCATGTGATGTCCGGACAGACAAACAGACAGACAGACAGACAGACAATAATTCTAAAAAAAAATATTTTTGTGCTCTAACAGGATATTGAAGTGCCCCCTAATCGAAATTTTTAAAAAATGTTCAATGTACAGAAAATTTGCCCTTTGAGGTAGTATAGATAGATCGTCTACGTGTTTAATATTATTGTTGACTTGACAATTTCTTGAAAGCTCTGTCTAGCTCTACCTATATTTTTAATGACATCCTATATACGATTTTTTGTACTGTATCGAACCTTTTCGCTCTAAAAGCAAAAACTGAGCAATTGAGTCATCAAACAAATAAACACACACACCGAAATAAACTAACCAATGTTAATTCAAGCAACATCAATATCAATACTTGTTCCTTGTCGTGATACGACATTTTGTTATTTTATAGTCTACATGTTGACTTAGCAATTATAACTTTAAACGGTCAGCCTGTAAACTTGAACGATTTGACATAAACATTATTATTAAAGTCAACTTGATTATGAAGGCAGCGTGTGTTGTGCGTTAAGTACTTGAACCGTTACTAGGTTTAGTAATAATTGATTTCAGTGTCATTAGAAAATAAAACCTTGTCGTACTAAGAACTCGTGCTGATAGTAGGGTTACCATTTTTCTTGTTATGTACTCCGAGCTATTCAGAGTGAAAAAACCTACAAGTGGATGTTACCTAAAAGTTTTGTCCGGAATTGACCCTAGTGAGAATTAAAAGACACACAGAAAAATGGCTGTGCCGGCGTTGGAGGGGGGGGGACGGCCCAGGGCGCCAAATTTGGAGGGGCGCCACATTTGGAGAGCAAAAAAGGAAAAATAAAATTCTTAATAAACGTTCAGGAAAAAATATTTCGACCAAAAAAGTTCGATTTTGATTTTCTTATGTGGGCGCCACAATATTAAAAAAAAGTAAAAAAAGTTAGTAGTAAAAGTTAGTTAGTAAAAAAAGTTTTTTATTGATAAGAGTTTACATCAGTGTTATCTCTAAAGACTCTTTATAACGCGCTTGTTCGAAGTAACATAGAATACTGTTCGATGGTGTGGTATCCAACATATCAAAACAATATCCAACGCCTTGAAAGAGTCCAAAAAAATTTATCAATAAATTAAGTTACATAAGTAAGACTCGTAATTCTATTAAAAATTATAATGACCGTTTAAAATATTTTGGACTCCACAAGCTATCTAACAGAAATAAAATTCTTAGCATATTGTTTATAAACAAATTACTTAACAGATTTATAGACTGCCCGTTCCTTCTTAATCAAGTAAATATAAATGTTCCCAGGTTATCTGCAAGGCTAAGTAAATATAAACCTTTCCACATTCACTGTAAAAAATCTAAATATGCACACAACTCACCTCTTAATCTTGCCATGAGGAACTATAATTCCATTTTTAAAATTGTTGATTTAGACATGTTTACCGACTCCATTGGAAAATTTAAGAGAAAAGTTCATAATGTGTTCTACGACAACACTGCAATTCCATGAAAGTTCGTTTAGTTAGATTTTTTATTGTTATTTTTTTTTTTGTTTCGCTTTTAAATGTACTTAGTTTACTTACCATTTTTTTCTGTTCAAAGTATCCTAGTGCTGACTGATTATGACACTTTGTTTATGTAAATGTTGTGCGTGCCTTTAATTTAAGTGCATAAAAAAAAGTTTTGGTGTGTATCACAATAATGTATTTTATGTACCTAGTTGGCGTGCCTTAAATAAATAAATAAATAATAAATAAATAACACGTCAACAGCCATCAAAACAAAATCTGTTCAATGTGTTTTTTTTATAATAAATAGGCTAATGCTGTAGTCAACCCAACGTGACGTTAAGTGGCATGAATGAATTTTTATTACTTTTTATTATTTTCTCTTAGGCTTCTATATCTATTTACATCTGAGGTATGTAGATCCACAAAAGTTCCTCATTGGAACTCTTGCAGATATGGCAATCCTAATTCCTAACAAAGTACCTCTAACAAAGGCAGTGCCGGAAGCTGTGTTTAAGTTACAATATTATACAAAGTATTTTTTATTTAATTTACAAGTTGTAACTTGTCACCAAACCAGAAACTAATTAATGCAATTTATGCAAAGGGTCTGCCACGTGCTAATATTGATATGAGAATGAATAAAACAAAAACAGGAATTTAATTGGTCGATCACCGAACCGGTATTTAATAAAATATTGAATAAGTAAGTATCTAGTATCTACTTACTTAAAATTATACTACGGTCTAGTTGTCCTTTGATATTCTTTGTTTATACCTACCATATTTTTTTGTCTGCCCGTCTTTTTGACATCACTGAACAGATTTAGATTGCTTGCCGTAATATCAACTTAATATCAACGTAAAATCAACTTAATACATATTAATGTTTTGACTGCTTTTGAGTATAAAAATTGGATATATTATTTTAATTTATAAATAATAAAAACTAGGTCAGTTTTTATTAATAAACGATGAAATGAGGCAAACATAAAAGTCATAGCAATGAGTCCGGGTGATAGCATAGATTTTCCGAAACGAATTGAGAGCGGGTAACTGTAGATACCAAACAAAATTTTTCAATTCAACGGATGCAACTCAACTGAAAGACGCGGCTACTCTTTCTTTATTTTAATTAAACTTAAACCTGTTTTTTAAAAACCTGATAAGTGACTTATTTGTAATTGTAACTCCTATCCTAAATAAGTTTCAAACAAATAAATGAGTTACTAATTGGTATTAAAATAAATGCGACAACTTAATAATTTTCTATGTGAATAGCTGACAAACAACAGACGAACGAACAAATGGGCCGTCTGATGATAAATAGTAATAAAGTATAATAGTAGTAATAAATAATATTAAATAGTTATTGTCACTGTATTGACGTCAGCAACACCAAAAAGCATCATCGTATGTTGTTGGAGACAAGAAACAGGATGAGAGGACACAACGCACACAAAAAAGAAGAATGACATTGATAACAATTATCATTATTAAAAATTTGAGGAAATAATACTACAAACTACAATTTAATGTGTTCGTCGTCAAAGATGACAAAAATAACATTTCAATGAATTGATTGGTAGATATACTCCTTCATTTTGAAAGTCTACTGTTTGATGAAGAAAAAATACTGGAGAAGCTCAATAACAGCTCCCAAACAAAATATAAATAAAGAAAAACTGCTGTCAAAAGAGCGGAAAACGGGCATAACATAACTTAGCCTATTTTATATTCATATAATGAAATAGAACACGTTTATTATAAGTATCTGTCAAAACGCAAGTAAGTATGTTTTTTATGTATTATCAAAAGTTACGTCATAACGAGCTTCACAAAAATAAATTTTACATTGTGTAGAGACGTAAGCGGGCTCGTAGCAGCCACGTTTTTCTATTCCTTGCCGATAGACGATTTTCAGGTCTTTTACTATATTTACTAGTAATCCACTCTCGTTTCGCTTCGGGTATCGCGTAGCCCGTAGTGCCGTAGCAACATATAACCTTCCTCGTGTAAATTTTCAATAAATTTTCAAATCCGACTGTCACTTCCAGAGATAAGAGATGGAACAAACAAACAAATAAAAAAACTCTTCAGCCTTATTATCCATCTGGTTTGAAAAGGATGAAAAGTATTTTAGGTATTACGGGTCTGTCCCTAGAATACTTTTCGTCCCTCAGCTTATAGGTAGCTACGCAAAATATCATCTAAGTATGTATTATTTATTATTTATTTATTTATTTAACAGTTTATGCACACGTATAACAGTGGTATCAGTGGTGGTATGTATCTTCATTTATGAGGTGCTAATGAAAAAACATTGGGAACCAACTATTTTATAATCACTGCAACGTAAAATAAATATCTATTCAGTAACCATTTCGTTACATTCTTCTAAAATTTTGTTTTAGCGTGCAGTACTGAACGTGGTCCCATTTTATACACTTATCAACATAATCATTGTACCAATTCATGCCTAATTACTTCGGTACAATAAAACTTTATCATTGGCTTATTCTTGCATTACAACCTCCTGATTCTTAATTCGATACGAAATTTAAAAATAAATTAACAATGCACACATATTGCAATTTATATTTCATGCAATTATGTATGTATAGTTAAAAATTAAAATCAAACCGGTACGTAAGGCAAGTAACTAGTACTTCGTTTTTTGCTGATATTAACTTAATATTATTATATTTTTTCTTGTTATAATTATTCCTATAGCCAACCATATTTTTAATATTAATGTAGTTTCAGAATGGTCCTTAGAAAAAAAATTATACAACGAAAAATTTACGTACTTATCTGCGTCGATTTCAAAGGGGCCAAAAAAGTAGCAATTTCAGTTTTTAGTATTCTGATGCGTTTATAAATTAAAACATTTCAAGCAAATATTCCACTTATTTATTTCAATATACACCCATTAAATCAACTTTTTCAGTGACACAAATGAGCAACATAATTTCTCTAATGGAGGCCATACACGATCAAGTGTACTTATCATGTTTGCAACGGACTTGACGCGGCATCCAGTAAATTTGACCGTGTATTGCCACAGTATAGCTATCTGGCCATATAGCTATCTCATGCACCCTGCCGCGTCAAGTCAAACTGCAAATTTGATAAGTCAAACTGCAAACTTGACAAGTATAAGTGATCGTGTATGGCCTCCATAATGATGAGCAACATAATTTCTCTAATTTCGCATCGGGCTCTCATATTATTTCATACAGTTGGCGCGTTCAACACGTACGGTGCGGATAAGTGCGTTCACCAAAATGCCATTTTCCTGATGCCGTAAATAAAAAATAAGCCTTTGGAACCAGTGACACTAATGAGATATAGGGTAGTTTTATAGGCATGTATCTCTTTCATTTACAGTGATAAGAAAGTCATTGTAACAGGCCCTTTAAGCATCTCAAGGGAATTGAGTAATTTGAGTAACGCGAAAATGAAATCATATTTAATGCTTTTGGCCTCAAAGAAATCGACCCATCTCCTCTATATAGGTACGTCTAAAAACCAGTATTATGTAAGTAGATTGTAGGATCATACAAGTTGCATTGTGTCGGTATCATTATTCTGTCATAGTAGGTTAATAGTTAACTATTGTTATTATTATGTCTTACAAATAAGCCTAATTGCATTTATTAAATGCATTCGATGCATAAAAATATAGCCAATGTTACTCAGAAACAATACAATATCCTATATTAGTGAAAAAAAATTTGGAATCGGTCCAGTAGCTGTGCCAATATTTTTAGAGTTTGTCCATTACAAAGAAATAAAAAAAAAACAAACAAACAAATAAAAATCAAAACTTTCCTCTAAATCCTCTAATTTAGATTTACCTAGGTAGGTGCTTAATGTCAATAAAAGTGAAATCTCCGGCAAAGATTTTGTAAAAGATAAATTATAATAAAGATGAGATAAAGACATTAATATTCTTTTACTGTCTTTTCCTTATTGCATTTTTTTTTAATTTTGCCTCTTGTTGATAACGGAAAACTTTATTGGTGAGGGAACTATAATTTTCTCAACAGTATGTGATTTTTCCCAACTCGCACTTGTTAGCTTATGGAAATGGAAAAATATCTTATGAGCGAGGTAACTGGAGTATGCAGTGTGCAATGGATACTTATAGTATAGCAAATGAATATAAGCTTGCATAGCATTGAATGGCTGCTAGCACCTTCACGTAACAATTTTTTTTTAAATATTTGAAATATGTATTTCAATATTTGAAAGAAAAACTCTCTCTGGTATCTTTTTAGCCAGAAGTTTACAGTCACTTTTGTCGTTCTTATTTCTTATTAATACTAATACTTAATTATAATAGTTAACTCTGAATTTCAGTATAACTTTGAACAGCGTGAAAATACGATTGGAGGCTTGACGTTTTACCTCTAGTAAAATAGCGTGTGTTTATTTATTTATTTATATATTTTTTTACATGAAGGAAATCTTACACAAAACAACAATAAGTAATAGATACAATTTGCACAAAGGAACTGCTTATTTCTTTAAGAAATCTCTTCCAGCAGCCCTGAGAGAGGAGATAGTCATAAGTCGTTTGTTAAGATAAGCTGCTTATTTTATTTATATAAATAGGCAATAACGGCAATTGATCCGAGAATCCTGATGGTTATAAGTCACCGCCGGCGCCATAGGGATCGGGAATACTAAAAGCGTCACGGTTGCGTTCAGGAGTTGGATCTGCTTAATATTGGTTCTAACCAATGATATTAAACTGTAGATACGTTATGCCCTTACAAATCAACCAAAAAATCTGTTCCGACCGAGCTACAACACACACACGTTTATCTTTTGTTTCACTACATCAATCACTATTACATTGGTAAATTATGTAAAAGGGATGGTACTACTAAAACCATAATAGTGAAAAAGACAGCTAGACGCCTCACTCAGAGGCAGCTATCAACTGTCTGAATTAAAATCGCTACACTTGTCTAAATTCGACTGACAAAATTTCAGCGCCATCTTGGCATATCTTGTATATAATATCATTAGTTCTAACAGTCCGACCGATACTCAACGTAGACGTCGTAAAATGGACATAGTAGCTAGTAAGTACTAATACATTGGGAAGTTACCCGAGGGGCCCGCACTGAATTGGTTCAACGACTTTCTGCTCCCGTCGGACGCATGCCGCTCTCCCGTACGTTGCGTCTCTATACGCGTTATTAGCACCCGGGATCATTGTAATATGGTTATCAGTGTTACCCAACTAAGCAGTTGTCAGTTTTGATCTATAAGAATAACGAAGTGTTCGAAAGTACGAATTTATAATAATTTTAACCTTATCTTAAGTACCATTCTTACCCAGGTTTCTAAAATTTTTATTTATGCCAAGCCATCCAATAAAAATATTGTATTCAAAGTAACATTTAAATGGAAAGTATCTATTTAATAAAAGTTTGTAAAGTTTTTACTTTATAACCTACCTAGTACCTACGTAATTTGCTTATACTGCCGTTTTGTAAAGGCTCTTTATTATTATGCTCTAAGCTATTATGCAGTTACAATGTTTTACAGTCAATTAGAGTGTAATGTCAAAGAAATCAACATACCACTGTATGCCCGTTAACGCAACGTTGTAACTGACACAAACAGCTGATTAAAATCAAGCAGTTAACTTATCAGTTATCACGAACGAATCTGGATATAAAACACACGCGAAGTATTCTTTCGTTACTAAGTAAGTTAATTATATCGCATGCTGCAATGCCAAGGCTAGGCTGTATGCTGTATCGCAGCGGCAATGTTAATAACACAATCTAATTCTGCCTCACTAGACGAGGTTGTTTACTATGTACTTGATAATAGTATTACGCAGTAGTGTTTGGTAGTAAGCCTTATTCTTAATCCATTTAAAATTAGTGCTTTTCCATCCATTGATCCCCTAAAGACCAATATTTTCATTGAACAATACTTTGTTTATAGTATCTACATGCAATACGTGGACCATGGAAGGTCACTCTAACAAATAAACAGTTATTATTTCTTTATTTACTAGATAAATGGAACAAATAATGATGATGATACTCTGGGTCATATTTTAGACAATTAAAAGTAAATTAAAAGATTTCCCGGGAAAACAGGATAAAAATTTCGAATAACTTAAAACATAATTTCCGTATGCAAAGCTGCGGGCATCAGCTAGTGTCTTAATAAGAACACATAATATTGCAATTTTAACATCGATGATCGAAGTCAACAAAGAGAGGGCATTGACAAAATTGAATTCGATGGATGTTAGTGTAAGTGGAAGAATATTGTCATCGGATGGCAATAACTACGACTTTAAAATAATTGACCTTACAAGGAGCATGGCCTTCCATGGTCAAGCCAACTTAGTAGGAAGATATAATCTATCAGTATACAAACTAGCAAGTTTATAGTAAAATAGTGATTAATATGTTACGAGCTATTAGAGCTGGTTTATGACACGGCCCTACGTATCTACATAATTAAGTAAGTATATAAATAATAGAACACCTTTATAAACGTGTAGGTATACGGTGTACAAATTAGTTACAAAGTGTGGGCTGTGTGACGTTGTTTTACCTAGGCATTTACTCATAATCCATCTTTGAAAGGAGTTTGAACATTTTTCTATGGAACCTGGCATACCTACAAAAATCTAAACATCCAAGGGTCCATCGGGGTCTTTGAAGTCTTTGTTCGACGATGCCGATCAGCCCTAGACATGACGGATCGTTCATTTATAATATCTGTAGATTGCTTGACTTGGACTCGAGGATGAATAGAGCCTTTTCCATCCTGGATTTAGAATTAGTACATACCACCACGAGAAATCAATACAATCAAACAGGTAGAATAAATTACTCTGATTCATTAAGCTCTTATATTTAAAAAATCCTAATACAATGATTATTTGGAAGCATAGAATCTATGCTTCTATGGCATACATGGAAGCAGGTGGAAGTATCAGGGCCGTTGTCACCTTGCAGAAATGATAAGTTATACTTACCATGTAATGTAACCACCGTAACTAACTAGCTTTCTATTTAATTATTTATTGCATGAACAGTGAAGGAATTGGAATAGGTGCAACTTTTATGAGGAGGGAAATGAAGGATCGTTTTCCGATGGGTTCTACAGGGAGCGATAGATGGGCGAGCGAATGAGAAACGCTCACGTAGATAGGAAGGAGATGTTGGACAGCGAAGGAAATAAATTTATTAATAAATAAAATATTTAATAAAATTAAATTAAATTTATTAATTTTATTAAGTAGTAGGGGAGCCCTAGAAGGGATTTCGAGATTTAGTCGAGTTATCTGTTAGGTATTATTAAGTATTCTGTGCCTGTGTGCCAAAATTCATGAATTTATAAAACTTTCTTTTTAAACTTGGCATTCGGCATTCGGTTATCTTACGAGTAGACTGTAGAGTATGTAGAGTAATGTAGTTACTGTAATGACTGAAAGAAAATTTTAAGTGTTTTTTTATAAGTCCCTGACGTTTTTAACTACTAACAAATTAGATTATTGTATTAAAAATATTAAAATTCGATAAACAGGAAGCTAACATTACATACTAAAGCTAGCTACAAGTTAAAGTACAGTCACGTGCAATAATATATATACATTGTCACGTTTTCAAAAATATCTAAACTTGTAACAATCCATAAAGAAGTGAACGACAATTCGTTCAAAATTAAGTAACCATTAAACGATGTCAAAATAAGGTATACACGTTTATTCCACATTAATGTAATCAAACCAAAATCATAAATAAATTCACACTTCGAATATCATTTTTAACTATCCATGACAATTTCTATAACATGTATACAAAATGTATACATGTAATAGACATTGTCATGGCTACATTAAAATGATATTGGAAGTGTATATTTACTTTTGCCGTTTTTGTAACTTTACTCGTTATTTTATTCGAATTCAGTGATCATGACGAATACAGTCATAGGCAATTTAATTTTTAAGGACACCTACTTATTTTGCTACTTATTTAATTAATAATACCCTAACAAGCTGTTGTGATTCAATTTATATTGAATCAATAACTATTATTAAAATATATTTTTTTTGAAAATATTTTTTTTACTCTTCTTAATCGCTCATAGCCTAGCTTGCGTCGATCCTAAGCGATCGACAAAGTTAAGCAATAGCGGGCGTGGTCGGTAGTTGGATGGGTGACTGCTAGTGGAAAAAAATTCTTGAGCGTTTCTGTGCTTCGGAGGGCACGTAAAGCCATCGGTCCCGGTTGTAACCATAAGATAACAGTCGTTAAGCCATGTCGGAGGCCCTCGGGTGGTTTGAAAACTTCCGACACTGGGGTTGGCCACTAACCCCTCCACCAATCCGCTCAATCAAGAGGAGAGACCCGTGCCCAGTAGTGGGCCATTAATGGGTTGAAGCCAATCTGCGAACCACCGAAATAATTTTATCAACATCATCTCAGCCTTTGGTTGACTCCTGCAATAAAACAAGAGCTTATACAACGTACTCCTGAGGTTATGCAATAATTTCGGCCTGTTATTCAGACCATTAAATTGGTAATTAAACGCTTTATATTTTTTAAAGTGAAACTTTTATTACATCGTCTCAAACTTTTTGGTATGTGTGTCGCATGTCGCGTGACGGTCGGTTCTTAACTTATCGGTTCTCAGTAACGAAAGTACTTAGGATGACCTAGCTTTCAACATTTATATGATTGAGTACGGGTGCTACTACATGATACATTCTGAAGGTCTGATGATGATCAGGTATATACTTATCGGTTCTCAGTAACGGAAGTACTTAGGATGACCTAGCTTTCAACATTTATCTGATTGAGTACGGGTGCTACTACATAATACATTCTGAAGGTCTGATGATGACCAGGTATATACTTATCGGTACTCAGTAACGGAAGTACTTAGGATGACCTAGCTTTCAACATTTATCTGATTGAGTACGGGTGCTACTACATGATACATTCTGAAGGTTTGATGATGACCAGGTATATACTTGTCGGTTCTCAGTAACGGAAGTACTTAGGATGACCTAGCTTTCAACATTTATCTGATTGAATACGGGTGCTACTACATGATACATTCTGAAGGTCTGATGATGACCAGGTATATACTTATCGGTTCTCAGTAACGGATGTACTTAGGATGACCTAGCTTTCAACATTTATCTGATTGAGTACGGGTGCTACTACATGACACATTCTGAAGATCTGATGATGACCAGGTATATACTTATCGGTTCTCAGTAACGGAAGTACTTAGCATGACCTAGCTTTCAACATTTATCTGATTGAGTACGGGTGCTACTACATGATACATTCTGAAGGTCTGATGATGACCAGGTATATACTTATCGGTTCTCAGTAACGAAAGTACTTAGGATGACCTAGCTTTCAACATTTATCTGATTGAGTACGGGTGCCACTACATGATACATTCTGAAGGTCTGATGATGACCAGGTATATAAATTTAATTTAATTTAATTACATGTTTATGTCACCTCTTAAAAAGAAGAAACAAAGGGCAAACTTAATGCCTAATGGCATTGTCCACCAGTCAACCCTGGGTGGATGTGGAAATAGCTGATGGCAGGTGCTAACATGAGATAGATATACTACATAACAAGAATACATACAAATACACGGACATACATAAATACCAATAATAACATAAATATATAATAAATAATATATAAATATATAATATATAAATATTTAGGGAATACATATACATATATAAGTATAGGGAATTTTTGCACAGTATGCTGAAGAAAAAAGTAACACTAAAAAAAAATAATAAAAATAAAAAAAATAGAAGTGACATTAATCAGAAACTGAATGTAACAGATGTTCACGCAAGCGATGCTTAAAGGAGAACCTGCTAGGAGCATGTCTCAACTCGGCGGGCAAGGAGTTCCAGAGTAGTGTTGCCTGCACCGTGAATGAATAATGGAAGAAGCCGCTAGTATGCGGGGGAATATCAAGACTAAGATTAGCACACGACCGAAGCGTTCTATCATGAGTGTCGGAGCGATACTGGAAATTATCCTTAAGATACTGAGGAGAATTAGGATCATTTAAGATGGAAAACAATAATAGGAGGATTCTAGAAGTACGCCTCTGTCGAATGGTGAGCCATTTAAGTTGTTGGCGAAAACGGGAGATGTGATCATATTTTTTAAGGCCGAAGATAAAACGGATACAGCTATTGAGGAGGCGCTCTAGTTTGTTCAGAAGTTCTTCGGTCAGGTCTGGGTAGCAGACATCACCATAGTCAATTATGGGCAATACAAGGGTGTTGATTAACATCAATTTAATTTTAGTAGGTAGAAAAATTTTGAGACGATAAAGGGAGCGCAACGAAGCATTAACTTTACGGCATGTTTCGACGATCTGAACATTCCATCTCAAAGAGCTGTCAATGTGAAGCCCAAGATTTTTCACCGAATTGCAAAACTGTATTAATTTACCATTGAAGTAGACAGGTGGAAGAGATTCTTGGTCAATCCGAGATAATAAGATAATAGATATACTTATCGGTTCTCAATAACGGAAGTACTTAGGATGACCCAGCTTTCAACATTTATCTGATTGAGTACGGGTGCCACTACATGATACATTCTGAAGGTCTGATGATGACCAGGTATATATTTATCGGTTCTCAGTATCGGAAGTACTTAGGATGATCTAGCTTTCAACATTTATCTGATTGAGTACGGGTGCTACTACATGATACATTCTGAAGGTCTGATGATGCCCAGGTATATACTTATGTTGCTATTTCTTGCTTTTGATAAACAACGACACAGTTAATCAGTCCGGAAAACTGATCAACGAGGATGATGCCATTTTAATACCCTAAATCGAATATTTATCCAAAAATTTTCAGTTAAATGTCTACAATACGAAAAAAAGTTTCACTTATACCGTGGTTTCATAAAACTACACAATCTTTTTTTTTATATTAGCTTCACCTGTATGTTTGTTTGTTTGTAACTTCTCTTTGGACTTGATTTTGACCCACTTTAAACGGTCAGATTTCTTTCAAACTTCGTAGACTTATCGAGGACCGATGACAATTCAATATTTAAAGAAAAAAAAGAAAGAAAGAAAGAAAAAAACCTCACTTTCATTTAAAAAAAAATCTTTCAAACTTCGTAGACTTATTGAGGACCGATGACAATTCAATATTTAAAGAAAGAAAGAAAGAACCTAAAGGAGAATGCCCATTTAGTATGGAGAAATCTACTGACTTTAACATTTTTGTGTCTTGATAAAAATGCCTTTATTTGATTATGTTATCTTAAAAAATTACACATACTAACTTTAGTCAATGTTATAGTAGGAAATACGAGATTTTCAACAAAATTTGTTTGAATTTAGGTTACAGTAAACTCACAGTAATATGGACTCTATGTAATGTCGATCTTTTATGTTTCAAATTCATTGGACAGTCCCAAAACGCCATGTAGTTTGTAATGTATTATAATCACAGTTTGTAATGTAGTATAATCACTATTTTTTTTAATGCAATATGTTACATTTGTAACTCCAGTTTGCTTCCGAATTGTATTAAGTTTCATTTTGTTTCTTAGTTTAACATTAAGCATACTTCTTTCCATACTATGTTGACAGGTCTTTAGTTGACGTAGATTGCTTTCCGTCAAGCTCCATGTCTGACAGCCATATGTCATTACGGGCAGGATACACGAGTTAAATATTGTTTTCTTAGATTTAAGTGGTATATCAGGATTTTTCATAACTTCTTTTAGGGACCAGTATCTTTTCCAAGACAGATTGATTCTATTGTTGATCTCTTTAGTTGTTAGATCCTTTGGAGATATTATTTGACCAAGGTACGTGTATTTTTCTACGTATTCTATTTGTATACCATTAACTGCAATATGATTTTTTTCTGCGTTTGTCATTAATTTCGTTTTTAAGGTGTTCATTGACAGTCCAACATTTCCACTTTCGAATATGAGTTTTTCGAGCATTTCTTGAAGACTTCTCGCGTCGCCTGAAATAAGTATCAAATCATCTGCAAATCTCAAGTGATTTAGTAGTGCTCCGTTAATATTTAGTCCGTAATTGTTCCATTCGAGACGTCTGAATACGTACTAAAGGACTGCCGAGAAAAGTTTGGGTGACATCGGGTCTCCTTGTCGAACTCCTCTTTTTATAGAGAAATATTCACCTACTCTTTCTATTCGCACTTTAGCTTTCATGTTCCTGTAGATATTGCTAAAGAGGTGTATATATTTTATGTTTACTCCTTGTGTTTCTAAGGCTTCCCATATTTTTTTGTGATTAAGTGAATCAAACGCTTTATTGTAGTCTACGAATGCTAGGTAGTAGTTGATACTATATTCATTGCATTTTTGGATAATCTGTTTTATGCTGTGGATATGGTCGAGAGTTGAAAAGTCGCTTCGAAAACCTGCTTGCTCCTTTGGTTGATTTTCGTCCAAAATATTTGTTATTCGGTCCATTAGGATCTTAGAAAATATTTTATATAAGTTGGACATCAGGCTAATAGGTCTATAATTTGCTATATCATTTTTCTTTCCTTTTTTGTGGATAAGTATTATGTTTGATGAAGTCCACTGATGAGGAATGTATTCTGTATATAAAATTTGGTTGAATAAATCTGTGATGATGTTTAGTGTTTTGGAAGATGTCCCTATTTAAAGTTCGTTAAATATGGCGTCTTCACCTGGTGCTTTTCCTCTCTTTTGTGATTTGATTGCTTTGCTGACTTCTTTTCGCATTATATTTGGAATATCTTCCTTCGTTTTGTCCTCATGGATAGTGGGTTGCCATGGTTCAGACAATATTTCATTATCGTTGTATAGTTCACGGTAATAATCTGTTGCGATATTTAGTATTTCGATCCTATTTGTGTTGTTTCTTTTAGTTCTTCGGTTTGTAATGATTTCTATCCAATCTGAGCTGTATCTCAGTTATTGCCAAGCTTTATTAGCGCCACCTGTTTTTTCTATATAGAAGTTGATTGTTTCTGTTCTTGTGTTCTGTCTATGTTTGCGTATTTGTAAGTTTATTTCTTTGCTTAGTCTTACTATCTCCTGTTTGTTGGTCTTTCTATCCTTAAACGAAGTCCTTCTTTTTTCAATTAAATTTCTGGCTTTTGATCCTACTTTATCTTTCGTCGGTTTATTTTGTATAATGTTATTTTCTATTTGTCTTAATTCTATTTCTAGGGCATCGTATTTTCCTTGAATATCTTGTATGTTTTGTAATTTTGTTAAATTGGTTTCCAAAGAATCTAAAATATTTTCAGGTATTGGTAATGTTAATGGTTTTTTTCCTTTTATGAATGTTTTTTCTTGATTTTTTTGGTTCTAATGTGTATAATTGGCCTCTGAGCATTCTATGATCGGTATTATAGTTTAGTTGATTGACAACATCTACATTTGCGACTAATTTTGGTTTGTTTGTAATAATACTTACTTTACTTAATTTACTAGTTTTTGTCCGTTATCATTCCTTTTCCCAGTAGTATAAGGTCCAATTATTTTGTCTTCATTTGTTTTCCTTTTTCCGATTTGGCCATTAAAGTCTCCCATTATGATTACAGTATTATTCAAATTTGTGATAGTTTTATTAAGTTGGAAGTAGAATTCATTTTTTATCTCTTCTTTGGCAATTTCGGTTGGAGCATATACCTGAACAATTGAAGTTACTTGTTCCTGATCCGGGAGCCTAATATTCAAAATGGCGATTCTATCTGACACTCCTTGGAATTCGATTATATTATTTTTAAGGTATTTCTTCACCATAAACCCAACTCCATACATTCCAGCTGTACGACGTGGGACTTGTGGACGAGAAACCCGACACCACCTTGGGACAGGTGTTTGCCCTCCCGGTGATAGCCAATAGTCACCGCACTGTTGGTGACCGCAGCAGATATTAATAGTACTCAAGAAAACGCTGCTGCCCATCTCCTGGAATATCCTATTAGTCGCCTTTTATGTCATCCCAGGAAGAGGTAGAAGTGGTGCTATTCTACTAAGTGGACCCGGCACCACACGGAGACAATGGAAGTTACTTATTAATTTCAGAAAATTATTCCCAAAGAGGATTCTTTTAGTAAATAGGGTATATACTTGAAATATTTTAATTTAATTTTTTGTCCAATAATAATTGTGAGACAATAATTTTCCTTTCATTTCAAAAAATCAAACTAAAAAATTAAAAAATAAATAATTGTTTAAAAAAAACACAACTTTATAGAAAATTAAACTAAAAAAATAGAAAATAAATTTTAATTAAGAATCGTGTAATTGTAATAAAAGCATGGGGTGCTTTTTAAGATATTATCAAAATGATAATCCTTCTACTCATTCACCCTGCCACCCCACGCTTTTATTACAATTACACGATTCTTAATTCAAAGGACCCTTCTTAATTCTTCTTAGTTAATTCTTATTCTTAATTCTGAATTTTTAGTATGTTGTAGCCATAACCGTACTGATCAAAAGTCCCAATTGGCATGACCCCCCCAAATGCGTATTTTTTCCTCCAGGGGGCACTTTCCCCCCAAAGTCTATTTACTCGATTTCAGCGGAATCATTCTGAATTTTTAGTATGTTGTATTCCTAATCATGCCAAACAAGAGTCCCAATGGGCACAACCCCCCCAAATGTGTATTTTGTCCTCCAGGGGGTACTTTCCCCCCAAAGTCTATTTATTTATTCGATTTCTGCGGAATCATTCTGAATGTTTAGTATGTTGTATTCATAATCATGCCAAACAAGAGTCCCAATGGGCACAACCCCCCCAAATGTGTATTTTGTACTCCAGGGGGTACTTTCCCCCCAAAGTCTATTTATTTATTCGATTTCTGCGGAATCATTCTAAATTTTTAGTATGTTGTAGTCCTAATCATGGCAAACAAGAGTCCCAATAGGCACGACCCCCCATATTGCGTGTGCTCTCCTTCCTGGGGCGCTAACCTCCCCTCCCCATAGTCATATTTGATTTTAGCGGAATAATTCTGAATTTTTGTATGTTGTAGTTCTAACCGTGCCAATCAAGAGTCCCTATAGGATCGAAGCGTATTCCGTAGGCGTATTTCCGCCACCATATTCATTTAAAACCTACATTTTTTCAATAACTTTCTGAGCGTTTTTTTTGCAAGGGGCAACCTCCCCCTACCAAGTTCATTCATGTGATATCAGTGGAATCGTTCCGAATTCTTAAGTATGTTGTAGCCCTTACTAATGCAATGTGAATCCCTAATGGGCACGATCCCTTAACTGCATATATTTATTCAGAAATCCTGAAAGTCCTTAGTGCCTTGTTTTTCATATTTACATCAGCATTTTTCGTCATACTCGAAATCTAGATCTTGTTTTTTAAGATTTTTAGTGTTATTAAAGCTTTGGGGGGTTTTTCTTTCTCCTGGTAGCGGAAAAACGCCTACGGAATACGGTTTGTTCCCATAGGGACTCTTAATTGGCATGGTTAGAACTACAACGTACCAAAAATTCAGACCAATCCGCTGAAACACAATTTCCATGCAATTAGTGCGGGGTCCTTTATTTTCTATTCTTTTTAGTTGGATTTTCTATAAAAGCGTGTTTTTTAGTTATTTTTTACTATTATTTATTTTTCATAATAGGTTCAATGCTGAAATTTGTATTTTTTTTTATTTTTCATTTTCATACAAATCTCTTTATTCAAGCTGGCAACGTCGCATTATGATTAATATGAAACTTTGACACTTGTGTTCTTTATTCAAGCTGGCAACGTCGCATTATGATTAATATGAAACTTTGACAATTGTGTAAACTTTTCTTGACGTTAAGAATTATTTCTCATCGATTCTACTGTCTGGGCAACCACTGACAATAGTAAGACCAAATAGGTTATAATACTGGTTCAAAAAATTTTACGATGTTTGTTTATTTTATGGCCCATTTAAACGAATTAGACCAGTGCAAATAATTTTTGAAAACAAAAAAAAATATAATAGGATGAAACCCATTGCAAAAGGTAGAGAATATAACAAAAATGAAAGGAAAAGTAATTTCGGGTGATCCGAGGTCGGGAAGTGGGGGGAGGGGGAGGGTTTAAGGGTAAAAAATGGTTTACCTCAGATCGCCCGTTAATTATTTTCCTTTCATTTTTGTTGTATTTTCTTCCTTTTGCAATGGGTTTTATCCTACTATTTTTTTTTTCATTTTTTTATCGTTTTCAGAGGTATCGGCACTGGCCTAAATAGTTTCTAGCACGTTTCTAGTAAGTTTCACGGCAAAAGTAAGTATACACTTCCAATATCATTTTAATGTAGCCATGACAATGTCTATTACATGTATACATTTGTATACATGTTATAGAAATTGTCATGGATAGTTAAAAATGATATTCGAAGTGTGAATTTATTTATGATTTTGGTTTGATTACATTAATGTGGAATAAACGTGTATACCTTATTTTGACATCGTTTAATGGTTACTTAATTTTGAAAGAATTGTCGTTCACTTCTTTATGGATTGTTACAAGATTAGATATTTTTGAAAACGTGACAATGTATACATATTATTGCACGTGACTGTACATAGTTTTATTTCGCTAAAACGTCCAATCTTTTATTTATGTGACTGCATCACAGAAAAATACCAGATGCAGTATCAATAAAACGCAAAATAAATTTTGATAAGCGGAGATTGTAAAAAATATAAAATCTAATTTTTGCACTCGTTAGAAGGATGTTTTGCGTATGCCAGTTGCCAGATGAACTTGGTTTTACGATCGACGCTCTGCGCAAGATACAATTAACGTCATAAAACGCGACTGAAGTTTTAAATTTAGAACAATTTGCTTACATAGACAATATTAATTTAGCGTAGTTTTGGCTATTATTTTACAATGGTTGTTAATAAATAATGGTAATATGGTCGTTGTAATAGCTATCACAGAGTACTTAATTATGGAAATGAATGAATGAACAGGCAAGTGTAGCTATCCGTAATTATAAATTGGTCGATGAATTTTATTGATCTGTGGACATTGAAGTATATTGTCATAGAACAGACATCTCGAACAAAATGTGTCCCGCCCGGGAGGTTCGATTTTCAAAATTGAGCCCCGGTTCTCCTTTCAAAATCGAACGAATCCATTGAAGATTGAAGCCACGTGGCGCCAATGCATTGGGACATACATACATGGTGTTCGAGGTATCGGTTCTATACGCTAGGTAGTAATAATACTTCAACGTCTGTGGATGGATTATTTATTACTCGTTAACTTGCTAAGCTAAGCTAAACAGTGTTTGTTTTCCTTTTAACTACGTTATGTGGTGTAATAGTGGGTACTACTGTCCTGAATGTTTCTACTATGCCTCCCCTAATCATAAGCGCAGCGTTGATAGTTGCAGTATTTACAGTTACAGACTGTAGTGAATGCATAGAAGGCAAGCCTCACTCTATTGCCTCTTATATTATGCCATAAGAATTAAGAATGTATTGTATTGTATTTGTATTATAAACCATACTACACACCACCGTTGATTTTTGACTGTTTAACTCTTAACCTGTTGTAATCATTATCATATCATGATTATAATTTTTCTTTCTTTTGTTACAGACGAGCTAATCGCCGTTGGAAACAAACCCAGATTCATTGAAAGAGTGCTAGTTCAAGCGACCGCGAACTCACCGCCGCCTGCCC
Organism: Thymelicus lineola; assembly: GCA_963932265.1. Lineage (NCBI taxonomy): Eukaryota > Metazoa > Arthropoda > Insecta > Lepidoptera > Hesperiidae > Thymelicus > Thymelicus lineola. The sequence goes on along the minus strand of OZ010696.1, from coordinate 10,987,100 downwards.
GCATAGGATGGTAGAAACTGACCCTGGGCCCAAGAAACCTCACAGTTAGTATCCACAGTCCACATACTTTGTCTATGTGAATGTCATAGAACCGACCGCGACACCTCGAACAACATGTATGTCCCAATGCATTGGCGCCACCTGGCTTCAATCTTCAATAGATTCGTTCGATTTTGAAAGCAGAACCGGGGCTCAATTTTGAAAATCGAACCTCCCGGGCGGGACACACATTTTGTTCGAGATGTCTGTTCTATACGCTAGTAATAAATACTTCAATGTGTCAAACACAAAAAAAAAAGGGTGCGTGTACTTTTGTACGCGCGTGAGAAGTTATACTTCTTTGACATGAAAAAAAAATCAAAAAACAATATTAAAAAAAACATTGTTCAAAATACAATATTCAAAAACAGCAATACTAAAAATAAAATGAAATAATATTTTGAAATAATTTAATTTACGAATCTCTATAGCCAAACTATATGTGTTAAGCGCCATCTGTGATTAATTTTGTAGTATATTCTAATATTACTTTGCTACGTATCGTAATAGTTCTCGTAATAGAACATATACGTAGATGGTGTTTTTACAATTGCAAAAACAAATCAATTGTAAATCTTTTTTTTCTGTTTTTACAATTGTAAAAACACCATCTATGTTCTACTACGAGAACTATTACGATACCATGCTGTAAAACCAGTTTTTGTGGGGGAGAGGGAATGAAAGATTTTATTCAATTCAGTTGAAGAATAATTTATTTTCCGACAGGCATTAAACTTTAATACAGATTAAGGAGAGAAAAAGAATGTGCTCCTAGTCCCAAAGACAAGTATCGATTACTATTTACTACTACAGTCCGTTCACAGTTATTTTACCTCTGACAAGCTGTCATTACCTTCCCATTAGATTAGCATTACTTGCTGTCAAGTGACGAGTGTTGTAAAAGTTCCCGATTTATCGGGAGATCTACTGATTTTGGTTATCGTCTCCCGATATCCCGTTTTAGCGACCGTTTCTCCCGATTTTTTGCATTTTCTACCAATGTAATATAATATTGAAAATTAAAATAGAAAATAGTGTTATAAATACAAAAAACAAAAGAAACTGAGTCGCTCAATGAAAATACAGAAGAATTTTGGGCAAATGTAGGTACATATTATAGCATAACCCTGGGAATACACGTCCGATTTTGTTTCCGATTGTCTGATCAGACTAGTCTGATCAGACAATCGGAAGGCCCTCGTGCCATACATTTGTTTGAATACACAATACACGTCCGATCGGATAGTAGGATCGGACGTCCGAGTCGGAAACAGCGCCAAGACGTCTACGATTTTATGGCCGATCCGATTGTCTGAAGGTGCGGTCTGCATACTTTTCTACAGAGACCAATACACGTCCGATTCCTCCTTCCGACTTGCCAGTTTACCACAGAGTACTTTATTATATATATCAGTTTACTCTCTAGCGTGACAGTGAACGCACGCGTCGCATTGTTATCAGCCCCGGATCTAAGGGGGGGCAAACCGGGGCACTTGCCCCGGGCGGCAGTTTCATGGGGGCGCCAAATCCTTGAGACAAGAATTCGAAATATCGAACAAATTAATTTTTATCAAGTAATCGAATCTTAATATAATATGTTTAAAAAACAAACTTTTCAGTGATACCCGCAAGCTGTGAGCGAAGCTTCAGCAAACTGAAAATAATTAGAACTTATCTACGTTCTACAATGTGTCAGGATCGTCTATCTAGCCTCGCGATCCTAGCCATTGAAAACAAAACTGCCTATGCGACGGACTTTGAGGAGCTACTTAATAGATTCTTTCGCAGAAAAGAAGGCACGCCGTGTAAAGTTGTAGTCTTTCCTGGTTATACATTTTTTCTGTGTTTCTGTCACATTTATGTCACAAATGAAAGTAATTATACTCAAAATTATCTAAGAACGCATTAATGACAGCTGCCATTTATTAATATGAACCAACCTTGTACGTACGTCTTTGAGCAAAATGGAATAATTATTTAATTGACATGAATAGTTGGATACTTACGAACAAAGGATTTTGCCAAAATTTGTTAAAAATCCCTATTCGTATTGTATCGTATTCGTATTGACGTTATTTATAAATCATATTAAACGTTATAATCTAGTAAAAATCCCATCACATCATAATTCATGCAAAATTGAATAAAAAAATAAGGCGTCGAATCAATGTTATATGAAGATGACAAAATTACACTGACGTTAAGTGATGTGACGGCATGAAGCCACTTATAAAACCATAATAATCGATACATTACTATAATCGAAACTTAAAATAAAAATGAATTTATTTTATTTCTTTCTTTGTGTTTAACAATTAAACAATTTAATTTCTTCTCTTCTATAAGAACATGACCAAAAGTGTTTATTACGATAATCTCTAACCGCAGCCATTTGAACTGATTAAAATAGGGTTAGAATATTCATTATTCAACCGAAACCCAAATTTCATACGCTGGATGCGGCGCGGACGAATTAACAGTGAGTTTTTTAGGAAAAAAATATTTTATTATAGTCGTAAATACATAATTATTGAGCGTATAGGTATGGTAAAGTAACTTAAGTAGCTCAATGGAGGCAGTATCATTCCAGTTACTTGTGGATATCTAAATGTTTCGGTTTTTAGAATTTACAATTTAATTATTGAATCGATTAGAAAGTCTTACAATTTTGAATCGATTTGTTGCAAAAATTGGTTCTTTCGTGAATCGATTTTTTTTGTACATCTCTAGTGTCACTGCGATGACAAACGACAAATATGCATTCTTAGTTCGTGGGGACTATAGTTATTAGATAATAAAAAATGTGAGCCGTCATGCAATATAAATTGCATAAATTTTTATCTACTCTCTTGGTGGTCTTGCGTCTTCAAAAGGGCGTTTCCCTTCCATCCATCCATCAGTCCTTGGAGGTCTACTGCTCGACATAGGCCTCCCCTAACTTGCGCCACTCTGACCGGTCCTGAGCCTTCTGAATCCAACGGATGCCCACTGTCTTCTTCAGGTCGTCAGTCCACCTGGTCGGGGGGCGTCCTATACTCCGTTTTCCGAGACGTGGGCGCCATTCGAGGACCTTTCTTCCCCAACGGTTGTCGGTCCTTCGCACTATGTGGCCAGCCCATTGCCACTTCAGCCGGCTAATTCTTTGAACTATGTCGGTTACTCTTGTTCGTCTACGGATCTCCTCGTTTCTGATGCGATCACGTAGAGAAATACCGAGCATAGCGCTCTCCATAGCCCGCTGTGCTACTCTGAGCTTGTGGATTAGGCTAATAGTAAAGCACCACGTCTCGGAGCCGCATGTCATCACTGGAAACACACACTGCTCAAACACCGACTTCAGGCACTGAGGTAGTGTTTTGGACGACAAGATATTCGGACGCAGTTTCCCGAACGCAGCCCATCCGAGTTAGATTCTACGAGTGACTTCTTTCTCGAAGTTGGACTTACCCGTCTGGATCAGTTGTCCCAAGTAATTGTATTCGTCTACAACTTCGAGAGCAGCACCGTCAACAACAACCGGTACGGGTGTAACATGGACATTCGACATGATTTTCGTCTTGTCCATGTTCATCTTAAGACCCACCCGTTATGAGGCGCTGTTCAAGTCCCAGAGCATTGTACCAAGTTCTTCCAGGGAACCCGCCAGGATGACTATATCATCGGCATATCTCAGGTGTGTGATGTATTCGCCATTGTTGTTAATGCCACGTCGTTTCCACTCCATCAGCTTGAACACATCTTCCAACGCAGCGGTTAACAGGATATAACGTCCCCTTGCCTGTCACCTCTCTGCAGATGGATGGGGTTCGTGGCTGTGTCGTGTACTTTGACGGACATGGTGGCTGATGCGTACAAACAATTCAACACCTCGATATACCGGTAGTCGATCCGGCACCGCTGAAGAGAATTGAGTACTGCCCAGGTCTCGATAGAATCAAAGGCTTTCTCATAGTCCACATAGGCGACACATAACGGCAAATTATACTCCTCGGTCTTCTGTATAATCTGCCGCAGTGTGTGTATGTGGTCCATGGTGCTGTAGCCTTTTCGGAATCCTACTTGTTCGGGAGGTTGGAAGTCGTCAAGCCTGCGTGCAATGCGATTTGTGAGCAGCCTCGAAAACAGCTTATAAACGTGGCTCAGAAGTGCGATTGGCCTGTAGTTCTTCAAAAGGGCTTTATCGCCCTTTTTGAAAAACAGAGTCACCACACTTCTGCTCCACGCTTCCGGGGTAGTTCCAGTATGGATGACGTTATCAAACAGTTTTTGGAGCGCCACTAGTAGGAGTTTCCCCCCAGCTCTTAGCAGCTCGGCGGTGACACCGTCATCTCCCGGTGTCTTGTTGTTTTTAAGCGTTTCCCTTAGGCTACAACAATAAATAGCAAAATTTGAATTTTTTTTTTGCACCTATTCGAACAAAATATAGTTATTATTCTCACAAATTAATTTTAAACATTTTTATAAAATTTTTGAAATTCGTTTTTGTAAAATATGACAAACGTAGATGTGCCGTTATATTACTGGGTGAGCGACATGGTGTTCGCGATGTCGGTTCTATACGCTAGTAATAATACTTCAATGTTCATTTGCAATTTTAACAGTTTTTCTCAAACGCTGAAGGGAGGGGGCGCCACTATCAAGGATTTGCCCCGGTTCAAAAAAATCGTAGATCCGGGGCTGATTGTTATGTCATTTTAGTACCTAGTTAAGTAGATAAGTAATTTAGTACATAAGTAATTTAGAAATTTTTCTGTTAAGTAGGTGGGCGGGGCTTATCACTTAACACGTTTGGACGGGCACTTTTTACTTAAAATTTAATTAAAATTTACTAAAATGGTTAAGTAATTAAGTAGGTCACGAGGAAGTCGTAAACTTCTTTGCGTTGTTGATCATTAGTTTTTAGGAAACCAAAGGACATGCAAGATTTATTTTAATTTAAGATATTATTATGAATATTTTAATTTATTTTTATTATTTTTATGTTTAATTCTTAAAATGTACAATAATTTCTACCAATACTCATACTCCATACATTGTGCCTTATTTTATTCCTATATGGTATCTATCCCTTTTTTCATTTTAATTTTTACCCACGACGGACGGAACGAAACGAAGGCGGTATATGCATTAGGGGTTAGAGGTTGTTTGTTTGTTAGTTTGTATGTATGTATATTACCGTTTTTATGAAAACTACTGGGCCGATTTCATTGCAGTTTTTTGCATCCAAAAGGTATCACTAAAGAGCGGGCTTATAATTATATGTTTTATGGCAGTAGGCCACCAGAGGGCGCTGCAGTAGCCTGATACGGGGGGTTTTTCAAAATTTTTATTTTTATGCTCTGCTATCTGTACCTACACGCTGCTAACTATTCCAATTTTTAACCGACTTCAATAAAAGGTGGAGGTTCTCAATTCGACTGTATTTTTAGGGTTCCGCACAAAAAAACGAAAAACGGAACCCTTATAGGATCACTCGTGCGGGGAAAGGGAGGGAGGAGCTTATTTCCGAAACTATCGACGCTAGAAAGTTCTCGCTCGAAAGCTGCTGCTTTTCATGGGGTGGGACCACATGACAAGCACCTTAAATTTGAGCGAGATCTGACGAGTAGTTTTTGATTCATCCCTTATATTGAAGTAAGTTATTTTGTTGTCCAGAATGATTCAAGTACAAAAGTACGTTAAAAGAGCTTATACCTACTCATTCTATAACAATCAAAAAACTTCGGGGTATCTCAGTAGTTTTGAATGTTATATGTAGAAATTACTCTCAGTAAGTCTTGTCAGATTGATACTTAATCAATCTGAACTGAAATTGAATATTGAATCCAATAGCGACGTTATTTCTTCTTTCGCGCTAACACGAGCAAATATTATGCAATAAGTAACCATAATAGGGATGTTGTCTAATTTGAGGATTCAATTTTATTTTATAGATAGAACCTCAATATACACGAAAAAAATATTATAAAAATAATAATCTTCAATTTAAAAACAAAAATTGATAAATAAAAATCATTTTCAAATTTCCCATCAAAAACGTCACGTGTCGTCATTAAGAGCCATTTCGCAAAACTCGGTTGATAAACTATAGGTATTTGAAGCGGCTCCGCGGCGTGATATTGCCTCGCGCGGCTCGCGTCGCGCTTGACCTCAAGTTCTGTGCGAGTAATCTTCTTGATACTTTCAAACGTAAAAATTTTAAAATTATGAACATATAATTTTAATTATACACTTTGTGACCACATACATGTATCTGGTTTGTGACAATATAAGTTTATATAACAATTAAGATTACAATGTAGTAGTACCATTATCGGTAACTTATTTACATAATACATTTTAGGTACCTACTTAGGTACATCACAATAAAGATGTCCAATAGATGCATATTGCAAAAATCAATATTTTGGCAAATCAACGTGAAAAATTAAAAATCACGTTTTTTCAAGGTGATCTATAAAATGCAATATGCGTCCATTTTGCCTGCGATATTCGCAGCGCGTCGAAATACATAGGTATACCTAAAATCAAATAAATCGGAGGGTATAGAACCGGGAAATCCCGGAACCGAAAATCCCGGGATTTACAAAGGAATACGGTACTTTTCAAAAGAACCAGGAAACAAAATAAAAGAACCGGGAAACAAAATAAAAGAACCGGGATTTTCTGAACTTTTGGGAAATAAAAATATGTCGCGTCGTGATACAAAAGATAACGTAAAAATAAAGGTAAATACAATCCATACACAAAAATGATTACAGCTTTAAAAAGAAGATATTCAGAACGTCGGCTACATGAAGCAGCTATACTAATATAATATTATTTACACAACCCAGATCGATATTTTTCTAATATAAATGAAGATAATTTAACTCTTTTTTCTCGTCCAAGCAGTGCTGAATTGTGCAATACAATTGTGTTGCTTTCATACAATTAATACGAAACTTATGTTTGCATGTAAGGTATAATAGTATGATGGTTACTCAATCACGGCAAACGACTATACGGATTTGGGTAGAAAACAGTTTTTCCCTATTTAATGCTCCTGAGAGATAAAATAGGAAACGCGATACTAACTATTTCCACGCGGGGAAAGCCGTGGTAAAATAATCCCGAAAGAACTGAAAATCCCGGGAATCCCGGTTCCAGCATAGGCGAGTACCGAAAATCCCGGTAATTTAAAACAGGATCGGTTTTCGATACCCTAATCATTACCGTGATACAAAAGATAACGTAAAAATAAAGGTAAATACAATCCATACACAAAAATGATTACAGCTTTAAAAAGAAGATATTCAGAACACCATTCTTTGAATGTTAAAAACGAATTCTTTATTGTTTTCTGTTGGTTTACAAAACAAAATATTGACAACAGTCTAGTATAATAAATTATGAGAAACGAAATTCGCACTTTCCTCCCAAACCACTTGCTCTACAAGAAAAATGTATGGCACATAAAATGTCAATCTTTTTATGGGCTACAACTTTTACTCGATCCTTTCGGAAATCGTCTAGGACGCACCGTTTAGGAGATATAAGGAGTTTTCGGAAAATTTGGGAGGGGGGGGGGGTTAAGGTTGGGCCCAATAAGATTGGGTAATGTTGCAAGTATGAGTTCCACAGGGCGGATGGAAATTCAGTCGGAAATCGTCTAGGACGTACCGTTTAGGAGATATATGGTATTTTAGGAAAATTTGGGGAGGGGGGGGGGTAAAAGTGGGTTCAGCAAGATTTAGCAATAAGGTTTGGGGTTTTACTAAAGGGGGTTGAAATTTCCGTCTAAACTTGTCTAGGACGCACCGTCTCCGAGATATCCGGGATTTCCGGTTTTCCAAAAATCTATATCCCGATATCCTGATCTGCCGATCTGCGCCTACCTGATGAGTGCGGTATTTGCCCGGATGCCTCCCAGATTATCACGACGCAAAATTCCACTTTTGGGTGAAGAACTGAGGGGGGGGGGGGTAATAGGGGGAGGCGAGGGGTTGTGAAGGGAAAAAATGAGAGGGTGATTTGTATTTGTGTTGTGTATTTGAGATACGTGAGTTTTGGGGAGTTGACGGAACTTGGGTGCACGAGAGTTTCCAAACAACGAATGTATTATCTTTGACTAATAATAAGTGACTATAGCTGACTAATGTCGGAGCTTCTATCATTCCAACATTTTGGCTTAGCAATAGGGTCCCGTTGACACCGTTTGGGTACGGAACTCTATAAAGTACAGATTGATCTAAAAGTTGTATAAATAAAGGGTATGTGTATACAAGTTATAATTATTTATTATTTTTTTTCTATGTAAATATGTAATTTACACATATAACAAAAAACCTAAATACTGTAAACAGTAACTAATGTCTAAAAACGGACAATGTTTTATTTCAAATTACAGCAGTGACTTCCAACCCAATAGGGGTTGAATTTCCAAAAATCCGATAGCCTAAAACCTTCTTCGATAAATGAACTATCCAATACAAAAAGAATTTTTCAATTCAAACCAGTAGTTCCTGAGATTAGCGCGTTCAACCAAACAAACAAACAAACTTTTCAGCTTTATAATATTATACAATAGTAATAGTATAGATTAGTATAGATATAGTTATATTTTGTACATATGTATGTTCGTGATTTTCTCCGTTACTACTTACACTACATAAATTGGAAAGAAATAGTTACTTAATTTCTATTGTTTTCTTCAAACCAAAGATGTTTAAAGCAGAATATTACGCAAACGGACCCCTGAATTGAAAAATGGTCTTTTGAAACCTATAATATTTTTGAAAGACCTTTTCAACGATACCCCACATTAAGGGGTAGACGAAGAAAAAATCATACGGAACGGACAGACGGACGGACGGAAGGACGGACGGCCGGACGGGCCAGCCGGCCGGTTGAAATAACGAACGGACTAGACATGATTCCGATTTGACTACAAAACCCTGAAAATTATAGAAAACTAAAAATAATACAATTGACTGTAACTAAAAATTCTCACGTGATCAAGACTGTTCAATGGCAATATAATTACGTTACTTTTACGAAATCTATTCCTTAGATGGCTAAAGCAAAAATTGACATAGGTCCGACGTCCAAGAGTGCTGCCGCACGACTGATTTGATTTCGCGCCAGTGCGTATCTTTATATGGTAAAGTAAATTCGTTTTAATAAATTATTTTTTGCAGTAAGATAAAAAAAAAATTACGTGTCATATTCGACAAAGACCATATTTTATTACTACATAAATTTTTGATGGGAAATACGCTTTATTGAATACAAAAATCGATGGTAAAGTCATGGCATAAACCATGAAAATTGGTAATGTTATTGAATTAATTTTGAAACGAATATTATAGTAATCGTATATCCCTTGTAATAAATGCAAAATATAATATATGAGTGTTCTCTAGACATTTTTTTTTACTCAATTTAATAAAACTTAATAAAGAAAATCAGTGTATGAAATTGACTCTGTCGTCCTTTTGCTGAAAAATAGTTATGCTAGATTGACAGTTACGCAGAAACAAATTAATATTTTCAAAATTCCGGTAAATGAAGATCCAAGATGAAGGATTGATCTATTTTATGAGTTCATTTGCCAGCATTAATATTTTTCTTATGATACTAATTTTTGACATCAAATTCTTCATTCCGCGCGTCTAACCGCGAAATGGCTCTTAAACGATATTCAATACTATCTGTCTACTAAGTTTGTTGAATTTCCATATAAAATTGTTCCAATGACGTCATATTCTCAAAATGGCGTTTGAGGTCACGTGACAGTGAGTACAATTTTTAACATTTTAAATTATTGATATTTAATTTATTGTGATTGATTTCAATAAAAGAATCATATTTTAGGCCTTTAAATGTTACCACTAATATTTTAGACATTTTATATTAATTTATAATTAGTGTCAACATCCCTTCAATCGCCATCAATCTTTTCTTTCTGGCAAGAGTGGCAAGCAAGCACACAAAGTACTCTGTGGCAAGCACTTACCGCTCTCACAGCTCGAGAACGACTGTGTTCAGAAAAAGTCTGACGCAAAAATCGGACGTGTATCGAGTAAATACGATCAGATAGTCTGATCAGACAATCTGAAACAAAATCGGACGTGTATTCCCAGGGTAAAACGTGGTCATGGCTCACGAAATCGTGTTCTAATATTTTTTCCAACTGAATCAATTATAGGTCTATTACACACAAAAAAATTAAAAAATACAAAAAACCCGACTGCGTATAAAACATGTGCGACATATTGAGGATAAGTTTTGTAAAATGGATGGAAGCTTAGACGCGGAAATTGATAAATTTATTATAGAATTGAAAGACGAGTGTGATACGGCATCTGAGAGCAGTTTTGATGATTCATGTTCGTCCGATAGTGATTATTTATCATTAGGCGTGCGCTTGGATCATTCGTATGCCAACCCAATTTAAAACAATTCAATTTGTTGTAATTTTAATATAACTACCGAGAATGTGAACTGATTAGTTAGGAGACTGTAAAATAATACATTATTTTATTTGAACGTGTATCATTTTTACTATCGTTACTTTTGGATCAACCTAGTAAATAATATTTATATACATCAGAAGAAACATGTAATATTTCATGTTAGGGAATCGTACAAACTAAACATTACAACACACAGCTAAGGTTAACCAACTTAATAAATTAATAATGTAGTTTTTATAAGGAAGAATATAAACGCGTATAAACAAAATTTTGATATTAATAATCGCCAAACAAAAAGAATGTATCAATTAATTACGCCTTCGTTCCGCCAAAGTAAAGTGCAACGATCTTTCATAGGGCTTGGTGTACATTTATATAATAAAATCCCAAAATTAATACGTGACTTGCCAATAGAATCTACGAGTTTACCTAATGGTTAAAACTAAGTTGGCGGGTGTCTATTATACTATCTACTACTTAAATGGTTTTTACCCAAAACGAATGTCATAAAAAGGTTGTATAATAAAAGCTATTGCATATTTCAAGAGATTTTATTAGTTATCATTTATATTAATAGTTCGTCTAGTTGTGCAGGAGGCGCTATATTTCGTTGGTACCTTGCCCAATCAAGATACCATAACATACTCATTGTAAGTATGGCCACAGCAAACTACTGATCTTCTAAAGATGTATAGGGTACGTTATCCAGTGTTCAGGACTTATTCTGAACCTTTGTCAGTCACAAAACAGGCGATTAAGTAGTCCATATTCATATAGTATTGGTTTGCCAGAAATTGTAGCGAAACTGCGAAAACACATTCACCAAAACACAAGTACGAAATCGAATACAACAGTAAATTAAAATAACTGTGTGCGTGTCGATGAGTTTCAATAGTAAATAGGACTCCAAATAGGTACGCTGAAAATATTTAATAGAAAAATACAAAAAACCACGCGTAGAAACATGAAAGATCGATGACAAATATGACAGTACAGTGGTGTTATTTATAAATACTATGGTTACCAAAATGACATTATTAGGGATTACATCATCTTTGTTGTCAATCGATTAATCGATGTCAAAATATTCGAAATGTAATTTAATAAAATTAGCGTAACGATTGAATGGTAATTCTAAATATATTACATAGTTTTAATATGTATGGAATACGAAAACATGTAAGAAATAAATTAATATTATAATTATAATTAACAAATAATACATAAAATATATTATTATATTCTATCAATCGATTATTATGAATCAATTCAATCGATTATAAAATCGTTTGTAATGGGGTAAATACTGTGAAAACTTTTTTGCATACAGAAAAAATACAGAATTGAGCTAACTTCACGATGCAGAATTTAGGTGTCGGTGTGCGCGCGCATCGTAGAAATTCACTCTCATCATTTTTCACCATCGCGCCAAAAGAAGTATAACTTCAAAAATTTTTGTACCTACCTACCGATGTCCTTTAAAGACTCTGAAACCATGCAACCGATGTGTCCAAACTGATTTCATTTGAAAGGCAACAATGCGAAGAAGAAAACAATGCATTAGGCACATTTTAGATTTTCGAATTTTAGGAGTTAAACTCCAAAAATTGTATGGGAAAATTCGAAAATCTAAAATGTGCCTAATGCAAAATTTTAGTGGGACCACATGACAAACACCAGCTTTCGATTAAAAAAAGGATCACCAAAATCGGTTCACCCAGTCCAGAGTACGGAGGTAACAAACATAAAAAAATACAGTTGAATTGAGAACCTCCTCCTTTTTTGAAGTCGGTTAAAAAGAGTACATCGACGGTGGAAAGGAGAAACACTTGAAGCGACACTTTGGTCGAAAATGAGTTATATACATATTTGGAATCAGCGAATTTTTCTGCGTCGATTGGTCTTGGTTTCGTGGCGATCTGACCACTTTTTTGTCGCTTCAAGTAATGGCACTTTTAGGCTCTATTTTTTCAGACGCTAAATGAAGTGACAACGAATTATAGCAAATTTGGTCCATTTTCCGCTTGAAGTACTGTCTCTATAGTTAGATTTTATTTGATGTGTTTTTCCTTTTTTGTTTCGGATATTATAGGTTACTGAAATCGTTTTTCTTCATCATAGGAAATGCAATTTTAAACACTAAAGGTGTTTTTCCTTACGTCTATTCTGTTGGTGCCCAGTCGCTACATTCGTTTTTCCTTGCTTATCTTCTATTTGTATCATGGAGTTGATGTGTTTTTCCTACTTGTTTGTCATAGGATATTATGGATTTCAGTTGATTTGGCAATCGCTGTAAAAAGCAGTGGCGTCGGTTAAAGTAAACACACACAAAAAAGGCAAATAAATATTTAAATTAACTGACATCGTCTTTTATTCCCGAAACGTCGGTTCATTTAATTTTGCTGACTTCATAAATTAAGACGATAGTCTGTTAGAGTAAGCCTTGTTTACGAAATTTTGTATTTAAATTAACTATTCAAAACAAATATTGTTGCTACAAGCAATGAATTTCGGTCTCTTTTGTGTAAGTGGCGTCACTTATGTAAGGAAATGATATGTGACATGGCGCTTCATTCAAGTTAAAGTCTCTAAATACTATTAAAGCGAATGCTTAATTGTTTTGTTTTGAAAATTTTACATAGTGTTAGCAAGGTTGAAAAATCAAAAGACTGAAATGGAATTTCTACCTATATATCTAACAGCCTTTTAAAGTCCACTGCTGGACATAGGCCTCCCCTAATTGGCACCACTGTGAACGGTCCTGGGCCCTCTGAATCCAGCAGCTTCCCGCTGTCTTCTTTAGGTCATCAGTTCACTTAATCGGGGGCGACCAGTTTTCCTTTTACCAAGACGTAGCCGCCATTCGAGTAATTTTCGACCCCATCGGTTATCTGTCCTTGGAACGAAGTGGCCTGCCCATTGCCACTTCAGCCGGCAAACTCTGCGAGCTATGTAACTTTTGTTCGCCTACCTGTGGACTTCATCGTTACGAAACTTATCTCGTAGTGAAATATCTAACATAGCTCGTTCCATAGCGCGCTGTGTGACTTTGAGCCTTCGACTGAGGCCAACAGAAAAAGACCACGTCTCGGATACGGTAACACTGGCAGTGGCAACACACATTACTGGAACATTTTCCGACTTCAGGCACTGAGGAATTTTGAATGAAAAGATATGTCGTAGTTTCCCGAACGCTGCCCAGCCGAGTTGGATTCTTCGAGTGACCTCTTTCTCGAAGTTGAACATACCCATCTAGATCATTTGTCTCAGGTAAATGTACTCGTCGGAAACTTCGAGAGCAGTGCCGTCAACAACTACCGGTATGGGTGTGATATGGACATTAGACATGATTTTTGTCTTATCCAAGTTCATCTTAAAACCCACCCATTGTGAAGTACTGTTCAGGTCCCCTACTAGCATAATACTGAGGTCCTACAGCGATTCCGCCAGGATCACTATATCGTCGACAAATCGAAGTTGTGTGAGGTATTCACCATTAATGTTAATGCCGAGCCCTTTCCACTCCATTTGCTTGAACACATCTTCCAAAGCAGCGGTGAACAGTTTCGGGGAAATACCGTCCCCTTGCCTGACACCCCTCTCCAATTGAATGGGGTTCATGCTTCTGTAGTTTAATCGAACTGACATTATGGCTGATTTGTATATCTGTAAACACTTCAACACCTCGATATACCGACAGTCGAGCTGGCACCACTGAAGAGACTCCAGCAACGCCCAGGTCTCAATAGAATCGAAGGTTTTCTCATAATCCACATAACCTACACATAGCGGCAGGTTGTACTCTTCGGACTTCTGTATCACCTGCCTGAGTGTATGTATGTGGTCCAATGTGCTATAGCTTCTTCGGAATCCAGCTAGTTCGGGAGGCTGGAAGTCGTCAATTCTGCGTGCTTTGCGATTAGTGAGTACCATTAAAAACAGCTTGTAAACGAGGCTCAAAAGTGGAATGGGCCTATACTTCTTCAATAGGGTTTTAACACCCTTTTTGAAGAACAGCGTAACCACACTTCTGCTCCACGCTTCCGGGGTAGTCCCACAACTGATAACGGAATCAAACAACTGCTGGAGCACTAGCAATATATGTAGGCCTTCCTCCAGCTTTTAACAGCTGAACTGTTAAAAGCTTGTGATTCCGTCATCGCGCGGTGTCTTGTTGTTCTTTAGCTGCTTCAGGGCCCCCCTAATTTCATACAGACTGACATCCGTCATATCTCCGGTATAGTGTTGGGTCAACTTAGCTCGCTTGTCATTTGCCTGTCTGGCGACAGGAGTGCATGAGGAGGTAAACAAATGTCTGTAGTACGTCTCAACTTCTCCCAGAACTTCGGGTTTTGACGAAATTACGACGCCGGACTCGGTCAGTTGGCTTTGCCCAATCCGCAGATCTTTGGTGAACACTTTTGAGCTGTGATTTTGCTCTATTGTGCTTTTTACACGCCTTGTGTTATGAGAACGCAAGTCGCGTCAGCTGTCCTGCGAGATCTGCTTATTGAGCTGCCTGTACTCTGCCACAGATGCTGGAGACTGCACACATAGTTCTCCTCTATCCCTCATAAGACCAAGTGTATGTTCTGAGAGAATTTGAGACCTACCACGGGGGCGAGTTTTAAAGAATTTTAACCCTAGGTACCTAGCGGACTGTTGCTGCTCGACTCGTCCACTGTATCACAAGTATCTAAGCACGCGAAACGATTCTGCAACTCCAACTGAAAGCTCTCGGAGCCTTGGATTTGGACAGGTGTTGGGCGGAGAGTAGATTTCATTAGTTTTTCAATGTCCTGTACATTTAATGTGCCTCTTTCCATTCGGTGATCGCTCCCAGCTTTAAGCCTGCTAATCACTGAGACATTATTAAATATGTGCCGTTTGTCAGCCAGAATGAAATCTATCTCACTTTTTGTGGATCCACCAGGGCTAATCCAAGTCCACTTGCGCTGAGGCTTCTTTTTAAAGAAGAAGTTCAACATATAGAGATTCTCCTTCTCAAGAAAGTTAGCCAGTAAGAGGCCTCGTTGGTTCCGACATCCAATGCCAAAAAGCCCCACTTTCTCTTCGTCACCATTTCGCATGCCGACTCTTGCGTTGAAGTCCTCCATCACATCTGTGAAATGAGATTTAGAGACATGTATGGCTCTACTAATCTCCTCATACGTAACCTTCACCTCATCGTCGGGATGTGTCAAAGTCGGCGCATAGCACTATATTGTTGTCGAGGGATTTGTGGACGAGAAACCCGATACCATCGTGGGACAGTTGCTCGCCCTTCCGATACAGAATTTATGAGTGTTAAAGTATCTAATAATGAAAGTTAGGTTTATAGGATCAATATACGTTTGCAATACAGAAGCGATACGCGTTGGTCATTTATAATATCTGTAGTATTGTTTGATCGCTCATTGAGATAGTAACGTATGTACCTACACTTCGTTTAAAGTTTGTTTTCCCACTTTTTTAGTGCAAGATATTGTACCAGTAAGCTTTTAAAACAATAAAAGACACTGTTTTATCTCAATATTATTTTTCTTTTTTTGGTATCTTTGGGAATCAAAGTAGGGACTTCAGTTATAAATATAACATTGAATTATTACATAACTAGCGCTTATCGTATTTTTCCTCTACATAGCATACTATGGTTTTGTTACTTAACAGGTTTTTCCACAACCTGTGTCTTATGCTCGATACACTTAAGTTGTTTTTCCCCCTTGTTATATCATGCATAGCTTGTTGCTGATGTGTTTTTCCTTGTGTTTGTCAAAATACTGAAGTTGCATTTAATGTGTTTTTCCTTCCGCTGTATTTGCCATAAAATAATTAAGCGACGCATAAATCCTTTTATTATGCTACCATATTTTTCTAAGTTTAAATAGTAGATAGTAAATAAAAAATAAAGAAACTATTTTTTTTCCTGTCGCTCTAACTCGAAATTGTAATTAGTTATGATTTTTTTTCGGAAAATAAAAACTTTGATCGGCTCTCCTGTAAAGTTCCAAAATTGTCGCTTCAAGGGTTTCTCCTTTCCACCGTCGACATGGTGAATAATAGTTGTATGATGGTACCTGTATTCACAGGAGATGTAACTAATAGGTACATATTTATGGGTCCACTTATAAGTATTAAATATCTTTACCTTGTGTATGTATTGTATAGGTAACCATATAAGTGTATCTTTTGCAAATATGTAAATGTATTTTCTTTCTTTGTATTTGAACTACTACCACGAGCAATTGTATTCCCTCATGATCCTACTGATAGTATTAAGTAGGACCACGAGAAAACATCCTACATAAGTGTTCAAATACTTATTTATACATTCGCATTAGAATTCCCTGTGCAACAAACGACATCCCAGAACAACATAATCTGTCACGAATGTCATGCCGAGAATCGAACGCGGGACCTTCTTTGCAAGCAGGCTCACTGGCTTGGCTGGTAACCAACTAGGCTAAATCATCAATTATCACGTCATCACTCCACTGTTATTATATTAAGTACGGAATCTTCATTTTTTGTCATTAATTTTTCAAATCAGTGCTTCAGAACATTAGACATCCACGATCAAGACTCAATACGCGCAACGGATTTGATGAATTGTCATGAAATCATCAGATATCATCAGATGTCATCAGGTATCATCAGATGTCATCAGATGACTGTCAATTAATAACAAGTATTACATATAAACTATCTTATGATATAAAACATAGCCATTACTCCATTATAAAGTATCTTTATGCCCTGCTATACATATAATTAATTTGCGCATCATTAATCGCCGTCGGTTATCGGAATGACGTTCAAAAAACAAAGTGTGGACAAAAACAATTGTCGCTAATAAGCAAATTGGGGGTTTTGCACTTTTTGCTCATATTGAAAGAGTCCACTTCATCTTTTTTCGATGAGGTTACTGAGAATCCAAATAAGTGCTAATAAATAAAATAGTACTTAATTTGTATTATGTATGTAGGTATATGTACTGATGTGAATATTGTGGTTTGAACATTATACATTACGGATCTTTATAAACTTTTTTACATAAGTTCCTCCGTAATGGTCTTGTTTGCAGGATACGATTCTTAAGGCTATTCTCAATTACCACAATGCGATGTGGTCTTATAACATGATAGCTACGACACGAATTTCTTTGGTCTTTTTTTTATGGAAATAGCCGGCAAACGAGCTGACGATCCACCTGATGGTAAGTGGCTATCGTCGCAATTGAACATCAGGCACACCAAAGATATCACTGATGCGTTGCCGGCCAAGAAAGAGAGAAGAAAAAGAAAGAAAGAACTCTTCTTTCTGTGATTGTCACAACTACGGTTGACACCTATCGAAAGGATCAACCCGGGAGAGTTAGGGTGCTTTTCCACCAGAGATGTGCTATGTTACGTTGCAAATTGCAATGGATGCGTTTGATATCCACCAATCATATTCATTGGTGGAAATCAATCAATTTATTGAACCAATCATATTTATTGGATTTCACATCTTCGCAGCATAGCTGCATAGCACATCTCTGGTGGAAAAGCACCCTTAGTATGGTAAAAAATTTAGTATGGTTGAAAGAAAATCTCAATTATTAACCGACTTCAAAAAAGGAGGAAGTTCTCAATTCGACTGTATTTTTTTTATGTTTGTTACCTCAGAACTTTGGACTGGGTGAACCGATTTGGATGATTTTTGTTTTAGTCGAAAGCTGGTGCTTGTCGTGTAGTCCCACATAAATTTGAGCGAGATCTGAAAATGTTATCCATGTAAAAAGTACAATGTACTTCATTTGAAGTCGGTTATTTTTTTGTTAAAATGTTAGGTTATTTATTAATTTTTAAATCTATATTTACTTTGCTTTCGAGCAGCATCTAATATTTCACGATTTTACCCACAGAACAACTAAATACTAATTATTAGATGTTCTGTGATTTTACCCCAATCAACATGGTCGACGACGAGACGAAAAGGTTTAAATCGGTAGCGGCGCCCGGCATTGCGAATGAGTAGCGACATGCGAGCGACGGATGCATATAATTTTCGAAAAACCGGAGAAATTGTTACACTCCGGGAGGTCGGGAGGTTAACCATTATTACCGGAGGCGCCCGTGCAATCCGGGAGGGTTGGAAACCCTAGACACAAAGCGGCGGCGCGGCCGGCGTCGCGTTGTCGGCGTTTTCATGAGTGCCATATCACGAATTTCTCGATATATTTTTTTAATGTAAATAGCCGGCAAACGAAAAGAAAGAAGATAAAAAGAAAAACATGAGAGGTGTCAAGGGACACCCGGATGGAACGAAGTTCCTTTCGATTTAAGTATTGTTTTGTTGTACAGCGCCATCTCTGTAAAACTCTCTGAATCACTTCAAAAAAAGTGTCGTCATTCGTAAAATCAAAAAGTGTCGTAATTTTCCGTCTAGCCCCCTTTCACAACGCGCGATAAGGAACTTCGTTCCAATAAAGAAGATATAGATGCTATACAGCGACCGCAGTGCATTATGAGCTGTTTTTTCGACCAATGAGCGTTTTAATCTTTGAGCCTAACATTGGCCTAACATAGTTCATAATATCTATTACCTTATATTTAAGATACATAAAACCGCTCCGTTTCAGAAAAATGTCGGTATTATTTACATTCCTACTTGAGTATGAATTTAACAATTTAGTATTTGTCATTTATTTTATTTATTACATTATGCTATTTATTTATTTAACTTTTGTATAATAGTAAAGGCGGACTTACTGCTAAAAGCTACAGGGATGTTTACTTAATTGTTCCAGATTGTGATGTAAAAAGTGACCACCAACTGAACGGCCCAGGTTCCAAAACTGTAGAGCTTGGTAAGTGATTTTAATTTAAGATAATATTCTATGTCTATTTATTTGTGCTACAAAAACCAATGATATTAAACTATAGATAAGTTATGCCCTTACAAATCAACCAAAAAATCTGTTCCGACCCTGCTACAACATACACACGTTTATCTTTTGTTTCACTACATCAATCACTATTGCATTGGTAAATTATGTAAAAGGGATGGCACTACTAAAACCATAATAGTGAAAAACATAGCTAGACGGCCTCACTTAGAGGCAGCTATCAACTGTCTGAATTAAAATCGCTACACTTGTCTAAATTCGACTGACATAATTTCAGCGCCATCTTGGCATATCTTGTATATAATATCATTGACAAAAGCTCAAAAAAAGCTTTGGTTACAGTGGTGGGAATAAACTCTTGACAGGTGACATTAATGACAATCATTAAGACATCTGGATGTCTTCCAGTACCTACAGTAGCCGCACGAGTTGACTGCAGAGCTTAGAAATGCGCCCAGTAATTAATTAGTGATATCTCGATAAATTGGAATTAGGAAGTTAGCATAATTTAATCATAAATGATGGGGATGGCACTTTGCAGTGTCATCATCCCCTCGTTTGCTGCTCTATCACATAAAAATACATGTTTATTTCTGATTGGATTTCATATTGAAAATCATTGTTCTCAATATATTATGTGTAATTTGACTGGAATGATACTTAACAAATGAAAACGATTTATTTCTGCGATAGTACGAAAACAAGGAGTTCTGGATACACGGTTCAAGTTTCATCGTGGCTGTGTCCCCATCTCAAACTTCAATATCTTTCATGTCTATTTTATCAATATTAGGTATACACGTAATTTACAGAAGAAGCCACGCCACCGTTAAATATATATTTTTTTATCTTTGGCGTGTACATGACCTCATTACATTTTTATATAAGAAGACTGTATCATATATCTAATTAATGCACCTCAATACACCTTGCTAAATGTCAAACCGCATCGTTCGTAATTTCTCTTTATAGTCAAAGTTATTTCACGGCCCATAACTGCCCCACTGCTGGGCTCGGGTTACAGGGGAAGCACCACGCACCATAGGCCATAGCGCACCATAGCACATTTACCACTTTGGCCAAGTGCAGATTGATTTGCACTTCGACTTCACACACCTTTGAGAACTCTCATGTGTGCAGGTTTCCTCACGATGTTTTCCTTCGCCGAAGCAAGTGATAGCTGTACTTGTATTGTACTGTACTTCTAACACGCACGTAATTTTTGAAAATAAGAGGTGCGTGGAAAGATTTAGGTACTCTGGCGTTTGTAACGTTCAAATTCAAACCGCTAGCACTGCTGTAATAATATAACATACCGAATAATATGTACTTCAATATTGAAGGGATTTATGTTGAAAACAGAAAAACATTTCACTATTAACTACATAGTTTCCGTCTAGTAATTAGTGTGCTAACTGCTAAATTTCATCAATAATAGGTAGGTATAACGTTTCGCACTTGAAGGAAACACAAACATCCCAATGTTCAAACATCCAAAATTCCAAACAGGTTATATATCTTATTCAGTAGGGTTTAAAATAGCAAAAATAACAACCGTAATATTTTACAATACTTTTATTTACAGGTGTCGTGCCGTACTTGAAGACACCAGTCAAGTACGATCCAGAGAAGGGCCCGAACTCAGAGAAAGCTGATTTCGAAAAGGCCATCGAACTAGCTGGTGAGTATCAATATGGCTAACATACTACAAGATAGTGTCTCCTTGTACCTGTACGTGTACTCCCCCTTGTACCTAGTAGATAGATACACCAAGGCTTCTCAACACGGATTGATGGAAGAGTTGGTAACCAGCAGTGCTTTTGAAGCTTAGACGATTTTTAAAGCCTCTGACATTTATCTAACGAACGGCTGAAATTTAGCTAAAAGAAATAAAGTTAAGAGCCATTTCGCAAAACTCGGTTGATAAACTATAGGTATTTGAAGCGGCTCCGCGGCGTGATATTGCCTCGCGCGGCTCGCGTCGCGCTTGACCTCAAGTTCTGTGCGAGTAATCTTCTTGATACTTTCAAACGTAAAAATTTTAAAATTATGAACATATAATTTTAATTATACACTTTGTGACCACATACATGTATCTGGTTTGTGACAATATAAGTTTATATAACAATTAAGATTACAATGTAGTAGTACCATTATCGGTAACTTATTTACATAATACATTTTAGGTACCTACTTAGGTACATCACAATAAAGATGTCCAATAGATGCATATTGCAAAAATCAATATTTTGGCAAATCAACGTGAAAAATTAAAAATCACGTTTTTTCAAGGTGATCTATAAAATGCAATATGCGTCCATTTTGCCTGCGATATTCGCAGCGCGTCGAAATACATAGGTATACCTAAAATCAAATAAATCGGAGGGTATAGAACCGGGAAATCCCGGAACCGAAAATCCCGGGATTTACAAAGGAATACGGTACTTTTCAAAAGAACCAGGAAACAAAATAAAAGAACCGGGAAACAAAATAAAAGAACCGGGATTTTCTGAACTTTTGGGAAATAAAAATATGTCGCGTCGTGATACAAAAGATAACGTAAAAATAAAGGTAAATACAATCCATACACAAAAATGATTACAGCTTTAAAAAGAAGATATTCAGAACGTCGGCTACATGAAGCAGCTATACTAATATAATATTATTTACACAACCCAGATCGATATTTTTCTAATATAAATGAAGATAATTTAACTCTTTTTTCTCGTCCAAGCAGTGCTGAATTGTGCAATACAATTGTGTTGCTTTCATACAATTAATACGAAACTTATGTTTGCATGTAAGGTATAATAGTATGATGGTTACTCAATCACGGCAAACGACTATACGGATTTGGGTAGAAAACAGTTTTTCCCTATTTAATGCTCCTGAGAGATAAAATAGGAAACGCGATACTAACTATTTCCACGCGGGGAAAGCCGTGGTAAAATAATCCCGAAAGAACTGAAAATCCCGGGAATCCCGGTTCCAGCATAGGCGAGTACCGAAAATCCCGGTAATTTAAAACAGGATCGGTTTTCGATACCCTAATCATTACCGTGATACAAAAGATAACGTAAAAATAAAGGTAAATACAATCCATACACAAAAATGATTACAGCTTTAAAAAGAAGATATTCAGAACACCATTCTTTGAATGTTAAAAACGAATTCTTTATTGTTTTCTGTTGGTTTACAAAACAAAATATTGACAACAGTCTAGTATAATAAATTATGAGAAACGAAATTCGCACTTTCCTCCCAAACCACTTGCTCTACAAGAAAAATGTATGGCACATAAAATGTCAATCTTTTTATGGGCTACAACTTTTACTCGATCCTTTCGGAAATCGTCTAGGACGCACCGTTTAGGAGATATAAGGAGTTTTCGGAAAATTTGGGAGGGGGGGGGGGGTTAAGGTTGGGCCCAATAAGATTGGGTAATGTTGCAAGTATGAGTTCCACAGGGCGGATGGAAATTCAGTCGGAAATCGTCTAGGACGTACCGTTTAGGAGATATATGGTATTTTAGGAAAATTTGGGGAGGGGGGGGGGTAAAAGTGGGTTCAGCAAGATTTAGCAATAAGGTTTGGGGTTTTACTAAAGGGGGTTGAAATTTCCGTCTAAACTTGTCTAGGACGCACCGTCTCCGAGATATCCGGGATTTCCGGTTTTCCAAAAATCTATATCCCGATATCCTGATCTGCCGATCTGCGCCTACCTGATGAGTGCGGTATTTGCCCGGATGCCTCCCAGATTATCACGACGCAAAATTCCACTTTTGGGTGAAGAACTGAGGGGGGGGGGGGTAATAGGGGGAGGCGAGGGGTTGTGAAGGGAAAAAATGAGAGGGTGATTTGTATTTGTGTTGTGTATTTGAGATACGTGAGTTTTGGGGAGTTGACGGAACTTGGGTGCACGAGAGTTTCCAAACAACGAATGTATTATCTTTGACTAATAATAAGTGACTATAGCTGACTAATGTCGGAGCTTCTATCATTCCAACATTTTGGCTTAGCAATAGGGTCCCGTTGACACCGTTTGGGTACGGAACTCTATAAAGTACAGATTGATCTAAAAGTTGTATAAATAAAGGGTATGTGTATACAAGTTATAATTATTTATTATTTTTTTTCTATGTAAATATGTAATTTACACATATAACAAAAAACCTAAATACTGTAAACAGTAACTAATGTCTAAAAACGGACAATGTTTTATTTCAAATTACAGCAGTGACTTCCAACCCAATAGGGGTTGAATTTCCAAAAATCCGATAGCCTAAAACCTTCTTCGATAAATGAACTATCCAATACAAAAAGAATTTTTCAATTCAAACCAGTAGTTCCTGAGATTAGCGCGTTCAACCAAACAAACAAACAAACTTTTCAGCTTTATAATATTATACAATAGTAATAGTATAGATTAGTATAGATATAGTTATATTTTGTACATATGTATGTTCGTGATTTTCTCCGTTACTACTTACACTACATAAATTGGAAAGAAATAGTTACTTAATTTCTATTGTTTTCTTCAAACCAAAGATGTTTAAAGCAGAATATTACGCAAACGGACCCCTGAATTGAAAAATGGTCTTTTGAAACCTATAATATTTTTGAAAGACCTTTTCAACGATACCCCACATTAAGGGGTAGACGAAGAAAAAATCATACGGAACGGACAGACGGACGGACGGAAGGACGGACGGCCGGACGGGCCAGCCGGCCGGTTGAAATAACGAACGGACTAGACATGATTCCGATTTGACTACAAAACCCTGAAAATTATAGAAAACTAAAAATAATACAATTGACTGTAACTAAAAATTCTCACGTGATCAAGACTGTTCAATGGCAATATAATTACGTTACTTTTACGAAATCTATTCCTTAGATGGCTAAAGCAAAAATTGACATAGGTCCGACGTCCAAGAGTGCTGCCGCACGACTGATTTGATTTCGCGCCAGTGCGTATCTTTATATGGTAAAGTAAATTCGTTTTAATAAATTATTTTTTGCAGTAAGATAAAAAAAAAATTACGTGTCATATTCGACAAAGACCATATTTTATTACTACATAAATTTTTGATGGGAAATACGCTTTATTGAATACAAAAATCGATGGTAAAGTCATGGCATAAACCATGAAAATTGGTAATGTTATTGAATTAATTTTGAAACGAATATTATAGTAATCGTATATCCCTTGTAATAAATGCAAAATATAATATATGAGTGTTCTCTAGACATTTTTTTTTACTCAATTTAATAAAACTTAATAAAGAAAATCAGTGTATGAAATTGACTCTGTCGTCCTTTTGCTGAAAAATAGTTATGCTAGATTGACAGTTACGCAGAAACAAATTAATATTTTCAAAATTCCGGTAAATGAAGATCCAAGATGAAGGATTGATCTATTTTATGAGTTCATTTGCCAGCATTAATATTTTTCTTATGATACTAATTTTTGACATCAAATTCTTCATTCCGCGCGTCTAACCGCGAAATGGCTCTTAATGGCACCTATTCTAAACTCAGTCGCGCCTGAAGTTAAGCAGCTAGTTCTTTCTTTCTTTTTTCTTCTCTCTTTCTTGGCCGGCAACGCATTGATGCCTTTGGTGTTGCTTATGTCCATGGGCGACGATAGCCACTTACCATCAGGTGGATCATCAGATCGTTTGCCGACTATTTCCATAAAAAATGCTCGTAAATCGTAAATATCGACCGTCAGGTTGTTCAAGCATATGCAAGCATTTGCTTGCATACTTGGACGAATTTAACTTACCGTCATTAGAACCACTGAAATTGAAGCTGCCTGCATTTTATGACATAAGGCAACACGTGTTGTCAAACATTCCTGATGTAACCCAACGCCGTGGCGTGTCAATAAAAGCGTAACATGAACGGAGGAAGCCGTAATGAGTAGCGATTTATGAATGAAGAGTGCTCGCGTTGCATTCTACAGCATCTGTTCCGCTGTAAACACAACACGTTCTAGGAACATTAGTCGTACGACACGAGTAAGGGTTTGTTTACGCTTGTACAGGATATGGACGGTTCCACTACTTGCTGCTGGCCGTGTGTGGCCTCGTCAGCACGTCTGAGGAGATGGACGTCATCTCCATGTCGTTCATCCTACCCTCGGCGCAGTGCGACTTAGACCTCACCACCCAGACTAAAGTAAGTCACTTTCTCACATATCTACATTCTCCATATATGAATACTGTCTCGTACACAATAACAACTTAAGTAGGTATGTAATGAAAACATTATTTTATTTCGGCAATAACAAGTTACAACTAAATCGACGCTTGAAAGGAAAAATTTACTAAGCGACATTGAGCTAACTTTACAGGCAGCAGTTTAAAGTTGAATTTTTAGAAAAGTTGTTGTTTAAACCACGATATAGATGATAAAATAAGGATTCCAAAACAGTAAGAATAACGTCCACGTCGGTAGGAGTAAAATATTTATGATTTTTTCTAAAAATTCCAACTTTAAACTGCTCTCTTGTAAAGTTAGCTCTCGCTTAGTCAATTTTTCCTTTCAAGCGTCGAAATGTAGGACATATTTTTGTAATCGTTAGACCCGTTATTCGGTCCATTCGACGCAGTTTTTTTCCGATTTCTGAATTCGGTAGGCATTTAATAATGAAAAAAAATTGTTTTACTATTACTACGTTTACTTGTTTGGTTGTGTCACGTTTAATTGTGAGTACATACATACCTATATAGGAAAAACATTAGTAGGACCTAATAGGAAACATAGATAATGAACTTTGTTTACTTACTTGTTTTAAACATAGCTAACATTCAATTAAACAAGGCGATTAATAGACGTGAGTATAAACAGATTAGGTCATTGGCATTTGTTTAATGATGTTCAAAGACTATAATTATTCATGGGAAAACAGAACTAATTAAATAAGTGCTTAAAGATCGCTGCTTATTCATGTTGAGATTAACTCAGTTCTAAACAACAAAATTACAAGTTAATTTTTTTGCGGCAGCTATCTGAAATCTAATCTGGAAGAGGGATTTACCTCAGTTAATTCATTGAGTAGGTTTCAAGAACTTTGAATATTCGAGGTCTTAAGATTTTAATTAGAGATTACTAATTAATTACATAATATTACAGTTAGGTGCATCAAAAACAGTGCTGAAAAGGGAAGTCTTTTTGACGAAAAGCTACTGAGGAATTGTGTACCTAACATACTTATTTTATTATTAGATATAAATAAATAAATAATTAAATATGTACCTATTAACAAGAACAAGATCTCACTATACTAAAAGCAACAGAACAAAAGGATTTATTCATTGTAAAAACATACGGAATTTGAATTTTTACACATAGCAAGCCTGTACCGATGTTGTAGCATTTAACGTAAACGCGCCCAATAACGCCACCCCAAAATCTGCATCCAATACCGACAGTTTTTTTAATCACTATTTTAAGGCATACTATACATTTCATGAAAGTTGTAGCCTAAAAATATTTTAGGTATGTATATTGAGAAACAAAAATAATAAAGTTTGTGTGCGTAAATAATCAGCAAACAGAATAATTCGATAATAACTGAGACGCGCCCGCAACTGACGCCCGTCTCATAGTGTTGCGCTCCCGGCTACGTAAGTAAACATAATTATTACTTAAGATAAATTAACTTAAATAAAATGTGTATACCTGCAGGCAAATGTGTAAATATAATAAATAATATATTGGTTTTCTAGATTCACATCTAATATTACCGTTCTGACTATTTTTTATGGTTTAATTCGAATTTTACCTTAAAGCGGTAATAGAAACATAATATTCATAAGTTGCTTCTAATACCGCCTCATGGCGTTGTTAGATGTTTTACAACAGTTAGTATTTTAGATTTTATTTCTTTCAATACGTTATTTTCGATGTTTCTTTTAACTTGTTTGATTCTTAAGAGTATATTACATAATTTGATCAATTAACGCCATACATTTTGTCTCATAGATTTTCTTTTAAACAAGATTCGACGTAAGCAATAATTTTTAGTAATGTATGGCAATGTATTTTAAATAATATCTCATATCAAAACTAAGAAACTTTTTGATACCGAAAAATAATCATAGCAATGACATCCATCAAAACACGTTTGCATTAAAGCAGAAATTTTAGCCAGTTATTGTTTATTTTTGCTGTCGCTAATAGAATAAAGTAATCTTCATACTTAATTCTATTACCGACCCATACGGTCTTATTTATAAAAATCTCTTATTGTAATCGGTCCTTCGCACTATGTGACCAGCCCATTGCCACTGCAGCTGGCTAATTCTTTGAGCTATGTCGGTTACCCTTGTTCGTCTACGGATCTCCTCATTTCTGATGCGATCACGTAGAGAAATACCGTAGCCCTCTCCATAGCCCGCTGCGCTACTTTGAGCTTGTGAATTAGGCCAATCCTCGGATCCGTATGTCATCACTGGCAACACACAATGCTCGAATACCTTCGACTTCAGGCACTGAGGTAGTGTTTTGGACGACAAGATATGACGCAGTTTCCCAAACGCAGCCCATCCGAGTTGGATTCTACGAGTGACTTCTTTCTCGAAGTTGGACTTACCCATCTGGTATTGTATTGTCCACAACTTCGAGAGCAGCGCCATCAACAACAACCGGTACGGGTGTGACATGGACATTCGACATGATTTTCGTCTTGTCCATGTTCATCCTAAGACCCACCCATTGTGAGGCGCTGTTCAAGTCCCCAAGCATTGTACCAAGTTCTTCCAGGGAACCCGCCAGGATGACTATATCGTCGACATATCGCAGGTGTGTGATGTATTCGCCGTTGATGTTAATGCCACGTCGTTTCCACTCCATCAGCTTGAACACGTCTTCCAACGCAGCGGTGAACAGTTTTGGGGATATGACATCCCCTTGCCTGACACCTCTCTGCAATTGGATGGGGCTCGTTGCTGTGCCGTGTATTCTGACGGACATGGTGGCAGATGAGTACAAACATTTCAACACCTCGATATACCGGTAGTCGATCCTGCACCGCTGGAGAGAATTTAGTACCGCCCAGGTCTCAATAGAATGAAAGGCTTTCTCATAGTCCACATAGGCAACACATAACGGCAAATTATACTCCTCGGTCTTTTGTATAATCTGCCGCAGTGTGTGTATATGGTCTTTGGTGCTGTAGCCTTTTCGGAATCCTGCTTGTTCGGGAGGCTGGAAGTCGTCAAGCCTGCGTGCAATGCGATTTGTGAGGACCCTCGAAAACAGCTTATAAACGTGGCTCAGAAGTGCAATGGGCCTGTAGTTCTTCAAAAGGGCATTATCGCCCTTCTTGAAGAACAGCGTCACCACACTTCTGCTCCACGCTTCCGGGGTAGTTCCGGTTGATGACGGAATCGAACAGTTTTTGGAGCGCCACTAGAAAGGGTTTCCCTCCAGCTCTCAGAAGCTCGGTTGTGATTCCGTCATCTCCCGGTGCCTTGTTGTTTTTAAGCTGTTTGAGAGCCTTTCTAATCTCATACAGGCTGACGACCAGGATATCTTCGGTGTAGTGTCGGGTCAGTTTAGCTCGCTTGCCACTCTCCTCGCGAGGAGGTGAAGCTTGAGAGGAGGCATACAACCGTCCGTAGTATCTCTCAGTCTCCCTCGGAACTTCGGGTTTCGACGACACCATGGTGCCGGACTCGGTCTTCAACCTCGTAAGCTGACTTTGCCCAATAGACAGATCCCTGGCGAACACTTTTGAGCCCTGGTTTCACTCAATAGTGCTTTTTACACGATTTGCGTTGTGTTTTCGGAAATCGCGTCGCCTGCACTTGGAGATCTGTTCATTGAGCCGTCGGTATTCCTTCATAGAGGTTGAAGACTGCACACATAGTTCTCGTCGATCCCTCATAAGACCGAGAGTTTGTTCTGAGAGAACCTGAGATCTACCACTAGGGTGGGTCTTGAAATACTTCGACCCTACCTCGTGGACAGTTGTTACCATCCTGGTGTTATACTCGTCCACTGACGTGCACGATTCTCGGTACGCAAAACGGTTTTGCAGCTCTAGTTGAAAGTTTTCGGATCCCTGGATTTGGATAGGTGTTGGGCGAAGCGTAGACTTCATCGGGCGTGACCGTTCCAG